>LR738710.1:545185505-545271389 GCA_902687465.1 Secale cereale | reverse complement strand
GAGGCTGGGGGTGGCGCTGACGAGAGGTGCATGAGGGGATCGAGAGTGGGGGTGCGGGATCGAGTGCGGGATCTCCTGGCGGCACGAGGAGGGAGATGAGGGAGAGAAGAAGTGGGGATTGATCGGGGGCGGGGAGGTCGAGGAGAGGTGAGCAGCGAGCGGGCTAGGGTTAAGGAGGGGATTTGGTGGGCTGCGGGGATGGATGGGCCGAATCGGCGTGTTGGGTTGCAACACTGGCTCAGCAAGTCCGGTCGGGAGGAAAATGGCCAGCTGAACTGCTCTCTCTCTCCAATTACTTAACAAAAATCCTACAAAGAAAGAAGAACAAAGGGTAGAGCTGGAATTCCAACAAGTAAAATATTTTCCAGGAGACAGAAAAATATAGCGGATTTAATAAATATGGTTGGGAAGAGGGTAGAAGACACAAATTCAAATAAGTTTGAATAAAACTCAAACTAACTGAATTTGGAAGCAATTTTAAATGGAGACCAAAAGAGATGAGATTAAACTCTAGAATATGGAAACAGAAGAGATTTAAAATGCAAGTTTGTTTGGGTTGATTCCATACGAATGAAATATTTATTGTATCTCCCTAATAATATTGGGAGGATATGTTTTAAAGAGAAAACACCATGTGCATTTCCCTCGGTTTAAATGGATCTAAGATCCACACAATTTATTTGGTTGAGTTTTAAAATTCAAAGACATGATGGCATGATGACATGACGCAATGCAAAAATAAATAGAGCAAGCAAAAAGAAACACACGATGATCACGAAATATATGGAAGTCTTCTAGAGCGTCGATCTTGGGGCGTCACAAATCTCCCACACTAACAGAGGATCTCGACCCGAGATCCTAGGGATGGCACCGGATAGAGGAGGAAAAGGAAGAGGTAAAACCAAGCTGCTTCTTGACAAACGAGTGAAACCACGAACCTTGAGAGGTTGAAAAATTGAAAGAAAGAATACAATGGTGATGAACGAGATTACAAACACTCCATTGGACAAGAGGAACAAGGAATACAACGAGAATGAAGAGCTTAGGCGAGAAGATAGATATTGAAACCACTCCGGTTAAAACAAGATAGAGAAGGAATAAGAATGAAATAATTCGGACAACACTCCGACTGAAAATGGAAGGAATTTAACATGAACTTGAGAAGATGGGATGATACTTGGTGAAATCAACAACACACTACCTCCGAAACAATTGAAAGAATAGCACTAGGGGTAAGAAAGATTTAGACAACACTCCGATTGAAAAGAGAGGCAAAACTTGATAAGATGAGAGAATTCTAATGGAGGACACGGCACTCTGGTTGAATGGATAAGTAAAGGAAAGATCATGATCTTTGACAAAAGAGATAGTGCGATGAAGATATCAACATTACAATACCTCCGGAATAGAAGCTAGATCGTTAGGAAGAAAGAAAGTAGAAGAAAATGATAACTTCTACCAGCAATGAATTTTGAAAGCATCCTTAGAAAGAAGGATTGAATGAAGTTGTTGGAAAAATCAACAACAAAAGAATAAGCTTGTTGCGGGCTTGTGGAAAACATCCCAAAGTTATGAGGTGACAACCGGCCACTAACGGAAAACAATTGGTTGGATTGAGGTCAACAAGGAGACGAACAACTTATTTCACGTGGAGGATAAATGAAGAACTTGGGTCATTTAAAAGCACCATAATTGTAACAATCCTTAGGGAAAGCTTTTTGGTGAGATACAACCCAAGATTACTCCAACGAATAAATTGAAGGGTTGGAAAGGTTTCCTGAACAAAGAAAATGATGGGTTTAAATATCTCATTCCTGAGAACTTGTGAATCATGAAACATGAAGGGAAATTGTCAAAAATGGCACACCACCACCTCAAATGATAAGATAGAAAGAATTACACTTCGGAATGCAAGAAGAATAATACTTGAGCTCCTCTAAAAAGAATCTTGCTGAACACTTCGAGAATGAACGAAATCTATGATGAACCACCATGAAGAACTCCGGTAACAAAAGGATTAGAAGCGAAGGATGAAAAGAATAAGATTGAAGCCTTGCAATGATTTTGATGGATCTTCGTGACGCGGTAATTGATATAGGTTGGAACTCCGGAAAGAAAGATGGAGCACTTGAAACCGATAATTTATTCCTCATGATCAAACTCCAGAAATAAGGATGAACAAAATGGAACCGAGAGTTTATTCCCGACGAACAACTCCAAAGGAAGGGATCAAATCACCCCCGATGAAATAAGAATAAGGATTATGTCATGCTTACCCTTAATCAACTTAAATCGATGAGAAGCAACGGATTTAACATACTACTTATTCTCCTTGCAATGAATTAAAGAGAGATCTCGCACAATCTTGAGAAAGTATTCAACAAATCACCAATAGGATTTAGAAAGAACAAATGAATTAATACGATAACAAAGAAAAATCTTGAACGAACCACTGTAACAATTGAAACGAATGGAGAAAAGAGAACGAATCGCCTGGAAGAATTAGAAAACTATGAAGATAATCGAGGGAATATAAATACAAGAGAACGACAAGATCACAAGCTGACTAATGAATACTTTAACGATGCACCAGAATGATTTGGAGACGAATGAAGAGACATCAATTAAGAATAGTTGGAGGACAAAGTTGAAAACTGAGAACGAATAAAGATTCTGAAATGATGGCCTTCGAAGGATCAAGAAGTGAAAAGAACTCATGAATTGCTCTGGAGGGGGCATGAAAATAATTCCCACAATCGAAACAATTATGAGGATGGTATGAAGCTAGAATCATGAATTTTCGCGAGAACGGACAAGATTTAAGAGAAGCTCTTCTTCGATCTTCAAATGCTGAGAATGTCAACGAGAACCACCATGAAGAATTTGAGATACTCTGAAAGAATGAAAATATAAAGGTTGAAGCAACAATGAATGAAAGCGATCTTGGAGAAGGCATATGACTGATAGAATCCATACTTATGTCACACTTTGAAAAGAATTTTAGAATAACTCCGGAAAAAGAAATTAGAAGAGTAAGGTAAGATCCTGGGAAAAGACCTTTGGGTTAGGGACCACTCAAAAGAAACATCGATGGAAATGATTCTTGAAAGAGATATTCCACCGGTTGAATTAAAAGTCTTGAATGAGATAACAACCACAAGATAGATTGAACGGATCTAGAATAGAAGTACGATTCTTTCGAGATATCTTGTACACTCCAAATATGAATATAGAGAGTTGAATAAAAAGGAGAGACTTGGATAAGAAATTCCAACATGTGAAACAAGAGGAGGGATATAATCAACACCAAAGCTTAAATTAAATCCACCGGAGAAGAAAATGAGAATGGAACAACGATGAAGCTGAAGCTTCCTTAGCGTCTTCATGACAATCACCGGATAAGAATATTGAAGGAAAATAATGAAGAGACTTTACATGAATATAATAGATACTTGATTAAAGAATTCTGGCTCCATAAAGAAAAAGGGTGAGAGGGTGGGAAAAATAAAGGCAACTTGGGATGAATGAAACAGACACCATTGAGAAAAACAAGAATTGGTCTTGCACATATTGAAAGGATCGGGTTAACTTGAAGAGAAGCACACCGGTTGAAAAGAATTTAACATAACAATCTCGATGATCAAGAAGGATTAGCACTCCATAGAAATATGAGAACACCCATTAGGAAAGGTATGGAATCAACACTTGACATTGAAGCAACTAGAATACCACAACTCAAAACAAAACAAAGTATTTGGCTTGTAAAATAAGCCGGAACAAACACATGATAGAGGTTTCGTCCAAAATTTTCGTGATGAGGCCCCCCGGGAACGACGTTACAAAGGACATTGCATCCCCGAATAAGCATAGCCAAGGATTCATTAAGATGCAACCCCCAGTGTAAAATCGACCGTGACAAACAAACCACTAGACGTTGAACCCCAACCTCATATCATGCATCCGTTGGAAGATTTTCTAAGAGCTACTTGAATTCCCACCTATTAATTCCCGAAGCTTTCTGGTTATGCAATCTGGTGTTGGGGATACAGGGGAAGCACCGCATATCACACAACTAATAAGTCCTACATCCAGCCGTATCCATTCGTCAACACATAACCAGACACCTTCAGAAACCGTTTACCTCAGACCTTCGAAAAGCATCCGCTATACTAGCTGTGGCAATACTCTCGAACTATCCCCCAGTACTGGGTGAGTTATCTTACCACTAGACACGCATAGAAGAGTTTTCGATGTCAACCACCTCTGGTATTCTAGAACTGCAACGATACAATTGTGACGACAACACCTCGGAGCTCAACTCCCCGGGACACTGCCACAACCCCTAAATGATAGGAGGCACTAAGAACAATGTTCTCGTCACAAAGATATCGAAACGATCCCAACAATACCTGCGTGATCCTATTTTTTTAGTGGAAACCAGGGTAGGAAGACAAAACTTCTACGTCAGGAGTCCTCACCGGAGCGACGAAGGTGATAAGGAGAAAAAAGAATCCCTACTCTCTGGTACATATAATCCTAAGACTCAATTTTTAAAATTCTAGACTCAAGATCGGCAGCGGTTCGATCAAGCAGGGGCTCCTAGGCCGGGGAAGGCTCTAATACCAACTTGTAACGCCCAAGATGCGATTATATCTCCTATGTGTCGAGGCACGACTTATAGGCATAATCGCATTTTGGTATGATCGCAAGAATGTTATCTTCACACATTCCCATGTACAAGAAAAAAGGGAAAAATACATAGTTGGGTTACAATCGCCACTCCACACAATGCATAAATAATTCATACATTCATCCCAGTACAATCGTGCTCCGACTATGGACAAATCCAAATGAAAAGAAAATAACCACCCACTATGCCCGATTGGCCCTAGTAGGAACCACTACTGATCGTCGGGAAACGTCGCGTACATACGCCCACGTTACTCATCGAACTCGCACTTGAGTTCCTGGCCATCAACTGAATCATACTCGATTGTACCTGCACCTGTGTTGGTAGTAAACTATGAGTCATGAGGACTCATCAATGCCATTCTCGGGTATCAAAATTATCAAAGCCTTTGGGTAAGGAGAAAGTGTATAAGTGGGCTGCTACAAGCGCTAAGCGTAGACGAGGGGGCTAGCTTACGTATCATCAGAGCGAGAAGAGAAGTGAAAGCCATCGGTCGTGAACTAAATCATGATCACTAGATGATCTTGTCTACCTATGAGTCATCCATAACCCAGCCGTGTTCTCTTCCCGAAATCCCTCGAAAAGAGACCATCACGACTACTCACACGGTAGTGTATTATGTTTGAGGTTTTGTGTCAAGTTATCTACAACCGGATATTAACAAATTTCAATCTACCACATAACTGCGGGCACTGCTTTCAGAAGATCATAACCCTACAGGGGTGTCCCAACTTAGCCCATCACAAGCCCTGGCGATCAACATAGGTAAAAACCCCTTATCTTGGGGACTACCCGGTCAGACCTGGAATGCTGGTGTACAAGATATTTCGACAATGGTAAAACAAGTATAACAAGACCTCCCGACGTGCCGACACCCTGATAGGAGCCGCGCTTATCTCGTCTCAGGCCACAATCGGATGAGCACTACGTACAACAATAGGAAGCCCCAATAACTGGGTGGCACCGCAAGTGGCTCTAGTTTGGACCAACACTCATGAGGAGCACTGGCCCGGGGTTGTTAATTAAATATCCACGGGGTAGCTAGTCCCTATGCAAATTTTAGTTGTTATTAGGCAAATGGTAAAACCAAGTTTGGGCCTTGCTGGAGGAGTTTTATTCAAAGCGAACTATCATGGGGTCCCCATATACCCAACCGCGTTAGGAACACAAAATCAAGGAACATTACACCAGTTTATTAGTTCTTAAGGTGGCATGAGTGGAACAAAACACCAAGAAAAAGGCCAAGCCTTCCACCCATTACCAAGTATATAGGTGCATTAATTTAAATAGTAGATATTGTGTTATACCCAAAACCCAATCCACATGGAGCAAACTTCATCTTCACCTGCAACTAGCAACGCTATAAGAGGGGGTTTGAGCATAAGCGTAACTTAGCCAAACAATGTGTCGGGGAAACTGATCCACCCACGAACACCTATGGGACCGGAGCCCCTTTCAGTACAGCAGGGGGCGGAGATCGCACGAAGAGCAGATCGAGGCGAGGCACACGAGCAGTTTACCCAGGTTCGGGCCACACGGATGCGTAAAACCCTACTCCTGCTTTGGTTTGTATTGAGTTCTTGCTCGGGAGCGCTGAGAGCTACAGTACCCTTCAGCAGCTAACGAGACTGAGCGTGAGAGTGTTCGAATGTCTAACCCCCCTCTACGTTGCGCATGGGCCTCCTTTTATATGCTCAAGGGGTCACCGACAGGTGGCAACGCAGTTGAGGGTAAAAATGGAAAGGTGGTGTAGTTGGTACACCTACTTGTACAGTGTTCCATACCTAACCCTGACGGCAGGGGACAAGGGCATTAAATGCCCATCGACGTCGCCCAAACAATGCAAAAAAGGGGCTGTCAGGGGCGCCACCGTTCGCCATGATGGCAACCTTGTCAGCGCCGCTTGCCACCGCGTACCCCAGGCTGCACAACCTCCCACCACGTACGCCTGGAAGGGTCCCAGAGCAACACGTGGGTGGATGTGCTGGAGCGCGGGTACTGAGTGGAAGCTTGCCGCGTCAAGCACCTTGCCGTGGTCGCTATCTTGTCGCTTCCGGGAGCTTGTCGCTCACCGGGCCTTGCCGGGACGCGTGGCGCGTCGCGGCAAGTTTCTTGAGATGCCTTGGTTGGCTTTCCCGTCAAGCTCCTCTTGCTAGGGTCTTGCGCCTTGAGTGGTCTTGTGCCTTGAGTGGCCTTCCCGGCAAGCTCCTCTTGCCGGGGTCTTGTCTCCTTGGCTTGGATACTTTGTTCTTGAATGGCTCCAAAGGAACCACGGAGGACCTTGGCGATCACCCGGCAAGCCCTGCCGCGGGACGCTGCGACTGCCCATGCACAAGTTCGGGATACTAAGGGTACCCCTACTTTAGTACACCGACAGGAGCCCCCGGGCCTGGGCCATACACGGTGTCGAGCGCTGTTGGGCCAGGCCCAAAACAGGGCACGGGCACGTGCGGCCTGGTTCACGCCGTATCTTACTCCGTATCCACCGCGCCCTCCCCTAACGGCACGCGTCGATTGCGGCGTCGTGGGAGAGATCGTGGGCGGTTTCTCTATTCGGAAATGCGGAACGTCCGCCCCTCCCTCCTTATAAGCAGGGGAAACAAGGGCAGTTTGTCCATCCGCCCGTTGCTACTCCAACCTCGAGAACCTCCGCCGCTCCCCTTCTTCCCAAAGCTTGAAAGAGAGCAGCGCTCCGCCTCCCGTCGCCACCAGCACCACCAACGCCGTCGACCTCCCTTACCGCTGCCGCCATGGCTCCGAAAGGCGATAAGGGGAAGGCCGCGAAGTCGGCCGAGGCGCAGCGGCTCGCGAGGCTGCGAAAGGAGCGGGCTGTCTTCCCCCCCAAGCTCCGCGAGGAAGCTGAGGGAGAACTACTACCTCTTCTGGTCGGGGGAGACGCGGGCGCATCCGCGCACCAAGGTACTCCCAGCCGTTGCTTGTCAAATGGCTCCGAACAGATATGCGTTCTTCGCCTTGTTCTTCTACTGCGGGCTCTGCCCGCCTTTCTCTGAATTCTTCTGTGACCTCATGAATACCTATGGGTTCCACCTCCTTGACTTCACCCCCAACGCCGTTCTGACCATGGCAGTTTTCGCACATCTCTACGAAAACTTTGTCGGAGTCTTTCCCAATGTAGCCCTTTGCCGCCACTTCTTTACGCCTCGAGTCGAGAGAGGAGAGCCTTTGTCCGGCAGAGTCTCCTGGATCTCGAGGACCCACAAGAAGGAAGCTTATCTGGAGGGAGAGCTCCGCAGCAAATGGGAGGAATGGAGAGCCAATTGGTGTTGGATTGTTGAGGAGAACTCGCAGCCATTTACCGCCCGGCGCCAAGCCCCAGTAGTGCGCGGCAACGATTGGAGCGACCTGGCCCCGGAAGACGGTAGACTGAAGATTGCCACTGCCCGAATCCGACGCCTCAGGCTTGTCGGGCTCACCGTAGGTGCAGTTGGCGCAGATTTCCTTCGCCGCCGCATCGCCCCCTTGTAGGAGAGGAAGAGGCCCGCCTGGGAGTTCGAGAATGCGGCGGATATCATGAGGCTGCGCCCAGGCCTCAACTACAACTTCACTGTCTTGGAGCTCAACGCGATGCTTCAGGAGATGTTCAAGTATGACCCCGATCATCCCGAGGTGTTCAGGTTGCCGAGGGGGGTCGTCCCACTGTGCAACAACTCTGCTCTCAGCCGCATCCGCGCAATGATGCCGCTGTGCGACTCTCACGGGATTGACCCAACCTGGCAAGAGCCTGCAGAAGACGTCGTGCAGGATTCTTCGACAACTTGGAAGAAGTGCCAATCCGCTCCGACGAGAGGAAGGGCCTCACCCGCGACACCACCGATAAGGAGATGGCGTACATCGCCACTAGGCTAGAAGAGGCGGCGGCAGCCGCAGCCGCGGGCGAGTTCGGTTTCACCCCGGAGGAGGCAGATGCAGCAAAGGCGGCAAGCCTCGCCGAGCGAGGGGAGTTTGTTGGCGAGGGAGAGCCTGCCGGGCAAGACGCTGAGTCGAGCGAGCCCGCCGAGCAGGGCGTCGGGTCGAGCGAGCCCACCGAGCAAGGCGATGAGTCGAGTGAGCCTGCCGAGGATACGAGCGGCTCGCTGGAGATCGACTCCTCTTCCTCCTCGTCTTCAGGCAGCTCGCCACCAGCAGAGCCTCCAGCTCCACCGAGAAGGCGTCTCCACAAGGCTGGGGACGTAATGGAGCGGCAGACGGGTCAACAGCCGCCGCGCCGCGCGACACGCTCCACCGCGGCAAGCAAGGTTGCTGCGGGAGCACCTCGCGCATCTGCTGCAACTGGAGCGGGGTCTTCCCGGACCGCCGTTCTGCTCCTACCGCACCTCACGCCTCGGCGGCAGCCGGAGCTGGGTCGTCTCAGACCACCGCCACTGCTCCCGCCAAGCGGCCAAGGGAACCCACTCCTCCGCTTCCTCGCGCCGGGACGGGTGAGCCAGACTTCGACTTCTCCGCGCTCAGCTCCGACGAGGAAAAAGAAGAGTAAGATCATTATTGTTCTTGTATTTCTTCAATTCTTGCTGTTTGGTCTTGTATCTCTTTTGCCTCACTCTGAACCTGTTCCTTTTTTCAGAACTCTGGCCCAAAGGGCGGCAAAGAGAGCCAAGGTCCCGGTGATTGTCATCGAGAAAGAGCCCACCGTGACAGCAGGGGGTGCGCCTGAGACAAACTTGCCGGACCCGATAACTGATCTTCAGAGCAGCCCCCAGCGTAAGTGTATGGTTCACCTTTTGCTGTTAGGTGCGCGTGGGCGTTCTATCTTTGCTGACGTCTCGTTTGTTGATTTGTGTAGGAGCAGAGCAGCCAGACCAGGGGCGTCCGGAGACCGCCCCCGACGTGCCATCTGCGTCGACTATGCCGCCAAGGGAAAGTTCCCCGGCAAGGGCGAGTCCTCCGGCAAGGGCGAGCTCTCCGGCGAGGGACAGTACCAGCGGCCCCCCGCCGGTGGGGACGACAACTACGCTGCCAAGGGAGAGTTCCCCAGCAAGGAACCTTACCGAGGAGCCAGCCCGCGCAGGTAATCCCTTTGCTTCAAATTTCCCTTGGGCTTTTCTTCTTTTGATTCTTTTTTTTGGATATTTGCTTGATTGTTTTTCTCCCCTTTCCTGCCGTCAGATCCATCCGCTGCGGAGCCGATGGAGACGGAGGTCGCTGTCGAGGAGAATGCGCGCGGCGACACCGGCGACGCCGCTGCTACCGAAGAAGCGGCCGGTGCTGACGAGCCCGCCGGCGACAAGGCCGCCAAGGCTGCCGCCGCAGCAGCTGGCGAGGGGTCCTGCGATCGCACTGACGGCCCTGAGGCTGCAGGAGCGTCAGGCGCTACGCCGACCGCCGATCCCTCCGCCGCTGCCGCAGCCCCAGGCTCCGAGGAGCCCGAGCCAGGCGCCTACTTGAAGGCCGGCGACGGCGTTTTCATCAAACTCCCCTGGGCCTCAAGCTCCAGGGCGCCGGTCGAGGGAGAAGTCTTTGACGGAGAGGTGCTCACCTCCGCCGGGCTGACGCTGGTCAACGCGCCGAGTAGCAGCAGTGGCGAGCCTGAGGAGGAGCGGCTGTTGCGGAAGCTGCTGTCGCTCTACCGCGCTCGGCAAGCCAAGCTGGAGTCTCGCGAAGCGCTGGCCGCCAAGGCGGGAGTCGACATCGAGAAACGCGCGGAGGAACTCCGGGCCCTTAACCAGGCAGCTCTCCGGTACTTGGCAGAGGAGCGGGAGCAACTTGCCGAAGAGCAGACGGCCTTCTTCCTCGAGAAGGCCGAAGTCGAAGAGCAACAGCGGCTTGCCGCCGAGAAGCTATCCACGTGAGAAGGCGAGCTGGTGCAGCGGAAGGTCAACCTCGACAGCCACGAGGAAGAGCTTGCCGCGCGCGAGCAATCACTTGGCGGGGCCCTCCAGGAGGCAAAGGACGCTGCCGCAGCTGTCGAGACCGCCAAGAAGGAGCTGGAGACAAGGGTGGCGCAGCTGGAGGCCGACCTCAAGGCGAGAGGCGAAGAAATCGCCGCGCTCAAGCTCGAGCGGGAGAAGGATGCCCACAGCCATTCAGAGCTGCAGGTGCGTCTCGCCGAGAAGGACAAGGAGCTTGCCGCCGCCAAGGACTCCAACGCTGATCTTGATTTGAAGCTGACCACTTTGACCAAGACGCTGGACGGCGCCAAGGAGCGGGAGACGGCCCTGAAGGAGGAGATCAGGGCCGAGAAGGCGTTGCTGGAGAGTGCTGCCGTCAGCCAGAACATCTTCAGGGAGACCGTCGAGCACTGGACGGAGGGTCTCGTCAATGCTGCCGCAGACATCGACAGGGAGCTGGCGCAGCTGGGGGAGGAGTATTTGGGGTATTCTTCCGACGAGAACCTCCACCCCAGCGCCAAGCTCACCTTGTTCTTCAAGGGCGTGGCGACGGCCCTCTAGCAGCTCCGGAAAAGGATCCCAAAGCAACTGGCGAACGAGTTGTGCAAGCTCTGCGCGGGAGCCCTTTAAAAGGTGCTGATGAAGGTGGCCTTCCGCAACCCGGGCCTCAACCTCACCAACGTCCTCAGGTCCCTACCGCAGGATGCTGATCTGGAGGCGCTCAAGGCCCTTGTCGCACCCATTGTGGACAAGGTGAGCGGTATCAAGAGGGTTGAGGGCGACCGCGCGGACTAGGCTTGCCCATTTTCTTCTTTCCTTGTCGCTGCTTATTATGTTAGGAGAACAATCTGTTAGAGTTGCGACAAGCTATCTTGTAATATAACTCTATTTTGGGTAGTTATTGCAACGTTATTTCCTTTACTCAATTCCTTTCCTTTGTATGTTTTTACCCTACGCTTTTAGGGAACTTGCCGGCGCAGGCACCTTAGCCGCGAGCGCTGAGTGCGGGACGTCAGCAGCTTGCTGGCGGTGCCGTTGCCGGCAAGAAACCTTGTCGCAACTAGTCGCAGCACACTTAAGTTGTTGAGCAGGCTCGAAAACAAAGTAAGGGCGCGACACTAGTCGCAGCACACTTAAGTCGTTGAGCGGGCTCGGAAACAAAGTAAGGGCGCAACTAGCTACAAGTTGGTTCCTCCGCGCACAGGTTTTCCATACAAAAGCACGGTCGTTCAAGGAAGATAACTTAAAAATTTAAAAATCTGATTGCTCAAGCTTTGGCAACTTAGCTTTAGTGTTGTTTGCTTCCCGGCAAGGCGAAACTTTCTTGAACGACGCCTGGTCCATACCACTATCTTCTCCTCCCCCCGGCAAAATTGTGCGCGAGGGAACCTTCCTTTCCTTGAGAAAAAAGAAAGAAGAGAAAATACAGATATGGAGCCTTTGGGCTCATTATGGCTTACCGGGGGTAGGTGCTGCACAAAGTGTCAGATAACACATGCAAAATATAGAAAGCATGAAATTGACAAGATGTGCGTGGCACCTGAGCTTTACTGATGCACGGGTCTGCGCCCGGCTTTGTACAAAGGATTACATGCAACAGCGGCAAGAATTGTACAAAAGGTGGTTGTCGGAACGGGTCCTGGCAACCACGCCTTACGGGTAAACCTTACGAAGATGCTCGATGTTCCAGGAGTTGCTCACCAGAAAGCCATCTTCGGTCTCAAGGCAGACAGCGCCAGGCCTAGTGACTCGTTTCACCCGATAAGGGCCTTCCCACTTTGGCGTCAACTTGTTGGAATTCTTGGCGGACTGAACGCGCCGAAGAACAAGGTCGCCTTCCTCGAGACTTCTAGCGTTAACTTTGCGGCTATGGTAGCGGCGCAAAGCTTGCTGGTAGCGAGCAGCTCATACAGCAGCCTGAAGACGGTCTTCCTCAAGGAGAAGCGCGTCATCTTGTCGCAGCTGCTCTTGCTCGAGCTCATCATAAGCGAGCACTCGAGGTGACCCGTATACGAGTTCCGTGGGGAGAACTGACTCCGCTCCATAGACTAGAGCAAAGGGTGTCTGTCCAGTGGCTCAATTTGGCGTCGTCCTGATCGACCAAAGAACCACCGGCAGCTCCTCGATCCAGTTTCTTCCGCACTTGTGCAGCCTGTTGAAAGTTCTGGTCTTGAGTCCTCGCAGCACTTCAGGATTTGCCCTCTCCGCTTGACCGTTGCTTCTCGGGTGAGCAACCAAAGCGAAGCAGACCTTGGCGCCAAGATCTTGGACGTACTGCATGAAGGTGCGGCTCGTGAATTGCGTACCGTTGTCGGTGATGATCCTGTTAGGGATCCCGACGCGGCAAACAATCGACCTGAAGAACTTGACTATTGACTGCGCGGTCACCTTTCTCACTGGTTCCACTTCCGGCCACTTTGTGAACTTGTCGATTGCAGCGTACAAGTACTCAAAGCCCCTGGCTGTGCGGGGAAAGGGGCCGAGGATGTCGAGCCCCCAGACCGCAAATGGCCAGGATAAAGGGATCGTCTGGAGAGCTTGAGCTGGCTGGTGTATCTGCTTGGAATGGAACTGGCACACTTCACGCTTGGTTACTTGTGCAGTTGCATCCTGGAGGGCTGTAGGCCAAAAGAAACCTTATCGGAATGCTTTGCCGGCAAGTGCTCTTGCGCTAATGTGGTGACCACATATGCCTCCATGTATCTCTGCCAACAGCTTTTGTCCGTCTTCCCGGGGAATACACTTCAATTTCACACCGTTGAGTCTTCTTCTGCACAGTGTGTTGTCAACAAACTGGTACATACTTGACTGCCGGGCTACACTTTCCGCTTCTTCTTGTTCTTCGGGAAGTTCTCCTGTCTGAAGGAAACGGACAATCTGCTGTGCCCATGCTGGAGCTTGCGGCTCGACAACAAGGACTAAAGGCGCATCTGCTGCTGCGGGAACATCCGCTTCTACGGCGAGAACCTGCAGCTCAGCCGGAGCTTGATGTTCCCCGGCAAGCTTGCCGGAGCAAAACTTGTCAGGAGCGTTTGCTTCAACGGAACAAACCCTGGGGCTTGCCGGAGCAGACCGCTCCTCAGCACTCTTGGTGTTGATCTTGGGGACCTTCTTGGCGGCGGCTTCGGGAAGCTCTGCCGGAAAATAGTCACCAGAAATCAACTTCCTCTTCTTGCTCTGTCCAGTTGAGGGCGTTACGGATGGTTGAGTCAGCTTGAGCACAAAGATCCCTGGTTCCACAGGTAACTTAAGTCCGGCGCACTTCGAAAGGCCATCTGCAATGTCATTCTGAGCTCTTGGAACGTGCTCCATTTGTAGGCCGTCAAAGTGCTCTTCAAGCTTTCTCACTTCATCAACGTAAGCTTCCATCAACGGACTCTGATAGTTCTTGTTCACTTGGCGGACGACAAGCTGCGAGTCACCCCTGACAATGAGCTTCTTAATCCCAAGGTCTGCCGCGATCCTGAGACCGGCAAGCAAACCTTCATACTCTGCAGTATTGTTTGTTGCTTGCTCCTTGGGAAAGTGCTTCTGGACTACGTACTTGAGGTGCTCTCCGGTGGGTGCGACAAGCAGCACGCCGGCACCAGCGCCTTGCAGCGAGAAGGCATCATCAAAGTACATCAACCACTCTTTGCTTGCCTCCTTGACGAGAATGCTCGTTTCTGGAATCTCTTCATCTGGTGTTGGCGTCCACTCTGCTATGAATTCTGTCAATGCTCTGCTTTGGATAGTTGAAGTGCTTTCAAACTTGAGGCCAAAGCTTGACAGTTCCAGCGCCCACTCAACAATCCTGCCCATTGCTTCTGGATTTTGCAGTATCCTCTTCAGCGGAAAGCGAGTGACAACTGTTATCTCATGTGCTTGGAAGTAGTGGCGCAGCTTTCTCGAGTCCATGAGGAGGCCGAAAAGCAATTTCTGCACACCAGAGTACCTTGACCTAGCCCCCTGCAGAAGGGAACTGACAAAGTAAACTGGGCGCTGCACCATTTTCTTCCGTATCTCCTCTTGCGCCTGCACAGATCCATCTTTGTCGGGACCAGAGCTTGTCGGGGAAGCCCCCTGCTTGTCGCTGGACGTGCTTGCCGTGGTTGCTGGCTCATCATCTGCCTCCCTCTCCGCTACTAACGCAGCACTAACCACTTGATTGGTTGCCGCTAGATACAGCAACAACTTCTCTTGTGGCTTAGGTGCGACAAGTATTGGAGTGGAGGACAGGTATCTCTTCAAGTCCTGCAGCGCAGCCTCCGCTTCCGGAGTCCATTTCATTGGACCTGCCTTTTTCAAAATTTTGAAAAACGACAGGGCGCGCTCAGCTGACTTAGAGATAAACCTACTGAGAGCAGCCACGCAACCGGCAAGTCTTCGTACATCCTTGACGCGCTTTGGTGCTTCTATCTGCTCAATGGCCTTGATCTTGTCGGGATTGGCTTCAATTCCCCTCTGAGAGACGAAGAACCCGAGAAGCTTGCCGGAAGGGACTCCAAACACACACTTCTCGGGGTTGAGCTTGAGCTGGATCTTGTGCAGATTTGCAAAGGTCTCGTCTAAATCTTGGATCAGGGTTGCCCTTTCTTTGCTCTTGACCACTATGTCATCCATGTATGCTTCTACATTTTTGTGTATTTGTGGCTCAAAAGCTGTATGGACTACCCTCGCAAATGTTGAACCAGCATTGTTCAAACCGAAAGGCATCACCATGAAACAGTACGTGCCACATGGAGTGATGAATGCGGTCTTCTCCTCATCCTCTTCTGCCATGAAGATCTGATGGTATCCTGAGTATGCGTCCAGAAATGAAAGCAAGTCACATCCGGCCGTGGAGTCAACAATCTGGTCAATGCGCGGCAAGGGAAATGGGTCCTTGGGACAAGCTTTATTCACATCGGTGAAGTCGATACAAAGCCTCCATTTCCCGTTTGCCTTGCGCACGACTACAAGATTGGCCAACCACGTAGGATGGAGCACTCCTCTGACAAGGCCTGCTCCTTCCAACTTCTTGATCTCTTCTGCTATGAATTCTTGGCGCTCCACTGCTTGTTTCCTGACTTTCTGCTTGACGGGCCGCGCGTGAGGACAGACGGCAAGCTTGTGCTCAATCACTTTCCTAGGAACACCAGGGATGTCAGACGGTTGCCATGCAAACACGTCGACGTTCGCCCGCAGGAAAGCAACGAGCGCGCTTTCCTATTTAGGGTCAAGTGTGGCACTGATGGTGAAGGTACCACCAGTGCCGTCCTCCTTGGCGGACACCTTCTTGGTCGCTGGAGGAGCTGCCATCGTCTTCTTACACTTGCCGGTGGAGCTTGATGGTGCGTCCTCGACGGTAGCGCAGCACTCCGAAGAGGTGCGCTTGCCGGAGTGGGCCCCAGAGCTCTAGCCGGACTTGGTCTTCTTCTTCCCCCCGGGAGCTTCAGCGGCAAGTGTCTTGCTATCTGTTGCGGCTGCTGCTTCCCGGTAGATCTTGTCGGCGCAGATAAGGGCATCCTTCTTGTCGCCAGGGACAGAGATGACGCTTATCGGGCCGGGCATCTTCAACATATTGTATGCATAGTGAGAGGCTGCCATGAACTTGGCGAGTGCTGGACGGCCAAGTATCCCATTGTAAGGCAATGGAAAATCGGCAACGTCAAAAGTGACCCTCTCAGTTCTGAAGTTTAGCTCGCCGCCGAATGTTACTGGCAACGTGATCTTCCCCTTCGGCTTGCTCCTTCCCAGGTTTATTCCTTAGAACGTGCCGGTCTCTTCGAGCTCGCTGTCAGGGATCTGGAGTTTCTGGATCACGCGGAGGAGATTAGGTTCAAGCCGGCCCCGCCGTCAACTAACATCTTAGTGACCTTGAGGTTGCGGATAGTTGGTGAAACCAACATCGGCAAGCACCCGACCGCAGTTGTGCGATCAGGGTGGTCCTCAATATCAAAGACGATAGGCGTCCTGGACCATTTCAGAAGCTTGCGCGATTCGACAGGTGGTTTTGCTGCATTAACTTCCCGCACCCACTGCTTGAGTTGGCGGTGTGAAGTATGCAGAGAAGCACCGCCGTCAACGCACAAGACTTCTGTGGCTTTTTGGAACTCCTGCTCGCTGGTCTCAACATCCTCCATGTCTTCATCGTCATCGTCATCTTCATCCTTGTCGCGGCCGCGGGGAGGTCTGTCTCCTTGCCGCTGCTTGGCCTTGCCGCGGCGTCCTCCCCGGCCGGCGAATGACCACTTCTTGCCGGATCCTCCATCACCTCCTTGGGCCTTCTCCTTGTTGCGTCGCTCGTACTCGGCCTTCTGCTGCTCGACTAGCTGTTCGACCCTCTTGTAGTTCTGGAGGTCGTGGCCCTTGGTGCGGTGGATCTTGCAGTACTGCTTGTCGGTGCCATCCTACTTGTCGGCGGCCGCCACAGCCAGGCAGTTGGTGCATGCGGCAGTCTCCTTGCCGGAGCTACCAACTTGGGCTTTCTTGGCGCCACCTTCGTTGCCGGACTGCTCAACGACTAGCACCTCATTACTTTTCTTCTTCCTGTTGTTTCGCCGCCGGTTTTTCTTTGTCGGGGCAGCATCCTCACTGTCAGATCCTCCTGCTCCTGTATCCTCTCCGGGGAGTTTCCTCCCTTCCTCAGCACGTGCACACTTGTCAGCCAGGGCGTACAGCTCGCTGACGTCTCTGATCTTGCACATCGCCATCTCCTCCCTCATCCTGCGGTTACGCACGTTCTGATGGAATGCGCTGATAACAGCGGCAGGGTGGACGTCTGGGATGTTGTGCTGTACACGGCTGAACCTCTGGATATACTTTCGCAGGGGCTCTCCTTCCTTCTGGGCGAGCAGGTGAAGGTCACTCTCTTGGCCATGGGGTTTGTGGCCGCCTGTAAAGGCGCCGACAAACTGATGGCATAGGTCTGCCCAAGAAGATATGGAGTTATCCGGCAAGTGCATGAGCCAGGATCTGACGTTGGGTTTGAGTACCAGAGGGAAGTAGTTGGCAAGGATCTTGTCCTCCCGCCCCCCGGCAGCTTGCACCGCGATGGTGTAGATGCTGAGGAACTCCGACGGATGCGTCTTGCCGTCGTACTTCTCTGGTACGTCTGGCTTGAAATTCTTCATACTGGGCCACTGGACTTGCCGCAGCTCATGAGTAAACGCAGGACAACCTACCGCGTACGGCAAGTCGCCTGGTCCCCCTGGCGCATGCATGTCGACAGCGGGCCCAGCGCGTTGGTCTGATTGACGCCGCACTTCTCTTCGGTGCTCGATGCGAGTACGAGCGTCTTCTTGTTATCGTTCATGGAGAACTTGGCGCTGATCGCGACGAGCTCGTGGATCTGATGACGCAGTGGAGTCGTCGTCGATGTTGATCCGGTGAGTCGGCGATTTTGGCCTTCGGGGCGGAGAGTGCACGGTGGTTGCACCCCCACCGGTCTTGTCACCATCGGCTCGCGCCTGGCCGACTTGACGCGGCTGCGATGTGCTCGGCTACCGCGGAGTGTCGCCGTTGGCGAAGGCGATGAGACTCTGAATGGTGGCCCTCCAGTCGTCGGCCTTGTCTGCCGCTGGAGGGAAGTCTAGGAGCAGTTGAGCTTGCGCCAGAGCTTCTGCTGGAGTGGTGGGTAGTGGTGGCGAACGGTGCGAGGAGCGGGATATGCTCGGACTTCTAACTACGTTAGAAGGAGCAGTATCCCATCCAGGAGACCGTGCCTTGCTCGTGCCGGCATGTTGGTGTGCATGCTGGTCTTGAGCGTCCCGAGATCCACCAGCTCGATCTTGGTTCAGCAAGCGTATGGTACCGTGAGTACCATGACGCTGCCGGTCCCGCGCCTCCTGAGATGGGCGTGGTGCGTGCACGGACGCCGAGGTCTTGGAGTGCGCCCGGTCGTTGTGGGAGTCGACCACGCCGCCGATGGGCAGCGCAGCCTTGTCCTTGGACTTGGCGGCACCGTGAGCTCCCTCGTCGACGCCCGTTCTTCCGCCGGCGTCTACCTCACCAGTCGTTGGCTCCGTCGGTGGTGGGATCGACGCGGACGGAGCAGCTGCCTCCGAAGCCTTCTTCTTCGGCGGCATGCTGATGAAGATGATGAAGATCTAGCTCGTGTGAACGCCGGATCAGGTTCACACAACCTCGACGCACCCCCTACCTGGCGCGCCAAAGATGTCGGGGAAACTGATCCATCCACGAACACCTATGGGACCGGAGCCCCTTTCAGTACGTCAGGGGGAGGAGATCGCACGAAGAGCAGATCGAGGTGAGGCACACGGGCAGTTTACCCAGGTTCGGGCCGCACGGATGCGTAGAACCCTACTCCTGCTTTGGTTTGTATTGAGTTCTTGCTCGGGAGCGCTGAGAGCTACAGTACCCTTCAGCAGCTAACGAGACCGAGCGTGAGAGTGTTCGAATGTCTAACCCCCCTCTACGTTGCGCATGGGCCTCCTTTTATATGCTCAAGGGGTCACCGACAGGTGGCAACGCAGTTGAGGGTAAAAATGGAAAGGTGGTGTAGTTGGTACACCTACTTGTACAGTGTTCCATACCTAACCCTGGCGGCAGGGGACAAGGGCATTAAATGCCCATCGACGTCGCCCAAACAGTGCAAAAAGGGGCCGTCAGGGGCGCCACCGTTCGCCACGATGGCAACCTTGTCAGCGCCGCTTGCCACCGCGTACCCCAGGCTGCACAGCCTCCCGCCACGTACGCCTGGAAAGGTCCCAGAGCGACATGTGGGTGGATGTGCTGGAGCGCGGGTACTGAGTGGAAGCTTGCCGTGGCAAGCGCCTTGCCGCGGTCGCTATCTTGTCGCTTCCGGGAGCTTGTCGCTCACCGGGCCTTGCCGGGACGCTTGGCGTGTCGTGGCAAGTTTCTTGAGATGCCTTGGTTGGCTTTCCCGGCAAGCTCCTCTTGCCAGGGTCTTGCGCCTTGAGTGGTCTTGTGCCTTGAGTGGCCTTCCCGGCAAGCTCCTCTTGCCGGGGTCTTGTCTCCTTGGCTTGGATACTTTGTTCTTGAATGGCTCCAAAGGAACCACGGAGGACCTTGGCGATCACCCGGCAAGCCCTGCCGCAAGACGCTGCGACTGCCCGTGCACAAGTTCGGGATACTAAGGGTACCCCTACTTTAGTACACCGACACAATGGTTTGCTAGGTGGGTAGTTAGAGGTTTCATGGCAAGGTGGGGGTTGACATGCAAAAGGATAGGTATCCTGACAAAGCAATAGAGCGAGGCATCTGGCATAGCAACAATAGAGGTGATATCAGGGAATGGTCATCTTGCCTGGGATCCCGCAAGGAAGAAGAACGAGTCCATGAAGAAGACAAACGTACGTAGACGAACGAATCCTCACAAATCCGGAACAAAACCGAAGCTAACGAGAGAAGCAAACCGGAAAGAAACAAAAAACATGGTAAACACACAAGCATAAACATGGCATGATGCACAACCAAGGATGATGCATGTACGATTTAAATATGCATGGCATGGCAAAGTGCACAAACAAAACGACAAGTTAAGTGGAGCTCAATATGCAATGGGTTGCATATTGACGAAACACCGCATTCGAATTATTTAGTTCGCTCTCGTTTATGTACCCGACAATATTAAATGTTGTTAAACATGGCGAGAGGTGAAGCATAATAAAACTACCTATTTAGGCAATTTAAATGGGGTCGGAAACAACAAACAACAATTCGAAAAAAAAACCATGTGCATAATTAGCAAGTTTTAAGCAAACAACAATTTAAACATTTTAATGTTGTTATCATGATGCAGATGGCAAATGCAAGTTTTTAAGCAATTTTTGTTAAAAGTTGACATGAACATGATTTCAAGCATTTGTCACCGTGGTGGAAAGAAAGGGGTACCACGACGACGACAACGGAATGGTGCCATGACAAGATTCTGATGATTCGACAACTCGTCGAGATGTCGGTGCAAAAGAAAGGTGGCATGAGCGTGTTATGCGAAAGGAGGTGGGGTGATCCGACTACCGGGTTCCCACGGGTCGACGGCATGGTAAACGAGGAGGAACGTGCAAGGAAAACTCGAACACGGTGCAACAAGTGGAACATCTCATACAACACATGCATTCGTTCATGGGGTCATTAGTTCAGTGGTTATACCTTTGAAGCGTGCGTTTTCGGGGCGTTCGAGATCATAGTGGAAGTAGTCGTTCATAGATGTCGTGGAAGTAGTGCTACACGGCGACTGTAGTTGTACACAGGTCTTTGGTGTGAGGTAGTTGTACATGTTTCGTAGATGTTCATGTCATCGTAGCCGTGGTACTTGGGGTCTCATCATGTAGTCATTTGTTGTAGTCGGACTTGACGGTCTTGGAAAGGGTGGTCTTCACGAACCGTGCACGAAGGTGGCAAAGAAAACATGGTGGTCGTGGTAGTGGCCGGAGTAAGAACATCCCGATAGGAGTTCACGAGCACTCGAGGCTGTGGTGGCTAGAGCTGATGACCATGGGGGGTCCGAAAGCGGCAGGAGGAAGACTCGCGGTGGTGGTGCGCTCTGCAACAGGAGGAGCAGAGGAGGTCGCCGGATGGTCGTCGGCTCGCACGCACGCGGAGGGCAAGGCCAGCAGGTGGCGTCCATGGCTCCATGCCCCGGAGAAGCGGCGGGACAGATGTGGGTGACGAGAAGGAGGCCATAGGGAGGCGACGAGGAGGTCGTTGGCGCGGGCGTCTGGCAGGAAGGCTCGGCGGCGGCCTGATTTGCGGTGGTAGGCTATGGCTGCGATGGAAGGGCGACAGCGGCAGCAGCGGCTCGCCGGCCGATGGGGCGCCATGGCCGCAGGAGGAGGCCGTGACAGGAACAAGGTGAGGTAACAGCTGGACGACGTGGTCGAGGGGGGAAGGAGGTCGGACGAGGCTGGGGCGGCGCTGATGAGAGGTGGACGAGTGGATCGAGAGTGGGGCGCAGGATCGAGCGCGGGATCTCCTGGTGGCGCGAGGAGGGAGACGAGGGAGAGAAGAAGTGGGGATCGATCGGGGGGAGGGGGGTCGAGGAGAGGCGAGCAGCAAGCGGGCTAGGGTTAAGGAGGGGATCTGGTGGGCCACGGGGATGGATGGGCCGAATCGGCCAGTTGGGATGCAATGCTGGCTCAGCCAGTCCGGTGGGGAGGAAAATGGCCAGCTGAACTGCTCTCTCTCTCTCTCTCTCTCTCTCTCTAATTACTTAACAAAAATCCTGCAAAGAAAGAAGAACAAAGGGTAGAGCTGGAATTCCAACAAGTAAAATATTTTCCTGGAGACAGAAAAATATAGAGGATTTAATAAAAATGGTTGGGAAGAGGGTAGAAGACACAAATTCAAATAAATTTGAATAAAACTTAAACTAACTGAATTTGGAAGCAATTTTAAATGGAGACCAAAAGAGATGAGATTAAACTCTAGAATCTGGAAACGGAAGAGATTTAAAATGCAAGTTTGTTTGGGTTGATTCCATACGAATGAAATATTTATTGTAGCTTCCTAATAATATTGGGAGGATATGTTTTAAAGAGAAAACACCATGTGCATTTCCCTCGGTTTAAATGGATCGAAGAACCACACAATTTATTTGTTGAGTTTTAAAATTCAAAGACATGATGGCATGATGCAATTCAAAAATAAATAGGGCAAGCAAAAAGAAACACACGATGATCACGAAATATATTGAAGTCTTTTGGAGCGTTGATCTTGGGGCGTCACACATCCCCCTTAATGACGCGCCCGCTCTTTTTCTACCACGACTGAAGCACCTCGAGCTCGTCGCCGTCCGCATCCCAAAGGATGACATGGAGCGCCTGCTCCACGGTTGTACTGCACTCGAGTTCCTTCGTCTTCAGGCGATGAATTGGTCGAGTACCTTGCACATCACCTCGAGGACTCTCCACACTATTTATGTGTGTTGCTGGTGCCGTAGCAAGAGATCAGAAAAGGTGGACCACAATATGGTCAACTAGGACACACCTTCACTAGAGAGATTACTTGTAGTTGATCAACAAGGTCCAACAAGAATCAATGTCATTTCTGCACCGAAATTGAAAGTGGTGGGCTACTCGTCTGTCAAATACTACAACTTTCAGGTACAATAGTCGCCTTATATACCTCTCCTTCTTGATATCAATGTCATTTATAGTTTTGAAGATGTATGTTCGTCTGTCATCCAGCGAAGCTTCACCTTGACTCCAGGCACAGTGAAGGTCTTGGCACTAGAATCTGTCGTCCCCAACCTGGACCAGGTTTTCAGTTGCCTGGGATGCTTTCCTGTTAAATTTTAACCATAACGGAGTTCAATTTTTTGCACCTTTTCCCAAGTTTACAATGACTATGTACTACGATTTCTGAAGGAATTTTGGAGGATTTTAGGACATACACCCCCACCCCATATTGGTTGCTTCATTCATATGGTTACAATCGTCCATAAGCATTTCTCCTTTGGATTCATCTGTACTAGTTTTCTTAGGGATTTTTTCATCCAATCCAACCTCTTGTGAAGAAGGCTACACGTTTCTAGACTGTAATCAAATTAATGCCCATGTTAATCATGACAGATCGAAGATGGCACGTTGGTGCATTTTACAAATCCTCCAAACCAAATGGGCGTGTAGCAGTGTTCAAAACTGCATGTAGGCATTAACACGTTCTCTTCTTTTGTAGTGCATATTAGGCCCGATGGAAGATGTTGATAACGACAACCACATCGAATGCCTGGATCTACATCTCTCAAATATTACCTGAAATCCTACCGAGGGACCCCACCGGAGATTACACTCGCCATGTTCTTTCTAGCCAGAGCAAAGGTGCTGAGGGTACTCAGGTTGAACACACATTTAATTAGGAAACATCAATGGTATGATTATCAAAGGCGGCTAGTACTGTGGAATGGAAGTGCCTCCAAAAATGCCAAACTTTGTATTGGAAGAGAAAATGGCAAAGCAATTGAAAGTTATTGTGTCAAACCAATACATGACTTGTCAGCGACTGATCCCTTTTCAGAAATGACGCAGCTTGCAATGTTTGAATTTGGGCGTTGTAATCTTTGAACTTGAACCTTGCAATATTTATTGTATTTGTTATATTGAACGATTTCTGTTCTCGTGTGTCAACGTAAACAGTTCATCCGGGTGAACCACATGTTGTACATCGCACACACCTTGATCTGGCTGACCGTTTCTTTTGTGTTGCCTAATCAAAAACAGTTCATCCGAGTGAACTGTATGATGTACGTCGCACACACCTTGATATGGCTGACCGTTTCTTTTGTGTTGCCTAATCACAAACAGTTCATCCGAGTGAACCGTATGCTGTACACCGCACACCCCTTCATCAGGCTGCCCGTTTCTTTTGTTCCGCCTGATCGCAAATGGTTCATCGGACTGAACCGTATGCCCTAGATCGCACGCGCAACTAAAATCTGAACTGTGTTTGATGCATCCTGCATTGCAAACGTATTACACCTTTTTTGACGGTTTTTACATCCCCGTTTGTGATTAATGCATCATACATAGTTTCGTGAAAGGGTCTCTGATCGTAGTGTCGCGTTAGCAGCATCCTGTAGTAGTGTCACATACTTATTGCAAAAAGTTTATTAGTCCTCGAAGCAAAGTACTACTACGCATTCTCCTAGGGGAGAGGTTGGTAGGAGTTAACCATCGTGTGCTCCCGACTTTCACACAAAGGAAGACAATCAAGGATAAATTGCGCTCCACTTCATCACATAATTAGAAGACCATACGTGCATGCTACGGGAATCACAAACCTTAACACAAGTTTTCTAACTATTCCACAATTTACTACTAGCATGACTCTAATATTACCATATTCATATCTCAAAACAATTGCAAGGAATCAAACTTCTCATATATTTAATGCTCTTTATGAAAGTTTTTATTATATCCCCCTTGGATGCCTATCATATTAGGACTAAATTCATAACCTAAGAAAATTACCATGTCTTTAATAGAATCTCAAAATAATATAAGTGAAGCATGAGAGTTCATCAATTTCTTCAAAATAACATCACCATCGTGCTAAAAAAGATATAAGTGAAGCACTAGAGCAACCGCCTAGCTCAAAAGATATAAGTGAAGCACATAGAGTTTTCTAATAAATTCTCAATTAATGCGTGTCCCTCTCAAAAGGTGTGTACAGTAAGGATAATTGTGGCGAACTAAAAAGAAAATACCATATCATTCAAGACGCTCCAAGCAAAACACATATCATGTTGTGAATAAAATTATAGCCCCAAGTAAATTTATCGATGGATTGAAGACAAAAGAGGGGATGCCTTCCGGGGCATCCCAAAGCTTAGATGCTTGGTTATCCGTGAATATTAACTTGGGGTGCCTTGGGAATCCCCAAGCTTAGGCTCTTGCCACTCCTTATTCCGTTGTCCATCAAATCTTTACCCAAAACTTGAAAACTTCACAACACAAAACTCAACAGAAAACTCGTGAGATCCGTTAGTAGTATAATAAAGCAAATAACCACTTTAGGTACTATTGTAAACTCATTCTAATTTTATATTGGTGTTATATATACTTTATTCCAACTTCTCCATGGTTCATACCCCCGATACTACCCATAGATTCATCAAAATAAGTAAAGAACACAATGAAAACAGAATCTGTCAAAACAGAATAGTCTGTAGCAATCTGAAAACTTTGTATACTTTTGCAACTCTAAAAATTCTGAAAAATTAGGAAAACATGGGAAATTTTTATATCAATATTGTGTAAAAATTTAAGAAATTTATCACGCTCTAGTGAATTTTAGAATTTTCTTTACTGGGCGTGAAAGTTTCTGTTTTTTTAGCAAAATCAAATCAAGAATCTTCCAAATCATTCCAAAGGTCTTACTTGGCACAAACACTAATTTAAAACATAAAAACACCTATAACAAGAGGTTATAAGATATATTTATTGGAAAACGGAAGCAAGAAGGTAAAAACAAAAATAAAATTGGGTTGCCTCCCAACAAGCGCTATTGTTTAACGCCCTAGCTACGCATAATGCATAGATCTAGGTATTGTCATCTTTGGTATTTGATCCATAAGTAGCCCTCATAATAGATTCATATGGTAACTTAATTTTATTTCTTTGAAAGTGTTCCATGCCCTTTCTGAATGGAAACTGAAATCTAATATTTCTATCAATAATTGCACCAATCGTTCTAAGGAAAGGTCTACCAAGAATAATAGGGCATGTTGGATTGCAATTTATGCAAGCGCAATAAAATCCACGAGCACATAATTCCTATTTGTAACAATAATAACATCACTAATCCTTCCCATAGGTTTTTTATAATGGAATCCGCTAGATGCAAATTTAAAGAACAATCATCAAGTTTATGGAAACCTAGCACATCACATAGAGTTTTTGAAATTGTTGAAACAATAGCACCCAACTCACAAAAAGCATTGCACTCATAATATTTAATTTTCATTTTAATGGTAGGTTCATATTCATCATAAAGCTTTCTAGGGATTGAAACTTCCAACTCAAGTTTTTCTTTAAAAAATTCATCATAGCATCAACAATATGTTTAGTAAAAGCTTTATTTTGATTATAAGCATGAGGTGAATTAAGCATGGATTGCAACAAGGAAATACAATCTATCAAAGAACAATTATCATAATTAAAATCCTTGAAATCCGAAATATTGGGTTCATCACTAGTTAAAGTTTTGACCTCTTCCATCTCCCTTTTATCAATTTTCTCATTAAGATCTTCACCCTCCAAATACCGGGACGCCCTCTAGCTAAAGTTGACTCATCTCCAGGCCCTTCTCTTCCAAGATTTATATAAGCAAACAAACATTCAATAGGAGTCAAGCCAATCATCTTAAGATCTTCATCAATATTATCACATAAACTAGAAGACAAACTTTTTCTAGTCATTCTCTTTTAGCATGCATCCTAGAAGCTCTCTCTTTACTCTCATTAATGGAAATTTGAATACCTTTCAGAGACCCATTAATATCATTATTGGGTGGCATATATCTTAATCTTAAAAGAATCAATATAATGAGAAATTCTATCAATGTTCCTAGCCAAATCATCAATCTTAAGCAATTTTTCTTCTACCATAGCATTGAAAAACTTTTGGGAGTTTATAAAATCTTAATATTGTTTTCAAGATCACAAGGTATCTTATTATAAGTTCCATAAGAATTCTTGTAGGAATTACCATAATTATTAGAGGAATTACTAGGAAAATCCCTAGGGTTGAAATTACCTCTACACGCCTTTTTTTTAACATAAATTGTTCCTACCAACAAAATTCACATCCATAGATTCATTATTATTCTCAATCAAAGTAAACAACGGCATATCATTGGGATCAATAGGAGCACTCTTGCTAGAAATCTATTTCATAAGATCATCCATCTTTCCACTGAAAGTATTAATTTTTCAATCGTATGCACTTTCTTACTAGTAGACGATCTTTCGGTATTCCATTGAGAGTAATTTGCCATAATGTTATCAAGGAGTTTAGTAGCTTATCATAACGTGATTTCCATAAAAGTACCTCTTGCGGCAGAATCTGACAGATTTCTAGATGCAAAATTCAATCCGTCATAATTTTTTTGTATGATCATCCATAAACTTAAACCATGAGTAGGGCAATTTCTTATCATCAATTTCATCCTTTCCCAAGATTGTGCAGCATGTTCATGATGTAGTTTCTTAAAATTCATTATATCGTTCCTAAGGGAGATGATCTTAGCAGGGGAAAATACTTGGAAATAAAAGCATCCTTACACATATTCCATGAATCAATACTATTTTTAGGTAAGGAAGAAAACCAAGTTTTAGCACGACATCGAAGTGACGATGGAAATAGCTTCAATTTAATAATATAATTATCCACATATTTTTTTTCTTTTGCATATCACACAATTCAAAAAAAGTATTTAGATGGGATGCAATGTCTTCATTAGGACTACCAGAAAATTGCTCTTTCATAACAAGATTCAACAAAGTGGCATTAATTTTATAAGATTCCGCACTAGTGGTGGGAGAAATCAGAGTACTAATAAAATTATTATTATTAGTGTTGGAAAAGTCACACAACTTAGTACTCTCTCGAGTCATTGTGACAAAGCAAGCGATCTAGCACACAATCAAGCAAATAAAAAAGACGAACGTAAAGAAGGCGAATAAAAAGGAAACTATTTTTTTTGTTTTTCTGAAAACGTTTTAGAAGTGGGAGAGATGAAAACAAGAGGCAAATCGCAAATCGTGTAAGTTCAAGAGATGAGAGTATATGATAGGTACTTGGTAGGCTTGATGTAGAACCTCCCTGGCAACGGCGCCAGAAATTTCTCCTGCTACTTCTTGAGCTTCCGTTGATTTTTCCCTTGAAGAGGAAAGGGTGATGCAACAAAGTAGAGATAAGTATTTCCCTCAGTTAAGAACCAAGGTATCAATACAGTAGGAGGCACAAACAAGTCCCCAATATAAGCACCTGCGCAAACTAATAAACACTTGCACACAACGTGAAAAAGGGGTTGTCAATCCCTTCACGGTCACTAGCAAGATTGAAATCTAATAGAGATAGATATAAAATATAAGTAAAAGGCAAAATAAAGTAAACACAAATAAAGTGCAGCAAGATTTTTTTTGGGTTTTTGGTTTTATAGATCTGAAAATATATGATGGAAAATAGACCTGGGGGCCATAGGTTTCACGAGAGGCTTCTCTCTCGAACAAAGCATACGGTGGGTGAACAAATTACTGTTGAGCAATTGATAGAAAAACGCAAAGTTATGACGACATCCAAGTCAATGATCATGAATATAGGCATCACGTCCGTGACAAGCAGACCGAAATGATTCTGCATCTACTACTATTACTCCACACATCGACCAACTCCTGACTACATCTAGTGTATTAAGTTCATAAGAACATAGAAACACTTTAAGCAAGATGACATGGTGTAGAGGGATAAACTCAAGCAATATGACATAAACCCCATCTTATTATCCTTAATGGCAACAATACAATACGTGCCTTGCGACCCCTTCTGTCACCGGGTGAGGACACCGCAAGATTGAACCCATCACAAAGCACCTCTCCCATTGCAAGGAAAACCAATCTAGTTGGCCAAACCAAATCGATAGATCGGAGAGAAATACAAAGCTATCTTAATCATGCATAAAAGAGTTCAGAGAAGACTCAAATAATATTCATAGATAATCTGATCATAAATCAACAATTCATCGAATCTCAAACAAACACACCGCAAAAGAAGATTACGTCGAATAGATCTCCAAGAACATCGAGGAGAACATTGTATTGAAGATCAAAGAGAGAGAAGAAGCCATCTAGCTACTAGGTATGGGCCCGTAGGTTTGTGGTAAACTACTCACACATCATCGGAGGGGCAACAAGGTTGATGTAGAAGCCCTACGTGATCGAATCCCCCTCCGGCGGAGTACCGAAAAAGGTCCCAAGATGGGATCTCACGGGAACAGAAACTCCCGGCGGTGGAAAAGTATTTTGGGCGACCCCTCTGGCATAGGGGTAATATTTGAGGATTAGGGTTAGGGGACCCCCGATGGTCCTGGGGCGCGCGCTAGGCTTGTGGCCTCCTCGTGTGTCTTCTGGCCTCCTCCCAAAGCTTCCTAGGTTTCTTCTTGTCCAAGAAAAATCATCGTAAAGTTTTATTCCATTTGGACTCCGTTTGATATTCCTTTTCTGTAAAAGTCAAAAACAAGGAAAAAACAAAAATTGGTACTAGGCTCTAGGTTAATAGGTTAGTCCCAAAATGATATAAAATAGCATATTAATGCATATTAAACATCCAAAGTAGATAATATAATAGCATGGAACAATAAAAAATTATAGATACGATGGAGACATATCAAGTTGTCGCGTGATGTCTACTATGCAACCTTTCTTCTTGTAGACTCCACTAGGCCTCCAAGCGCAGGTTTTTGTAGGACAGTAGCAAATTTTCCTCAAGTGGATTACCTAATGTTTATCAATCCGTGGGAGGTGTAGGTTGAAGATGTTCTCTCTCAAACAACCCTGCAATCAAATACAAGAAATCTCTTGTGTCCTCAACACACCCATTACCATGGTAAATTGTATAGGTGCACTAGTTCGGCGAAGAGATGGTGATACAAGCGTAGTATGGATAATAGATATAGGTTTTTGTAATCTGAAAGGATAAAAACAACAAGGTAGAAAGTAATAAAACATAACACAAACGGTGTTGTAATGCTTGAAAGCAAGGCCTAGGCTTCATACTTTCACTAGTGCAATCTCTCAACGATGCTAACATAATTGAATCATATAACAATCCCTCAACGTGCGACAAAGAGTCACTCCAAAGTTCTTATCAAGTGAAGAACATAAGAAATTGTTGTAGGTAGTAAACCACCTCAAAGTTATCCTTTTCGATCAATCTATTGAGCTATACCTATAAGTATCACAAATAGCCCTAGAGTTCTTACTAAAATAACACCATATGATATGCATCAATCAACTCTAATGTCACATAGATACGCCAATGTCACCACAAGTATTCGTGAGTCAGTTATACAACATGCATCAAACAAATTCATATTCGTAATATTCAATCCAACACAAAGAACTTCAAAGAGTACCACAAAGATTCTATCAAAAAAAGTAGGATGAAAATGTGCATCAACCTCTATGCCTATATTACCCCAAGGGCACAACGGGTATCCACAAGTTGATATCCAAAACATATATCAAGTGAATCAATAGAGCACCCCATTGTCATCACGGGTATTCACATGCAGGACATATATCAAGTGTTCTCAAATCCAAAATATTCAATCTGATAATAGTGAAACCTCAAAGGGAAAGACTTAATTCATCACAACAAGATAGAGAGTGAAGAACACCATATGATCCAACTATATTAACAAAGCTCGTGGTACATCAAGATCATACCAAATCAAGAACACAAGAGAGAGAGAGAGAGAGAGAGAGAGAGAGAGAGAGAGAGAGAGAGAGATCAAACACAGAGCTACTAGTACATACCCTCATCCCTGAGGGTGATCTACTCCCCCCTCATCGTTGAGACCGCGGGGATGATGAAGATGGCCTCCGGTGATTATTCCCCCCTCCGACAGGGTACCGGAACAGGGTTCCAGATGTGATCGCTTCAGAATAGAGGTTTGCGGTGGTGGAGCGGAAGTTCTAGGTTAAGTTTCAGGGTTTCCCTTATTTATAAGAATTTTGGCGTCGGTCTCACATCAAGGGGGTGCCCAAGGGGCCCACAAGCTCATTCATCCCTCCCTGGGGGGGGGGGGGGAGGGCGCGCCGTGTGAGCTTGTCGTGTCCTCATGGGTATTCTCGTCCTCCAACGAAGCTTCGGGGGTCTCTTATGTTCCAAAAAATCACCAAAAAGCTTCAGCCCATTTTGAGAACTTTCATTGCTGCAAAAAAATAACACCATGGTAATTCTGCTGAAAAAAATGTCAGTCCCAATTAGTTTCATTCAAATCATATAAAAGTGCACCGAAATCATATAAAATTGTTGTAAACATGGCATGAATACTTAATAAATTATAGATACGTTGCAGACGTATCAGCACCCCAAGCTTAGTTCCAGCTCATCCTCGAGTAGGTAACTGATAAAAGGAATAATTTATGAAGTGTGAATGCTAGCATAGTGCATAAGTTTGATCTATAATAATTTCAATCACTTTTCCTAGCATCATAACAACAACTCTTTCTTATAAACTCATCATGATAGAGCAATGAATTCACATGTGATGGTTTAAACAATATATTCTCTTGAAACTTAACAAGCTTTTTTCTTCGTCGCCAAACTATTTCAATGCGTCTTATTTCCAACAAAATATAAGTAAGAGCTCAACTTACTCAATTATCATATAGCCTTTTATGATTGATAGTACTCAAAGCATATGTTTAGAACAAATAGCATCCATCGAACACTGAGAAAGATATGGGTTTAATGTTTCGCCTCTGCTACTTCTCGAGCTTGCGTTGTATTCCCTCGAAGAGGAAAGGGTGATGCAGCACAGTAGCGTAAGTATTTCCCTCAGTTTTTGAGAACCAAGGTATCAATCCAGTAGGAGACCACGCGCAAGTCCCTCGCACCTGCACAAACAAATAAGAACTTCACAGCCAACGCGATAAGGGGTTGTCAATCCCTTTACGGTCACTTACGAAAGTGAGATCTGATAGAGATGATAGTTTGATATTTTTGGTATTTTTTATTATAAGAACAAAAAGTAAAAGCGTAAAAGTAAAGTAGATTGTAGATTGATATGTTGAGAATGGACCCGGGGGCCATAGTGTTCTCTAGTGGCTTCTCTCATGATAGCGATATTCTACGATGGGTAAACAAATTACAGTCGAGCAATTGATAGAAAAGCGAATCATTATGAGACTATCTAGGCATGATCCTTATATATAGGCATCACGTCGGAGATAAGTAGACTGAAACGATTCTGCATCTACTACTATTACTCCACACATCGACCGCTATCCAGCATGCATCTAGTGTATTGAGTTCATAAGAACAGAGTAACGTCTTAAGCGAGATGACATGATGTAGAGGCATAAACTCAAACTTAGTGATATAAACCCCATATTTTTATCCTCGATGGCAACAATACAATACGTGCCTTGCTGCCCCTACTGTCACTGGGAAAGGACACCGCAAGATTGAACCCAAAGCCAAGCACTTCTCCCATTGCAAGAACTATAGATCTAGTAGGCCAAACCAAACCAATAATTCGAAGAGACTTGCAAGGATATTATAATCATACATACAGAGTTCAGAGAAGAACCAAATATTTCTCATAGATAATCTTGGTCATAAACCCACAATTCATCGGATCTCGACAAACACACCGCAAAAAGAGATTACATCGAATAGATCTCCTCGAAGACCGAGGAGAACTTTTTATAGAGATCCAAAGAGAGAGAAGAAGCCATCTAGATACTAGCTATGGATCCCGAAGATCTGTGGTAAACTACTCACAACTCATGGTGAGGCCATGATGATGATGTAGAAGCACTCCGTGGAAGATCCCCCCTCCGACGGAGCTCCGGAATAGGCCCCAAGATGGGATCTCACAGGAACAGAAGGTTACGACGGTGGAACTAGGGTTTTCTCTGTTGTTCTGATGGTTTCGGGGTACGTAGGCATATATAGGAGGAAGGAGGGCACTGGGGGCCAAACGTGGGGCCCACGATGCAGGGGGCACCACCACCCTCGTGGGCACCACGTATGCCCTACTCCGTGGTTCTCAAGTCTCCCGTGCGTGATTTTCTCCAAAAATATATCTCCCGAATGTTTTATTCCGTTTGGACTCCGTTTGATATTCCTTTTCTACAGAACCCTGAAATAGGCAAAAAACAGCAATCTGGACTGGGCCTTTGGGTTAGTAGGTTATTCTCAAAAATAATATAAAAGTGTATGACAAAGCCCATTAAACATCCAAAACATCATAAATAATAGCATGGAACAATAAAAAATTATAGATACGTTGGAGACGTATCAAGCATCCCCAAGCTTAATTCCTGCTTGTCCTCGAGTAGGTAAATGATAAAAACGGAATTTTTGATGTGGAATGCTAACCAACATAGTTTTTCAATGTAATTCTCTTAATTGTGGCATGAATGTTCAGATCTGAAAGATTCAAGACAAAAGTCTATATTGACATAAGAAATAATAATACTTCAAGCATACTAACAAAGCAATCATGTCTTCTCAAAATACTATGGCTAAAGAAAGTTATCCCTACAAAATCATATAGTCTGGCTATGCTCCCTCTTCATCACACAAAATATTGATATCATGCAGAACCCCGATTTCAGCCAAGCACTTATTTCATACTCTATTCTTTCAAACCTTTCAACTTTCACGCAATACATGAGCGTGAGCCATGGACATAGCACTATGGATGGAATAGAGGTGGTTGTGGAGAAGACAAAAAGGAGGGAGATAGTCTGAAATCGACTAGGTGTATGTCGGTGTACTAAGGTAGGGGTACCTTAGTACCCCAACTTGTGCACGGGCAGTAGCAGCTTCCCGCGGCAGGGCTTACCACGCGCTTGCCGAGGCCCGCTCTAGACCCCTTCAAGCCATTCAAGAACAAAGTATTCAAGTTAGAAGACAAGACCCCGGCAAGAGGAGCTTGCCGGGAAGGCCGCACCAGGCTCAAGGACATCTTTTCAGCACAAGACCCTGGCGAGAGGTGCTTGCCAGGAAGGCCAAAGGATAAACACCGCAAAAGATACATCGCGGCGCATCGTGCGCCCCGGCAGGGCCCAGGAAGCGGCAAGCTTCCGGGTCCGGCAAGATAGCGGTCCCGGCAAGGTGCTTGCCGGGGGAAGCTCACACTGTGTGCCTGCGCTCCAGCTCACTCGGCCACGCGTCGCCCTGGGGCCCTTCCAGGGGCGCGTGGCAGATGGCTGTGCAGCCTGAGGGACACGCTGGCGAGCCGCGGTGACGAAGCTACCACCGTGGCGAACGGAGACGCATGGACAGACGCTTTTGGGGCCGACGGCGACGGGCATTAAATGCCCTTGTCCCCCACCGTCAAGGTTAGGTGAAGACCACTGTTCATCCACTGTTCATGCACTGTTGCAACTACCACCAAATTTACACTTTTACCCTCCTCTACGTTGGCACTTGTCGCTGACCCCTTGAGCTATAAAAGGAGGCCCATGCACCACGTAGAGGGGGTTGGACTCCAGAAACTTGCTCACTCCGCGCTCGGTGTAGCTGGTACTGTAGATCTTCAAGCTCCCGAGCTCCGAAAACTAAATACAACCAAAGCAGGAGTAGGGTTTTACGCGTCATCGCGGCCCGAACCTGGGTAAACTGCCCGCGTGTGTCCCTCGATCTGCTCTCTGTGCACCCTCCGCTCCCTTACCGCAACGTAGAAGGGGCTCCGGCCCCATAGGTGCTCGTGGGAGGACAGTTTCCCCCGACATCTTTGGCGCGCCAGGCAGGGGGCGTCGAGGTTGTACGAACCTGATCCGGCGCTCACGCGGGCGCATTCTTCATCGACCTCTCCAACTTCATCGGCTACATCAACATGCCTCCGAAGAAGAAGGCTTCGGAGGTTGGAGGCCCGTCTGCGTCGATCCCACCACCACCAGAGCCGACGGTTGGTGGGGGAGGCGCCGGCGGAAGGGTGGACGCCGGTGGGGACACCCACGGCGCCACCAAGTCCAAGGACAAGACGGACGACCGGGCGAACTCCAAGGCCTCGGTGTCCGTGCACGCACCACGCCCTTCTCAGGAGGTGCCAGACCAGCAGCGACGTGGTTTCGGAGGTACCATACGCTTGCTGGGACGTGGCCAGGCCGGCGAATCACGGGACGCTCAAGGCCAACGTCCTGGCACGAGCAAGGCGCGGTCGCCGGGACGAGAACATGCTCCTTCTAACGTGGTTAGAAGTCCGAGCGTGTCCCGCTCCTCGCACCGTTCGCCACCGTTTCCCTCCTCTCCAGCGGAAGCCCTGGCCAGGGCTCAGCTGCTCCTCGACTTCCCTCCAGCGGCGGACAAAGCCGAAGACTGGAGGGCGACGATCCAGAGCCTCATCGCCTTCGCCAACAACGATGCACCGCAGCAGCCGGCAACTTCACGGCCGCGACAAGTTGACCAAGCGAAGGCCGACGGCGACAAGACCGCCGGGGGTGCAACTACCGTGCACTCCCCGCCGCGGAAGCAGAAAACGCCGCCCCGCCGGATCAACGTCGACGACGACTCCACAGCGTCGTCGGATCCGCGGGCTCGCCGCGATCAGCGCCAAGTCCTCGACGACAGGCGACAAGAAGACGCTCGAACCCGCATCGAGCGTCGACGAGAAGCTCGAAGGCAATCTGATCAACGCGCTGGAACCGCTGTCGACATGTACGCACCCGGTGAACCAGGCGACTTGCCGTACGCGGTAGGTTGCCCTGCGTTCACCCGAGAGCTGCGGCAAGTCCAGTGGCCCAGCATGAAGAATTTCAAGCCCGACGTACCCGAGAAGTACGACGGCAAGACGCACCCCTCGGAGTTCCTCAGCATCTACACTATAGCAGTGTAGGCTGCCGGGGGACGCGACGAGAAGATCCTAGCCAACTACTTCCCGCTCGTGCTTAAGCCAAACGTCAGGTCTTGGCTTATGCACTTGCCGGAGAACTCCATCTCTTCGTGGGCGGATCTGTGCCACCAGTTCGTCGGTGCCTTCACAGGCGGCCACAAACCCCACGGCCAGGAGAGCGATCTCCACATCTTAACTCAGAAGGAGGGAGAGTCCCTGCGCAAATACATCCAAAGGTTCAGCCGTGTACAACACAACATTCCCGATGTCCACCCTGCCGCGGTTATCAGCGCGTTCCACCAGAACGTGCGTAACCGCCGGATGAGGGAGGAGATGGCCATGACCAAGATCCGGGACGTCAGCGAGCTTTACGCTCTGGCTGACAAATGTGCACGTGCTGAAGAGGGGAGAAGACTCCCCGGAGAGGATACCGGCGCAGGAGGAAGCGACAGTGAGGATGCCGCCCCGGCAAGGAAAGGCCGGCGCCGAAACAACAGTAAAAAGAAGAACAAGGAGGTACTGGTTGTCGAGCAGTCCGGCAAGGAGGCTCCCGCCAAGAAGGCACAGGCTGGTGGCTCCGACAAGGAGCCCGCCCCTATAGCGGCAGCCGACAAGCAGGACGGCTCCGACAAGCAGTACTGCAACATCCACCGCACCAAGGGCCACGACCTCCAAAACTGCAAAAGGGTAGAGTACCTCGTAGAGCAGCAGAAGGCTGAATACGAGCGTCGCGACAAGGAGAAGTCCCAAGGAGGCGGAGGAGAGCCCAGCAAGAAGCGGTCGTTCAACGGCCGGGGAGGACGCCGCGGGAAGGCCAAGCAGCGGCAAGGAAACAGGCCTCCCCGGGGCCGCGACAAGGATGACGACAAAGACGACGATGAGGATATGGATGAAGGAGACAACAGCGAGCAGGAGTTCCAGAAGGCCACAGAAGTCCTGTGCGTCGATGGAGGTGCCTTTCTGCACACTTCCCACTGCCAACTTAAGCAATAGGTGCGGGAAGTGAATGCAGCTGAGCCACCTGTCGAGTCGCGCAGGCTCCTGAAATGGTCCGGCACGCCCATCATCTTCGACCTTGAGGATCACCCTGACCGCACAACCGCGGTCGGGTGCTTGCCGATGTTGGTTTCACCAACTATCCGCAACCTCAAGGTCACCAAGATGTTGGTTGACGGCGGGGCCGGCCTCAACTTGATCTCCTCCGCTGTGATCAAGAAACTGCAGATCCCCGACAGCGAGCTCGAAGAAACCGGGACGTTCCAAGGAATCAACCCGGGAAGGAGCAAGCCGAAGGGTAAGGTTACACTACCAGTGACCTTTGGTGGGGAGCTCAACTTCAGGACGGAGAGGATCACGTTCGACGTCGCCGATATCCCATTGCCTTATAATGCGATACTTGGTCGTCCTGCGCTCGCCAAGTTTATGGCAGCTTCCCACTACGCCTACAATATGCTCAAGATGCCAGGGCCGATAAGCGTCATCTCTGTCCCAGGTGACAAGAAAGATGCGCTTATTTGCGCCGACAAGATCTACCGGGATGCAGCAGCCGCGGCAGATAGCAAAACACTTGCCGCTGAAGCTCCCGGGGGGAAGTCCAAGACCAAGTCCGGCAAGAGCTCTGGGGCCCACTCCGGCAAACGCACCTCTTCGGAGTGCTGCGCTGCCGTCGAGGACGCACCATCGAGCTCCACCGGCAAGTGTAAGAAAGGAATGTCAGCTCCACCAGCAACCAAGAAGGTGTCCGCCAAGGAGGACGGCACTGGTGGTACCTTCACCATCAGTGCTACACTCGACCCCAAATAGGAAAGCGCGCTCGTTGCCTTCCTGCGGGCGAATGTAGACGTGTTTGCATGGCAACCGTCTGACATCCCCGGCGTTCCCAGGAAGGTAATTGAGCACAAGCTTGTTGTTTGTCCTCATGCGCGGCCCGTCAAGCAGAAGGTCAGGAAGCAAGCCGTGGAGCGCCAAGAGTTCATTGCCGAAGAGATAAAGAAGTTGGAAGCAACAGGCCTGGTTAGAGGCGTAATCCATCCTACGTGGTTGGCCAATCCAGTTGTCGTGCGCAAGGCCAATGGGAAGTGGAGACTTTGTATAGACTTCACTGATGTGAATAAAGCATGTCCCAAGGATCCATTTCCCTTGCCGCGTATTGACCAGATTGTTGACTCCACCGCCGGATGTGAGTTGCTTTCATTCCTTGATGCATACTCAGGTTACCACCAGATATTCATGGCCAAGGAAGATGAAGAAAAGACTGCTTTCATTACTCCATGCGGCACATACTGCTTCATACGCATGCCCTTTGGATTGAAGAATGCAGAATCGACATTTGCAAGGGTGGTGCACACTGCTTTTGAGCCACAGATACACAGAAATGTAGAAGCCTACATGGATGACATAGTGGTCAAAAGCAAGAGCAAGGGTACCCTGATCCAAGACTTGGAAGAAACCTTTGAGAATCTGCGCAAGATACAGCTCAAGTTGAACCCCGAGAAGTGCGTCTTCGGAGTCCCCTCCGGCAAGCTTCTCGGGTTCTTCGTGTCCCAGAGGGGGATTGAAGCCAATCCCGACAAGATTAAAGCCATCGAGCAGATTGAAGCCCCGAAGCGCGTCAAGGACATAAGAAGACTTGCTGGTTGTGTGGCTGCCCTCAGCAGGTTCATTTCAAAGTCTGCAGAACGCGCCCTGCCTTTCTTCAAAATCTTGAAAAAGGCAGGTCCTATGAAATGGACTCCGGAAGCGGAGGCAGCGCTGCAAGACTTGAAAGGATACCTGTCCTCTACCCCAATACTTGTCGCACCTAAGCCACAAGAGAAGTTGCTGCTGTACTTAGCAGCAACCAATCAGGTGGTTAGTGCTGCGTTGGTAGCGGAGAGGGAGGCAGAGGAAGAGCCCACAACCCCGGCAAGCACTTCCAGCGACAAGCAGGGGGCTTCCCTGACAAGCTCTGGCCCCGACAAGGACAAGTCTGCGCAGGAACAAGAAGAAGTGCGAAAGAAGATGGTACAGCGCCCGGTTTATTTTGTAAGTTCCCTCTTGCAGGGAGCTAGATCAAGATACTCTGGGGTGCAGAAGCTGCTTTTCGGCCTCCTCATGGCCTCAAGAAAGCTGCGCCATTACTTCCAAGCACATGAGATAACAGTGGTCACTCGCTTTCCGTTGAAGAGGATATTGCAAAATCCAGAAGCAACAGACAGGATCGTCGAGTGGGCACTGGAGCTGTTAAGCTTTGGTCTCAAGTTTGAGAGTACTTCAACCATACAGAGCAGAGCTTTAGCAGAATTCATAGCGGAATGGACCCCAACACCAGATGAAGAAGCTCCAGAGACAAGCATCCCCGTCCAAGAAGCAAGCAAGGAGTGGATAATGTACTTCGATGGTGCCTTCTCGCTGCAAGGCGCCGGCGCTGGCGTGTTACTCATAGCGCCCACCGGAGAACACCTCAAGTATGTTGTTCGGATGCACTTTCCCAAGGAGCAAGCGACTAACAATACTGCTGAGTATGAAGGACTGCTTGTCGGCCTCAGAATTGCGGCCGAACTTGGGATCAAGAAGTTGATTGTGCGGGGAGATTCACAGTTGGTGGTCCGACAAGTAAACAAGAGTTACCAGAGCCCTCTGATGGAAGCTTATGTAGATGAAGTGAGGAAGCTTGAAGAACACTTTGAAGGCTTGCAGATGGAGCACGTTCCAAGAGCTCAGAATGACATTGCAGATGGCCTTTCAAAGTGTGCTGCAATGAAGTTACCTGTGGAACCAGGGATCTTCGTGCTCAAGCTAACTCAGCCATCCGTTACACCATCAGTTGGGCAGAGCAAGAAAAGGAAGTTGGTCTCCGGCGACTACTTGCCGGCGGATCTTCCTGAAGCCGTCGCCAAGGTCCCCAAGATCAACAACCAAGATGCTGAGGAACAGTCTGCTCCTGCTGACCCAAGGGTCTGTACAGTTGAAGCAGGCGTTCCCGACAAGCCTTGCCCCGGCAGGCTTGCCGGGGAACCCTCAGCTCCGGCAGAGCCGCAGGTTCTTGCCGTAGAAGCTGAGGTTCCCGCAGCGGCCCAGATGCCTTTAGTCCTCGTCGTTGAGCCCAGGCTCCGGCATGGGCGCAGCAAATCGTCCGTTTTCTTCAGATTGGAGAACTTCCCGAGGAACCAGAAGAGATAGAGAGGATAACCAGACAGTTGAGTATGTACCAGTTCGTCGACAACGAACTGTACAGAAGAAGGCTCAACGGTGTCAGATTGAAATGCATTTCCCGGGAAGATGGACAGAAGCTGTTGGCAGAAATACACGGAGGCATATGTGGTCATCACATTGGCACAAGAGCACTTGCCGGGAAGGCGTTCCGGCAAGGTTTCTTTTGGCCAGAAGCTCTCCAAGATGCAACTGCACAAGTAACCAAGTGTGAAGCGTGCCAGTTCCATGCCAAGCAAATTCACCAGCCAGCTCAAGCTCTCCAGACGATCCCTTTGTCCTGGCCCTTCTCGGTCTGGGGGCTCGACATCCTCGGCCCTTTCCCCGCGCTGTCGGGGGCTTTGAGTACTTGTACGTTGCAATCGACAAGTTCACAAAGTGGCCAGAAGTAGAACCAGTGAGAAAGGTGACATCACAGTCAGCAGTCAGGTTCTTCAGGTCAATTGTTTGCCGTTTCGGAATCCCTAACAGGATTATCACCGATAACGGCACACAGTTCACAAGCCGCACCTTCATGCAGTACGTCCAAGACCTTGGCGCCAAGGTCTGCTTCGCTTCTGTTGCTCACCCAAGGAGCAACGATCAAGCGGAGAGGGCCAATGCTGAAGTGCTGCGTGGACTGAAGACAAGAACCTTTGACAGGCTGCACAAATGTGGAAGAAACTGGATAGAGGAGTTGCCGGCGGCTCTTTGGTCAATCAGGACGACACCGAATCGAGCCACCGGACAGACACCCTTTGCTCTTGTCTATGGAGCAGAGGCAGTTCTCCCCACGGAACTCGTATACGGATCTCCTCGAGTACTCGCTTACGACGAGCTCGAGCAAGAGCAATTGCGGCAAGATGATGCATTGCTCCTCGGGGAGGAACGTCTCCAGGCTGCTGTACGAGCTGCTCGATACCAGCAAGCCTTGCGTCGCTATCATAGCCGCAAGGTCAAGGCCAGGAGTCTCGAGGAAGGCGACCTTGTTCTTCGGCGTGTTCAGTCCGCCAAGAATTCCAACAAGTTGACGCCGAAGTGGGAAGGCCCTTATCGGGTGAGACAAGTCACAAGGCCCGGCGCAGTCCGCCTTGAGACCGAAGAAGGCTTACCGGTGAGCAACTCCTGGAACATAGAGCATCTTCGCAAGTTTCACCCATAAGGCGCGATTGCCGTGATCCGCTCCGGCAACCACCTTTTGTACGAGTATTGCCGCTGTCGCATGTAAACCTTTGAACAAAGCCGGGCGCAGATCCCGTGCATCAGTAAAACTTTTGTGATTTGCATCATTTGTCATCTCGTGCTTTTCCTTGTACTTGCATGTATCATCTGACATTTCGTGCAGCACATACTCCCGGTAAGTAGTAACAAGATGCAAGGCTCCGTACTTGTATTTCCCTCCCTTTTGTCTTTTTCTCTGAAACAGATGGAGTGTTCCTCGCGCACAAGTTTGCCGGGGGGAAGGAGATAGAAGCATATGGACCAAGTGCTGTTCAAGAAAGGAAAGTCTTGCCGGGAAGTGAACAACCCAATGAAAGCTAAGTTACAAAAGTTTGAGCATTCAAATTTTTTAAATTTTCTGTTGTCTTCCTTGAACAACCACACTTTGTATGGAAAACCTATGCGTGAAGGAACCTACCCGTAGCTAGCCGCGTCCTTACTTTGTTTCGAGCACGCTCAACGGCTTAAGTGAGCTGCGACAAGTGTCGCGCCCTTACTTCGTTTTCGAGTTCGCTCAGCAATATAAGTGTGCTGCGACTAGCTGCGGCAAAGTTACTTGTCGACAAGGTCTTTGCTAGCAGGCTGCTAAGAGTCCCGCACTCAACGCTCGCGGCAGGGGCCCCTTGCCGGCAAGTTCCCCTAAAAGCGTGAGGTGAAAAGCATACAAAGTGAAGGACCAAAAGCAAGGGAGATAACATTGCATTGATTACCCAAAATAAGAGTATATATTACAAAGATAGCTTGCCGCTGTTCTAATCAACTACTGCCTATGACTTAAATGGCAGCGGCGAAGGAAGCAAGGTGCTTAATCCCTACGGTCCCCGTCAACCCTCTGGATCTTGCCCACCTTGGCTACAATGTGGGCAACTTGGGCCTTCAACACCTCATGATCAGCCTCGGGCGGCAAGGTGCGGAGGACGTTGACGAGGTTGATGCCGGGGTTGCGGTAGACAATCTTCGACAGCACCTGCTCCATGGTGCCCATGCAGAGCCGGCGCGCCTCGTTGGCCAGCTGCTTGGGGATCTTCTCCCGCAGTCGTGCAAGCGCCGGCCCCACCCCCCTGAAGAACAAACTCAGTTTGGTGCTGTGAGGGAGGTTCTCGTCGGGGGAGTACACGAGATGCTCCGCCCTCAACGCCATCATCTCCATGTCGATGTTGGCGGCGGAGGTGACGAGGTCCTCAGTCCATCACTCCACCGTCTGCTGGAATTGGTTCTGCGAGACGGCGGTGCTTTCCAATACGGCCCTCTCAGCGCGGAGATCGTCCTTCAGCTTCGTCTCGCGGTCCCGGGCAGCGTCAAGCGAGTCAGTAAGGGTGGAGACCTTCAGCTCTAGATCAGCAATGGAGTCCCTGGCGTCAGTGAGCTCTTTACCCTTCTCGGAGAGGCGGATTTGCAGCTCCGAGTTGGTGTGGGCGTCCTTCTCCCGCTCCACGTTGAGCGCGGTGACCCTGTCTTCGCTGGCCTTCAAGAACAGCTCCAACTGCGCCACTCTGGCCTCCAGATCCTTCTTGGCGGTCTTTGCGGCAGCGGCGGCATCCCTCGCCTCCCGCAGAGCCCCGCCAATAGCCTGCTCCCGAGCGGTAAGGTCGTCCTCGTGGCTGTCGAGGTCGACCTTCCGCTGGTTGAGCGCCCCTTCCCGCCGAGACAGCTCTTCGGCGGCCAGACGCTGCTGCTCCTCGACCTCGGCCTTTTCGAGGACGAATGCTTGCTGCGTCCCGGCAAGCTCCTCGCGCTCCTCCGCCAAGTTCCGGAGGCCCGCCTGGTTGGCGGCACGGAGCTCCGCGGCGCGCTTCTCCAGGTCAGCACCAGCCTTGGCAGCCAGAGCCTCCCGAGACTCCAACTTCGCCTGCCTGGCCCGGTACAAGGCCAGAAGCCGGCGAAGGAGCCGCTCCTCTTCGAGCTCGTTGCCGCTGCCGGGCGCATCCACAACCTTCACCCCGGCGGAGGCGAGAACCTCTCCGTCGAAGGTCTCTCCCTCCGCGGGTACCCTAGACGAGGACGCCCACGGGACTTGAATGAAGACCCCGTTGGCGGCCTCCAGGTAGACACCCGACCGCTCCGTGGAGGTGGAGGGGTCGGCGGCCGGTGCAGCGTCCGATGCTCCTGCAGCCTCCGGGCCAGCGGTGTGGTCGCCGGTCTCTTCCCCAGCCGCGGCGTCGGCGGCCGGGGCGGTCTCCTCGACGGCTGGCTCGTCGGCTCCAGCCATTCCCTCGGCAGTAGTGGCGTTGCCGCCGTTGCCATGCACACCCTCCTCGGCGGTGGCCTCCGTCTCCATCGGCTCCGGGGCGGGAGGATCTAGTAGAAGAAAAAAGAAAAGAAAGGTTTGTCAAGCAAATATCCAAAAAAGAAGAATTCGAGAAGAAGAAACTACAAGGACTTACCTGCGCGGGCCTCTTCGGTGACGGGGTCCCTCGCCGGGGAGTTATCCCTTGGCGGCGTAGAAGAAGTCCCCGCCGGCGGAGGGCCTCCGGTGCCCTGCCTTGGCGGGGAGTCCGCCCTTGTCGGGGTGCACGCCCTTGGCGGGGTACTCGCCCTTGGCGGAGTACCCATCCTTGGCGGAGCACCGTCCCTTGCCAGGGGGAGGGTGGAGCAAGCGGCTCGTCGGGGGCAACCTCCTGGTGCTCCTGCGGCTGCGGGTCCACTTCTGCACAAAACAATAAGACATCAATACGAGCAATAACCTCGAGCGCGCCCGTCAAGCGGAAAAATGGATACCAGACTTACGCTGGGGGCTGCGCTGGGGGCTGCTCCTCGGAGCAGCAGGCTGATCCGGCAAGTCTGCCGCTGGCGCGTCTCCTGTCGCTGTGGCGGGCTCGTCGTCTTCGATCTCGACCACAGGGATCTTGGCCCTCTTCGCCATCCGCTGGGTCAAGGTCCTGGAAGCCAAAACAAGATCAAGATCAGAGCCAAGCAAGAGAAATCAAGACAAAATCAAAGGAAATAATACTTGCAAGTACTTACTCTTCCTCCTCCTCTTCGTCGGAGCTGAGAGCGGAGAAGTCAAATCCCACCTCGGCTGCTCCAGCGCGAGGAGCCAGAGGAGAGGGCTCCCTCGGGCGCTTGGCGGGCTCCGGAGCTGCGGGCTGTGAAGACCCAGCACCGGTCGTCGCCGAGGTCCGAGGAGCAGAAGGTGCCCCGGAGTCACTCCGGGAAGACCCCCCTCCGCTTGTCGCTCGAGCACGGGGCGCCTCCTTGGCGACCTTGCTCGTCGTGGTGGCACGCGTCGCCCGGCGCTGCGGTCGTTGCTGAGGCGCCGGCGGCCTCGCCGTCTCGACGGCCTTGCGGAGGCGCTTCTTCGGTTGCGGCGGAGGGCTTGGGCTTGGTGGTGGCGGAGAGTTATCCGAGGACGAGGAGGCGTCATCATCAAGATTCAAGGATCCGCCGGAGTCTTCATCGGAATCACCGGACTCGGCCTCCTCCTCCTCCTCCTCCTCGGCAGGCCCGCTGGACTCGGTTCCCTGCCCGGCAGCCTCGCCAATCCTGGCAGGCTCCCCGGTAGGCTCCCCGGCAAACTCCTCGGGCGTGATCTGCAGCAGCTTGAGGATTTCCTCCTCCTCGGCCTGGCTCACCGCGTCCGCCGCCTCCGCCTCGTCAACGGTGTATCCAAACTCGCCTGCCGCTACTGCCGCGGCAGCCTCCTCCATCCTGGAGGCAATATACGCCACATCTCGCGCGGTGGTCTCCCGGGTGAGCCCCTTCCTATCATCAGCGTTGCGTGGTTTTTCAACCAAGTTGTCGAAGAAGGCTTGCACGGTCTCCGCTGAGGGCTCCAGCCAAGTGGGGACGACCCCGTGGGAGTCGCACTCAGGCATTGCCGCGCGGGTGGCGCTGAGGGCCGTGTTGTTGCATAAAGGGACCACTCCGGTCGACGGTTTGAACCACTCCGGGTGCTTGGGGTCATGTTTGAACAGTTACCGGACCATCCCCTTCAACTCCAAGACAGTGAAGTTGTAGTTCAACCCGGGGCGCAGCCTCATGCGGTCTGCCGCATTGCCGAACTCCCAAGCAGGCCTCTTCCTTTCCTGCAGAGGGGCAATGCGGCGGCAGAGGAAATCAGCTCCAACTTCACCCACTGTCAGACTGGCAGCCCGGAGACGAAGAATCCTAGTCAAAGCGATCTGCAACTTGTCGTCCTCCGGGGCCAAGTCACTCCAATCCTTGCCGCGCACTATGGCAGTCTGGCGCGGCAAGGTGAACTGCTCGGGATCTTTCTCCAGGATCCAACACCAATCCGCCCTCCACTCCTCCCACTTGCCGCGGAGCTCTCCCTTCAAGTACGCCTCCTTCTTGTTCAGCCTGAAGATCCAAGAGATGCCGCCGGAGAGGGGGGATCCGGACTCTACTATAGGCGTGAAGAAGTGGCAGAAAAGAGCTACATTTGGGTGGACTCCTACGTAGTTTTCGCACAGATGTGCGAAAACGGCGAGGGTGAGGACGGCGTTGGGGGTGAAATCTAAGAGACGGAAGCCGTATGTATTCATCACGTCGCAGAAGAACTCCGAGAACGGAGGGCAAAGACCGCAGTAGAAGAATGCAGCAAAGAAGTAGTAACCTCCCGGGAACATGTCGACGGCCACGGCGGGGAGGACCTGGGTGCGGGGATGATCCTTCGTCTCCCTCGCCCAGAACAAGTAGTACTTGTCCCGCAGCTCCCTCGGGCTGAGCCTTGGCGGGAAGACCACACTCTTCCTCCTCATGGCCGCCAGCTTCGCCGCCTGCTCAGACTTCTCATTCTTCGCCTTGTCGCTCTTCGCCTTGTCGCTCTTCGCCTGGTCGCTCTTAGGGGCCATGGCGGGGGCGGCGAGGGAGAACGGTGGCGCGACGAGTGGGGAGGACGGTGGAGGAAGGGCAGAAGCAGGGAGCGGCGGGGGTTTCTGAGAACTCAAGGCGCAATGAAGACGATGGGGGGAACTGCCCCTGCTTCCTCTGCTTTTAAGGGGGAAGTGGGGGACGTTCCGCATTTCCCATTAAAGATACGGGGAGGGATACGGCTTGCCGTGGGCCGCGAGTGCCTGTGCACTGTCTTGGGCCTGGCCCAACAGCGCTCGGCACCGTGTGTGGCCCAGGCCCGGGGGCTCCTGTCGGTGTACTAAGGTAGGGGTACCTTAGTACCCCGACTTGTGCACGGGCAGTAGCAGCTTCCCGCGGCAGGGCTTACCACGCGCTTGCCGAGGCCCGCTCCAGACCCCTTCAAGCCATTCAAGAACAAAGTATTCAAGTTAGAAGACAAGACCCCGGCAAGAGGAGCTTGCCGGGAAGGCCGCACCAGGCTCAAGGACATCTTTTCAGCATAAGACCCTGGCGAGAGGTGCTTGCCAGGAAGGCCAAAGGATAAACACCGCAAAAGATACATCGAGGCGCATCGTGCGCCCCGGCAGGGCCCAGGAAGCGGCAAGCTTCCGGGCCCGGCAAGATAGCGGTCCCGGCAAGGTGCTTGCCGGGGGAAGCTCACACTGTGTGCCTGCGCTCCAGCTCACTCAGCCACGCGTCGCCCTGGGGCCCTTCCAGGGGCGCGTGGCAGATGGCTGTGCAGCCTGAGGGACACGCTGGCGAGCCGCGGTGACGAAGCTACGACCGTGGCGAACGGAGACGCATGGACAGACGCTTTTGGGGCCGACGGCGACGGGCATTAAATGCCCTTGTCACCCACCGTCAAGGTTAGGTGAAGACCACTGTTCATCCACTGTTCATGCACTGTTGCAACTACCACCAAATTTACACTTTTACCCTCCTCTACGTTGGCACTTGTCGGTGACCCCTTGAGCTATAAAAGGAGGCCCATGCACCACGTAGAGGGGGTTGGACTCCAGAAACTTGCTCACTCCGCGCTCGGTGTAGCTGGTACTGTAGATCTTCAAGCTCCCGAGCTCCGAAAACTAAATACAACCAAAGCAGGAGTAGGGTTTTACGCGTCATCGCGGCCCGAACCTGGGTAAACTGCCCACGTGTGTCCCTCGATCTGCTCTCCGTGCACCCTCCGCTCCCTTACCGCAACATAGAAGGGGCTCCGGCCCCATAGGTGCTCGTGGGAGGACAGTTTCCCCCGACAGTGTATCAACGAGCTATGAAGATGCCCATCAATAGATATCAATGTGAGTGAGTAGGGATTGCCATGCAACGGATGCACTAGAGCTAAAAATGTATGAGAGCTCAACAAAAGAAACTAGTGGGTGTGCATCCAACTTGCTTGCTCATGAAAACCTAGGGCATTTGAGGAAGCCCATCGTTGGAATATACAAGCCAAGTTTTATAATGAAAATTCCCACTAGTATATGAAAGTGACTAAACATGAGACTCTCTATCATGAATAACATGGTGCTACTTTGAAGCACAAGTGTGGAAAAAGATAGTAGCAATTGTCCCTTTTTCTTTTCTTTTCCTTTTTTCCTTTTTTTTCCTTTTTTGGGTCTTTTTTTCTTTGGCCTTTCCTTTTTTCTTTTTTTTTGGAGGGGCTTTATTGATTTAGCCTTTCCTCACATGGGACAATGCTCTAATAATGATGATCATCACACTTTCATTACAACTCGATACTAGAACAAAGTGTGACTCTATATGAATGCCTACGGTGGTGTACCGGGATGTGCAATGAATCAAGAGTGACATGTATGAAAAATTATGCATGGTGGCTTTGCCACAAATACGATGTCAACTACATGATCATGCATGGCAATATTACAATATGATGCGTGTCATATGAACGGAACGGTGGAAAGTTGCATGGAAATATATCTCAAAATGGCTATGGAAATGCCATGATAGGTAGGTATGGTGGCTGTTTTGAGGAATATATACGGTGGCTGTTTTTAGGAAGGATATATAGTGGGCGTATGGTACCGGCGAAAGTTGCACGGTACAAGAGAGGCTAGCAATGGTGGAAGGGTGAGAGTGCGTATAATCCATGGACTCAACATTAGTCATAAAGAACTCATATACTTATTGCAAAAATCTACGAGTCATCAAAACAAAGTAATCAACGCATGCTCCTAGGGGGGAGGTTGGTAGGAGTTAACCATCGCGAGTCCCGACCTCCACACAAAGGTTGACACTTTACAAATACCTCATGCTCTAACTTCGTCACATAGCGGTTCACCATATGTGCATACTACGGGAATCACTAACCTTAACACGAGCATTTATCAATTCCATAATAACTCCACTAGAATGACTCTAATATCACTATCCTCATATCTCAAAACAATTATCAAGCATCCAACTTCCCATCCTATTCAATGCACTTAGTGTGAAAGTTTTTACTACATTGATATTGGATGTCTATCATGTGAAGACTAGCTTTATAGCCTAAGCACATTACCATGCTGTTTTAATAGACTCTCAAAAGGATATAAGTGAAGCATGAGAGTTCAACAATTTCTTAAAAATATTATCACCACCGTGCTCTAAAAGATATAAGTGAAGCACTAGAGCAAAAACTATTCAACTCAAAAGATATAAGTGAAGCACATAGAGTGTTCTAGCAATTCCTAGGCCATATTTAACTCTCTCAAATAGGTGTGTCCAGCAAGGATAATTGTGTCAAACTAACAAGAAAATACTCAAATTATACAAGACGCTCCAAGCAAAACACATATCATGTGGTGAATAATAATATAGATCCAAGTACAGTTACCAATGGATGAAGACGAAAGAGGGGATGCCTTCCCGGGGCATCCCCGAGCTTAGGCTTTTGTTTGTCCTTAAGTTTTACCTTGGGGTGCCATGGGCATCCCCAAGCTTAGGATCTTGCCACTCTTTGTTCCATAGTCCATCAAAGCAATACTCAAAACTTGAAAACTTCACAACACAAAACTTAGACAAAAATCTTGTGAGCTCCGTTAGTATAAGAAAGCAAACCACCACTCAAAGGTACTGCAATGAATTCATTCTTTGTTTATATTGGTGTTAAACCTACTGTATTCCAACTTCTCTATGGTTCATACTTCCCAATACTACTCATAGATGCATTGAAATAAGCAAACAACACACGAAAAACAGAATCTGTCAAAAACAGAACAATCTGTAGTAATCTGCAGGTTCCGCATACTTCTGTAACTCCAAAAAACTAAAACTAAATTGGAAAGCGTGATGAATTTGTCTATTAATCATCTTCAAAAAGAATCAACTAAATAGCACACTCCAGTAAAATCTGATGACCATTCTAGCGAGCGCTAATGATTCTGTTTTTCACAGCAAGATCATATAAACTTCACACAAGTCTTCCCAAAGGTTCTACTTGGCACAAACACTAACTAAAACACAAAACCAAATCTAAACAGTAGCTATATGCAATATGTATTCCTAAACAGAAGCAATTTTTTTTACAAAATTGGGTTGCCTCCCTACAAGCGCTATCGTTTTACGCCCCTAGCTAGGCACGATACATGGATAGATCTAGGTATTGCCATCTTTGGAAGGCAATCCATAAGTGGCTCTCATAATAGATTCATATGGTAATTTGATTTTCTTTCTAGGAAAGTGTTCTATGCCTTTCCTTAATGGAAATTGGAATCTAATATTTTGTTCCTTCATATCAATAATTGCACCAATCGTTCTAAGGAAAGGTCTACCAAGAATAATAGGACATGAAGGATTGCAATCTATATCAAGAACAATGAAATCTACGGGCACATAATTCCTATTGGCAACAATAAGAACATCATTAATCCTTCGTATAGGTTTCTTAATAGTGGAATCCGCAAGATGCAAATTCAAAGAACAATCATCAAGCTCATGGAACCCTAGCAAATCACACAAAGTTTTTGGGATAGTGGAGACACTTGCACCCAAATCACACTAAGCATAGCATTCATGATCTTCAATTTTTATTTTGATTGTAGGTTCCCACTCATCATAAAGCTTTCTAGGGATAGAAACTTCTAAGTCAAGTTTTTCTTCATAAGATTGCATCAAAGCATCAACTATATGTTTAGTGAAAGCTTTATTTTGACTATAAGCATGCAAAGAGTTTAGTACAGATTGCAACAAGGAAATACAATCAATCAAAGAGCAATTATCATAATTGAATCCCTTGAAATCCAAAGTAGTGGGTTCATCACTATGCAAAGTTTTAATCTCTTCACTCCCACTTTTAACAAATTTAGCATCAAGATCTAAAAACCTTGAATCATTGGGACACTTTAAAGTAGAATCATCTCCAATCCTATCTTCATCAAGATTTATGCTAGAAAACAAGGATCTAATAGGAGACACATCAATAACTTTCAGATCTTCATCTTTATTTTCATGATAACTAGAAGAACATGCTTTTATATAATTCTCTCTTTTAGCACGCATCCTAGCGGTTCTTTCTTTGCATTCATCAATGGAAATTCTCATGGCTTTGAGAGACTCATTGATATCATGCTTAGGTGGGATAGATCTAAGTTTCAAAGAATCAACATCAAGAGCAATCCTATCCACTCTTCTAGCCAATTCATCAATCTTAATCAATTTTTCTTCAATCATAGCATTGAAATTCTTTTGCGAAATCATAAACTCCTTAACACTAGTTTCAAATTCCGAAGGCATCTTTCCATAAGAGTTGTTGTAGGAATTACCATAATTATTAGAGGAATTATTAGGAAAAGGCCTAGGAATAAAGTTCCCTCTATAAGCATTGTTACCAAAATTATTCCTACCAACAAAATTCACATCCAAAGATTTATTGTTATTTTCAATCAAAGTGGACAAAGGCATATCATTAGGATGAGAAGAAACACTCTTAGCAGCAAATAATTTCATAAGTTCATCCATCTTTCCACTCGAAACACTAATTTCTTCAATAGCATGCACTTTTTTACTAATAGATCTTTCGGTGTGCCATTGAGAATAATTAACCATAATATTATCTACGAGTTTGGTACCTTCTCCTAAGGTAGTTTCCATGAAAGTGCCTCCTGCGGCCGAATCTAAAAGATTTCTAGAAGCAAAATTCAAGCCAGCATAAAAGTTCTGAATAATCATCCATAGATTCAAACCATGTGTAGGGCAATTACGTATCATTAATTTCATTCTTTCCCAACCTTGTGCAACATGCTCATGATATAGTTGGTTAAAATTCATAATATCGTTTCTAAGAGAGATGATCTTAGCAGGAGGGAAATACTTAGAGATAAAAGCATCTTTGCACTTATTCCACGAATCAATACTATTTCTAGGCAAAGAGGAAAACCAAGTATTAGCACGATCTCTAAGTGAAAACGGAAATAACTTCAATTTAACAATATCGTTATCCGTATCCCTTTTCTTTTGCATATCACACAAATCAACAAAGTTGTTTAGATGGGTAGCGACATCTTCACTAGGGCCGGAAAATTGATCTTTCATGACAAGATTCAACAAATCAACATTGATTTCACAAGATTCAGCATTGGTAATAGGAGAAATTGGAGTGCTGATAAAATCATTATTGTTGGTATTGGAGAAGTCACACAATTTGGTATTGTTCTGAACCATAGTGACAAGCAAGCAATCCAGCACACACAAGCAAACAAGAAGCAAGCGAACGATAAACACACGACAGAAGAAGGGCAAATAAAACAGCAAGGGTGAAGTGGGGGATAGGAAAACGAGAGGCAAATAAATGTAATGCCAAGGATAAGGGTTTGTGATAGGTACTTGGTATCTGACTTTTGCGTAAGCGTCCCCGGCAACGGCGCCAGACATTCTTCTTGCTACTTCTCGAGCTTGCGTTGTATTCCCTCGAAGAGGAAAGGGTGATGCAGCACAGTAGCGTAAGTATTTCCCTCAGTTTTTGAGAACCAAGGTATCAATCCAGTAGGAGACCACGCGCAAGTCCCTCGCACCTGCACAAACAAATAAGAACTTCGCAACCAACGCGATAAGGGGTTGTCAATCCCTTTACGGTCACTTACAAAAGTGAGATCTGATAGAGATGATAGTTTGATATTTTTGGTATTTTTTATTATAAGAACAGAAAGTGAAAGCGGAAAAGTAAAGTAGATTGTAGATTGATATGTTGAGAATAGACCCGGGAGTGTTCTCTAGTGGTTTCTCTCATGATAGCGATATTCTACGGCGGGTAAAAAAATTACTGTCGAGCAATTGATAGAAAAGCGAATAATTATGAGACTACCTAGGCATGATCATTATATATAGGCATCACGTCCGAGACAAGTAGACCGAAACGATTTTGCATCTACTACTATTACTCCACACATCGACCGCTATCCAGCATGCATCTAGTGTATTGAGTTCATAAGAACAGGGTAACGCCTTAAGCAAGATGACATGATGTAGAGGTATAAAATCAAACTTAGTGATATAAACCCCATCTTTTTATCCTTGATGGCAACAATACAATACGTGCCTTGCTGCCCCTATTGTCACTGGGAAAGGACACCGCAAGATTAAACCCAAAGCCAAGCACTTCTCCCATTGCAAGAACTATAGATCTAGTAGGACAAACCAAACCAATATTTCGAAGAGACTTACAAGGATATTATAATCATACATAAAGTGTTCAGCGAAGAACCAAATATTTCTCATAGATAATCTTGATCATAAACCCACAATTCATCGGATCTCGACAAACACACCGCAAAAAGAGATTACATCGAATAGATCTCCTCGAAGACCGAGGAGAACTTTGTATTGAGATCCAAAGAGAGAGAAGAAGCCATCTAGATACTAGCTATGGACCCGAAGGTCTGTGGTAAACTACTCACAACTCATGGTGAGGCGATGATAATGATGTAGAAGCACTCCGTGGAAGATCCCCCCTCTGGCGGAGCTCCGGAACAGGCCCCAAGATGGGATCTCACGGGAACAGAAGGTTACGGCGGTGGAACTAGGGTTTTCTCTATTGTTCTGATGGTTTCGGGGTACGTAGGCATATATAGGAGGAAGGAGGGCACCGGGGGCCAAACGTGGGGCCCACGAGGCAGGGGGCGCTCCCTATAGGGGGGGGGGGCGCCCCCACCCTCGTGTGCACCACATATGCCCTACTCCGTAGTTCTCAAGTCTCCAGTGCATGATTTTCTCCAAAAATACCTCTCCCAAATGTTTTATTCCGTTTGGACTCCGTTTGATATTCCTTTTCCGCAAAACCCTGAAATAGGCAAAAAACAGCAATCTGTACTGGGCCTTTGGGTTAGTATGTTAGTCCCAAAAATAATATAAAAGTGTATGACAAAGCCCATTAAACATCCAAAACATCATAAGTAATAGCATGGAACAATAAAAAATTATAGATACGTTGGAGACGTATCAGCCTCCCAACTTATTCATCATAGAGATAGTTTTCAATAATAAAAATTCATGATGAAATATATTTGAGTAGATATATCAGTTTGGATCTTTCCCCACCAGAAGATGCTTGCCAGCTAAATAATAGGTTGGAATTAGAAATTTACTCAACAAAAAAATTAACAAAAAAGTAAAAGATAAGCCCTTCATAGAGGGAAGCATGGATTTGCAGAGGTCCCACAGCTCATTGCTTAAAATAGAGATGAATTCATTTTGAGTGGTGTGCCTTTCCTGTCAACATCACGAGTAAGGTATTTCAATATCTTCCTTGCTAAACACATTATTGGTGGTTCCCATGCGGAAATGAAGAATTTACTCCCACACTCATCCATACAAACACAAGCCGAATTCTCGAGTGCCCTCTAAACAATCAACTTTCTAGGTGGAGTTTATTTTAGTAATATTTTTATTTTTGATTGACAGGACTGGGCATCCCAATTATCAGCCTCTCTCATGCAATGACAAGCAAATAAACACCCATCATGAGAATAACCCACTTTGCATGGAGGATATCGACCACCCCGTTGCTCCATGAGTGGTACGGGCACACAAAATAGATGATTATTGAAAGGTTTTAGAGATGGCACATGCCAATTTACTTGGAACGGTAGGGTAATACCGCATATAGGAAGATATGGTGGACACTTTTGGAAGAAACTTGGCTCAAGGATTTTGGATGCACAAGCAGTATTCTCGCTTAGTATAGAAATTTTGGGTAGCAAAAGATTGTAAACAAGCACCACATCTTGGAGGATGTCGGATTACGGGCTCCGCAAAACCCAAGAAGTTCGAACACAGGGGCGTGAATGAAGATCTCTCCCACTCACGTATACCAAGCGTCTCGCCCTCGCCCAGTGAGGAGATTCAAGCAAACAACAAGTGAAGCACGCAAGAGTTTACCCAGGTTCAGGCCACCTTGTGCTGTAAAACCCTACTTCCAGCTTTGGTGGATTGGCCTCAGGAGTGCTAGAATATGAACTAGTACAGTGGTTCCTGAGCTTAGGAGGGTCGAGAGGCAAGAGTTCTTGCTCCTTTGCGTGCCGGTAGAGTTTATGGATCTCCTTCGCCTTGTCTTGGCTTGACTTCGCTCTCTCTCATAGTGAGGATCCTAGCTACTTATATAGGCGGCCAGGGTCCTCTTCCCTCGAAATGTTTAGGCGGGAAGGGATCCCACAACGGCCATTTTTGAGCGGGAACACAAGGACGTTCCTACCCTGACAAAAGCAGTCTTCGCCTGCAAAAGGATCAGGCGGTGACACGGTGGTGGGCTTGGTGGTGACATCCTCCCTGTCGTCCTTGCGGTCTTCGGTCTTGTTGCACCAAAGGGGAAACCTTCATCCCGCTCCTCGGGAACCTGCGCGTGCGCTGCCTCCTTTGCACCGAAACGGCAACTGCGCCGCTGGCAGGCGCGGCACTCCCTGGCACGGTGCGTCACTGCTTACGTCGCTGCCTCCTCTTGAGGCAGGCTTGGCCTTGGATTCTCCACCCCTCCGGAGCGCCTTGACGAGGCCGCTCCTGAGGGGGTCTTGATGTTGTTCTCCTCACGAGGCCTAGCCCCCTCGCGAGGGTCTTGGGCAGCTGGTTGATCAGCTGGGCTGTACCAGGCCGTGGTAGGAGCGCGCTGGGGCCCGTAGACAGGCAAGTCTGGGTACCCTGGTTCCCAGCACGCCGACAGTAGCCACCGGGCCCAAGGCGTGTGCGGAGTTGGCTTTGGGACGGAGCCTTAGCCGAGGACAAAGCGCCGCGGGCCCCCAAAAGGCTGCGGGCCAGGCTGGCGTGCGATGGTTGGATGGGACGTGGGCGACTCCGCTTCCCACGCAGTCTGGCAACTGTGCGACTTGAGAACTCCTTGGCGCGGGCGACGGGGCCATTATGGCCGCGCGTGAGTGGCCGGCGATTGTTCTTCTTGGCCTATAAACAGGGGGTGAGGCCCCACGCCTCTCACTTGACTGATGTAGATCAATCCCTGCTCCTCCCACTTCTCCGAGGGCTTCCATGGCGCCGATACGTAGGTTCTCGGCCGTGGAGAAGGGGAAGAGCCCGATGGTGGAGCCTAAGCAGCTCCCCCCGAAGAAGAGGCGCCATGATTCTCCAAGATCATCCCTGAGACCGGCGGATGCCCGCACATGGTGCACGCGGGTGCCGCCAGGATTTCCGTTTCCCTTAGGTGCCCCAGCGATAGGCGGATGAAGCGAGGACGGCGACAGAGGTGGTGCAGTCAGCCGCCCAAGGAGACGAGCGACTTCTTGAGCCCTGCCGCCATCCCATACCGAGGATGATGCTTGCGAGTTCATCGTATGGGCGGGGGGCCCTCCGCATTCTTGGATCCACCTTCCTCCATTCCTGAAGGAGGTGCTCCCGGCTTGTGCCCGAGTGATGATGCAGCTGAGGCACGAGGGGTGCCACCTTCCCCTTCGTATGCCGATGTGGAGGTGGTCTCCTCTGGCTAGGTCTTCATGACCTAGGGTTGGGGCATCGTGCGCCGTGCCTGTGCCCCCGCCGGGAGGCACATTCTTCATTTCGGGCTGGACGGGATGGGCATGATGACCTTCAAGGTCTTCGGGGCGGACGGGTGCCAGCTGTCATGCGGCGCGGGGGACGGGCTCACCGGCGACCATTCCCCATGCCGTCAGGGCAGCAAGGCCGGGGGCGAGGTGCTCGCCATCGGTTGCGCCTCCGACTCCTCTGGTAGCAGTTACGCTACCCCTGAGACGGCCTCGAGCTCCGACGAGAGCTACGAGCCGCCAAGTCACCGCTCCTATCGCCGGAAGGAAATAGTGTCCTCCCGGCGCCGTCGTTTTTGAAGGAGTTCAAGCCGTATTCCTCGAGAGCGACCCTCTTAGCTTGGTCCCTGCGGGACACCATGGACGGCCCCATGAGGGCGTGTAAATCCTTGTAATACTTTTTCTATTATCTGGCGTTATGAACTTATGTTCCTCATGAGACCCTGTGCTGGAGCATGACTTTCCCTTCCTTCTATCCCCGCGGTAGTTTAGGGCCCTACGCCTGCGAGACCCAGTCCCCAGACAAGCCTCAGCCTACGCTGGCATGCCAGGTCGCGATGCCGTGGTCAAGGCCAGGAGGTGAGTGACCCAGGGTCCGGTAGGATTCCCCGAGGCGCGATGCTCGGGAAGTCCCTCTTGGTGTGCAGGCAATCGTCCACCGGGCCGTCGGGAAGGGCTTTCATGCCTCAGCGGATTCGTGAGTACAATGGGTGGAGATGTAGGTCCGCGAGTAGATGCGGCATTGAAAACTTATCTTAGCGATCCCCTATGGTCAGGTGGTGGTGGCCCTTGATTTTCTGTCACCTTTCCCTCGGGGCGAGGTTCTGTGCCCGGGCTGTTTCGCGAGGAGGTGGCAGCAGCCGTTCCCAGGTCATCAAACATAAGGGGTGCGGCTACCGAGGCCCTGGGGGCAAAGGTCACGGAGCTGGTGGGGGCGTTCCTCCAAGCCACTGCTACCGCAGCCGAAGAGGCGGAGACTGGTGATGACGTGCTTGGTGATGCCTGATCTACTCCTGTCCAGAGAGAGAAGTGCGAGTGCCTCAGGGAGGCGTAAGAACTTTGTTTGAATTTGAAGAACTTGGTATTATTGTAATAACTTGATGTTTTCCGTGCTTGCTTCCTTTCATGTACGCTTAGGTGCTCTGCGTTGGCAGGGCCCAACCCCGCGCATACCTCGGTCGCCATTGAGCCCTCCGGGTGACCGGGGTTATCGGAATAACTAGACTCAAGGGATGAGGGGCTACGTGGCCAGTGAGGCCCCTGGGTCGCGATGCCCAGGGGTCCCCCTTGACGTTCAAGCGATCCTGTTTGCGTTCTGCGTCAGCAGGGCCCAGCCCAGCGCATACCTCGATCACCGTTGAGCCCTCTGGGTGACCAGGGTTATCATAGTAACTAGACTCAAGGGATGAGGGGCTACGTGGCTAGTGAGGCCCCTGGGTCGCGATGCCCAGGGGTCCCCCTTGACGTACGAACGGCTTTCATGAGGGAGAACGAGCACCATAACTTGCTCACGAGCCTTCGCCTGGGATGGGGGCGCGAGAAGGCCAGGTGTCTGGGCATCTGGTAGGGTGGCGTCTGCCAGATGTGACCTGAGCATAGCCCCCGTGCCTAGCCCCCCTCATGACACCCATCCAAGGAGAAGCTGTGAGCGTCGTGAACTGAAAAGCTCCCTGAGGTTGGTGCGACCACTGGGGGCCGCCCTCAGTTGTTTATAACTAGAGCGGAGCATAGAGCTACCACACTTGCGTGGAGTGTGGGTATGACCGCGCCTCGGTCGTAGCGGCCAGCGCGGAGCTTGGTGCTTCCACTAGTTCGTGGGCATAACCGCTCCTCGGTTGGTTCTGCCAGCACGGAGCATGGCACTTCCACTAGACCGTGGGAGTGAGCCTCCCACTGGGAGAGACTCCAGGGCGTGTACAGCCTCGTCCTGACACGTGGCTTGCACGACAGGACAACCAAGGTGTATATGGGCCCTCCTCAGGACGAGCTGAATGACTCTGAGGAAGTTCTCGTGAGCTTACGGATCACTCACGAGACCCTACCCTGAGGCTGGTTGCGCCTGAGTCTTCTTTTGCAAAATGTGAAAAGAGAGGTGTTGTGTCGACCTGCGTCGAGTGCATCTCTAGAGGGTATCGCATGAGAAGGCCGCAGCACCAGCGACCCCAGGAGGTGACGTCACGGGAATGGCTCGTGAGACAGAGCACAGTCCCTCGATTTGTCGACGCTGTAGGGACGGACCCGAGCACAGACGCCGTGCCCAGTCTTCTCATGCAACGATCCAAAAGAAAAACAACCGGCGCACGGTTCCCGCATGAGCGAGGCACCTGCCACAGGCCCCTACTTACCCATCCACGATTAGCCCATGCGAGAACAAGGCACCAAGGGCCACGGGAGGTGACGTCATGGGAATGGCTCGCGAGACAGAGCTCAGCCCTTGGGTTCAGCCACGCTGCAAGGACGGACCCGAGCACAGACGCCGTGCCAGTCCTTAATCATGGGGCGGTCACGAGTGGGCTCACAAGGGCTAATGACCTTAGTGGCGGTGAGAACGCCAAGCATGCAGATAAAGCGAATAGAAAGGATCAACTAGCTTTGATCATGCACAAAAAGGAGACAGCTGCGGGGGAATAGCCCCCAGCAGCGCGAGGATGATGTAGCCCGGGGGGCGCCCTCGATTGGATACCTGAAGCGTCACCTGATACTTGTCGAAGAAGAGTTGAGGTAGCTGAAGACGCGAGCCATGCGGGTCGCTCCTGAAGATCATCGGGCTCCTGAGGCCCGGGGGCTCCGGAGGCTCTCAGTGGTCACGTGGGTCCAGTTCTTGCTCCTTCCGGACCGCCTGCCACTGAGCCTCTCGAGCCCCCAAGGCCGCCGCGCGAGGTGCTGGAATGTGGCAGCTGCGTTGTGGAAGCCGAAGAGTGTGCGGATGTAACTGCAGGGGAGGGCCCTCCTCCGGCCGACTGCCTCGGCCAGAAGGGCTCCTGAGAGGCAGCTCGGTTGAGACCCGCGACGTCAATGCAGACGCGGAAGCGGTCACTCGGGCAGCGAGCATGAGAGCTTGGGGTTGTGCGTTACGCCCACCGCGGATGAGCCTTGCATACTGAAGTTACTCGGTAACTTGGTCGATGAAGTCCTGAGCCCCCAGTGCTGAGCGGTCCACGCTGGGCTCACAAAAACGCACATCAAGACACGCCTACAGGTGGTGCCCGAACACCTCCCTCGAGATGCTGGTCAGGCCGGAGGCACTCCAGAGGAGAGCCCCCGAGAGCGTCCTGAGAGGGGCGTCGGGCGCGCCTCCTTATGCGAGGGTGGAGGGCGCCTCGTCGGCAGGCGCGAGTCCTGAGGCGGAACCGTCAGGAGCCCCTGCGGCCTGAGGTCCGTTGGTGGGCAGGTTCTTCTTCTTCTTGGGGGAGGTATGCAGGGCGAAGACGGCTCCATCCTCGTCGGAGCTCTCGACCGCCGCGGTCTGGTAGGCGCGCTCCAAGGAACGCACTGCTTCCTTCTTGGCGGAGGCGATCGTGATGACTCCGCCACTTCCGGGCATCTTGAGGACGTTGTAGCCGTGATGGGTCGCTGCCATGAACTTGGCGAGGGCAGTATACCCAAGGATGGTATTGTACGGGAAGTGGATGTTGGCGACGTCAAAGTCGATGAGCTCGCTGTGGTAGTTGTCACGGTCACCAAAGGTGACGGGAAGGCGGACCTGCCCCATCGGGAGTGTGGAGCCATCTGTGACTCCGTAGAATGGCTTGGTTGGGTGGAGCTGATTGTAGGGGACCTGGAGTGTCTCGAAGGTCTGGACGGAGAGGACATTGAGTCCTGCTCCGCCGTCGATGAGGGTCTAGGTCACGAGGACGTTGCTGATGGTCGGGGTGCAGAGCATCGGGAGAGCGCCTGGGGCTGCAGTGCACTTGAGCTGGTCCTTGGGGTCGAAGGCGATGACTTTCTTGTTCCACCTGAGGTTGCGCGGGACATCAGGCCTGTGAAGCACCGCGTTCACCTCACGGGCGAACTGCTTGAAGGTGCAATGGGAAGCCGGGGCATGGGCTCCTCCCAAGATGCATGTGACCGCACACGGCTCCTGGAAGCCCCCTGCTCCATCTCCCTAACAGTCGTCGTTGTTCCTTCTTGGCAGTGGTGGCAGCAGAGGCAGGCCTCCATTACCCTGAGGGCGACCCTCACGAGGTTGGTCGCGCTAGGGGGCATCACGAGGCTGCTCCTGCCAGTGGTCTTCACGAGGCTGTTCGCGCCAGCCTTGGCGCGAGTTCCTGCCGTCCCAACGTCCTCCACCTCGGCCTCCTCCACGGCTGTAGCCGCGGTTGTCGCGCTCAGGGCGCTGCTCGCCGCGCCCGCCGCACATCGCCCTGAGCTCTTGGCAGTCATTCGTGTTGTGGTTGTGGACATTATGGAAGATGCAGTACGGTCGGTTGTCTCTGGGGAGGTCATCGTAGCCGCAGCCACGCTTCACTTCTGGCTCCGCAGCCAGCACGGCGGGTCGCTTGCTCTTTGCTTGTTTGGCCTTGGCCTTCTTGTTGTCCGCCTCCGCCTCAGGCAGCTCGTGGAGGGAGAGGCGTCCTTCCTCTGCCCTGGCGCACTTTGCCGCGAGCTTGAACATCTTGAGGGCTGTGCATAGGTCCTCATGGATGGCGAGTTCCTTCCTCATCCTGATGTCGCGGACGCCGTCGGAGAACGCCGAGATGATGGCCTCGTCCGAGGCCCTTGGGATCCGGAGACGCATGGTACTGAAGCGTTGGATGTACTTTTGCAGGGTCTCTCCCGGCTGCTGCCTCACGCGGCGCAGATCCGCGGCTGCCGGGGCTCGGTCGCGGGTGCCTTGGAAGTTGGCGACAAAATGCTCACGAAGCTCTCCCAAGGAGGAGATGGATCCCACGGGGAGGTTCAGGAGCCAAGAGCGTGCGCCATCCTTGAGAGCCATGGGGAACCAGTTCGCCATGACTTGCTCAGTGCCGTTGGACGCCTCAATGCTCAGCTCGTAGAGTTGGAGGAACTCCTTGGGGTCGGTGGTGACATCGTAGCGCGGAGGCAGGTCCGGCTTGAACTTACCGGGCCAGACGAGGCGCCGTAGCTCAGGAGCTAGGGCGCGACACCCAGCTACGCTCATGATTGCAGGCGCCCCCTGCGCTTGCGGTGCTGGTTCTTGGAGTGCTGGCGCCACCACCTCCTGTGGCGCGCGGTCCTGGCGCTGCGGGCCAGGGGGCCCGCGAGCCCCTGCCTGGGGTTGCGGAATCACCTGGCAGCTCTCCTCGTCGCGTGTGTGGGCTCCGTGGGGCGGCTCACGCCATAGAGCCTCGCGTCGGACCTCCTGGCCGACGCCGTAGAGTGGAGGCGGAGGAGGGACTCCGTGGCCTTCGTTCCCCGCCAGAGGTGACGCGGGATGGGAGGAGTGCGTTGGTGCACGTGCCTCCCCATCGGCGTTGACGAGCTCGGTGATGCGGTGGAGCCACTCATCGTAGAGGTCGTCGGCCGGGCGGTAGCGCAAGAGCTCCCGCGCCATTAGCAGTGGAGGCTGCTGATAGACCGGCCCGCGGCAGACCAGCGAGGACGACGCCGCGGCCAGTGAGGGTGAAGGCATCACCATGCGGCCATCCCGCCGCACGGACGGCGGCAGCGACAAGTCCTGCTGCTCGTGGACAGCCGGGTCGGTGGCGGCGTTGGCGACCGGCGAGTTGGGGCGGAGCGGCGCACCGATGCCCGCGGGCGCCGTTTGAGCAACGTTCGCGGCACAGCGGGCGGCGCGAGCTCGGTGTGTGTCCACCATGGCTGTGGAGCGGAGTCGACAACGAGAACGGGACGAGGTCGTCGAAGAGGCGAGATCTTGACACGCCCCCTACCAGGCGCACCAAATGTCAGATTACGGGCTCCGTAAAACCCAAGAAGTTCGAACACAGGGGTGTGAACGAAGATCTCTCCCACTCACGTCTACCTAGCGTCTCGCCCTCGCCCAGTGAAGAGATTCAAGCAAACTACAAGTGAAAGCACGCAAGAGTTTACCCAGGTTCAGGCCACCTTGTGGTGTAAAACCCTACTTCCTGCTTTGGTTGATTGGCCTCAGGAGGGCTAAAATATGAACTAGTACAATGGTTCCTGAGCTCAGGAGGGTCGGGAGGCAAGAGTTCTTGCTCCTTTGCGTGGCGGCAGAGTTTATGGATCTCCTTCGCCGTGTCTTGGCTTGACTTTGTTCTCTCTCATAGTGAGGATCCTAGCTACTTATATAGGCGGCCAGGGTCCTCTTCCCCCGAAATGTTTAGGCGGGAAGGGATCTCACAACGGCCGTTTTTGAGCGGGAACACAAGGACGTTCCTACCCTGACAAAAGCAGTCTTCACCTGCAAAAGGATCAGGCGGTGACGCGGTGGTGGGCTCGGTGGTGACATCCTCCCGGTCGTCCTTGCGGTCTTCGGTCTTGTTGCACCAAAGGGGTAACCTTTGTCCCGCTCCTCAGGAACCTGCGCCTGCAATGCCTCCTTTGCACCGAAATGACAACTGCGCCGTTGGCGGGCGCTGGCACTCGCTGGCGTGGTGCGTCACTGATTACGTCGCTGCCTCCTCCTGAGGCAGGCTTGGCCTTGGATTCTCCGCCCCTCCGGAGCGCCTTGCCGAGGCCGCTCCTGAGGGGGTCTTGACGTTGTTCTCCTCGCGAGGCCTAGCCCCCTCGCGAGGGTCTTTGGCAGTTGGTTGATCAGCTGGGCCGTACCAGGCCATGGCAGGAGTGCGATGTGGCCCGTAGACAGGCAAGTCTGGGTACCCTGGTTCCCAGGACGCCGACGGAGGATCCATAACAAGATGTCTGGTCGACACCTATGGGATCACTTGAATCCCTTCTACGGTTGATGGGCACGGGGTTGTGCAAAGAGCGGGTCTAGGAGTCAGCACAAGGATCGTTTACCCAAGTTCGGGCCGCGAAGATGTGTAATACCCTAGTCCAGCTTTGGTTTGTATTTGAGTGTTCTTGAGTTCTTCAACTAACTATGGTGCGTGCCTAGTCCAAAATATCTGAATCCTTCTCTAGTATGCCTCGGGCCTCCTTTTATAGTCAAAAGGGGTCGCCACAGTGGCACACCGGAGGTGGAAAGGTATACAGTGCACAAGCTTATCTCTTGCCATTACGGAACAAGATGCATTAAATGCGCTACTTAGGTGTCCACTTGCTTTATCGGGGACGGCAACGAGGCCCGTCCCTGTCGACCGCCGCTCCGTCTGGTTGTGACGCGCGTCCAGGCCAACGAGGCATGCTGCGCCATGTAGGTTGGCAGGCAACCGAGATGGCGTGGTGGTAGGGTCTTCACGAAGATCTGCATGCCACCACGTAGGTGCTTGACTAACTCGATCAGGAACCATGTACTGCCACGTGGGGTACTTGCTTGAGCTAGTGGGTCAGCCGCCGAGCTTGGGCGATGATGGGGCGGCAAGAGCTTGCCGCGGTCTCGCGTCTGTTCCCGGCAAGGGTCTTGTTAGGGCTTTTGTGAGCGCCCTCGGCAAGAGGCTTGCCGGGGCTTCGGGGGTATCTTCGGCAAGGAGCCTTGCCGGGGCCTCGTGGGCATCCTCGGCAAGGAGCCTTGCGGTCGTCCTGTCTTCTGGTTCTCATCTAGGTTCCGTAGCCCCTTTGTCTTCACAAAGATATGCATGCCATCACGCACGCGCTTCCCGAGCCTTGGTTCCAACGTTGTTGATGGTGTCGGAGCTCCTAGGCTCAAGGGTGGCTGCAATGGAGGCATTGGGTGAGTTGCCCCGGTAAGGGTCCTTGCCAGGGTCTTGTAGGCCACCTTGGCAAGGGTCTTGTCGGGGGAAGCCTATCTTGTTACTTGGCCTTCTTGCGCCACTGTCTTGGTGCTGCTCTGGTAATCTTGGTGCTTTGGTTTCCCTCCTCTGCCCTGTTAGGCATGGCCACAAGCGTGGCTCTGACTGCCCGTGCACAAGTAAGGGGTACAAAGTAGAGCCCCTACTTTTGTACACCAACAAGAGCCCCCGGGCCTGGGCCATACATAAGCGCAACGCGTTGTTGGGCTAGGCCCAGGACGGTGCGCGGGCAGTTGGGGCCAGATTCTTTTTACTACTGTAAACCCTCCGGTGGTTGCGCTTCCCCATGATCTACGCATGACGTGGGGGTCGTGCGTGGGGTGACCGCAGCATGCTTGCGTCACCCCGTGGTTCCAAATAGTAAAGAGGCGGTTTGCGTCCTCCACATAAAAAAATAGAGGAAGTTGTGGGGGCACGGCTCATTTACTAAGTGGACTTGGGTCGCCCCATGATCACAGGGTGCAAAACGGTCGTATCATGCGCCATCTAAATCCCGATCTGCCCGCCACGTGCCCCTCATGCATCGGGGAGGGCAGGAGGCGGACACAGAGGGTGCGGGATTTAACGCCGGGGCGGGGGGCTAGGTGCTGCTGACTGGAGTAGCGGGTTGGTCTTGTTTCCTTGCGTCTCTAGCGATTAGATTGGTCGATTCGGGCGGTCGCCTTCAGGCTTGCTTGGTCTCTCCCTCCTATAAAGAAGGGGGAGGGACAGTGCTCCCCCCACTCATCTTCTTCCAGTCCGATCCCTTCCTTCCCAAGTCATGGCGAGAGGGTGTGGCCGTGCCCGTGCCCCTGTGGACGCGACCAGGTCTTCCTCTCATCAGAGGGCAGCGACAGTCAAAGAAGAGCCGGACGCCCAAGATGAGGGCCATGCTAGAGGCAGAGGCGCCGGTCGGGGTCGTGGTCGTCCAGCCGGTCGAGGAAGAGGTGGGTGAGGACGGGGTACACCCGCATCGTCATCATCTCCATCTCCATATCCTCCGCCGTCTCCTCTTGCCTCACCATGCGCCCATGTCGGGGACACGGCGTTGGAGTTTTCATTCTGCAACTGCGCGAACTGCCCCGCAGTTGCCTTTGTCTTCCTGAAGCGTTCACGAGGGTGTTGGAGGTCGACCGACCATCGAGGTTGAGGCTTCACATGAAGGGGTGTTGTAATGGCGCCACGTGGGCGAATGCAAAGTTCCCCGCCCCTCATGTGATGCTTCTCCACCGAGGGTGGAAGACCTTCGCGCGTGCCCACTGCTTGATGAAGGGGCACGTCCTCTGCTTCAAGTTGGTGGAGAGCGATCTGCTCTCCATCAAGGTCTTCGAGCGTTCGGGACACAGGCTAGGGTGCTGTGCGGAGAGCTCGACCGATGACGAAAACTCCTCCTCGAGCAACAGTGATGGGGAGGACATCGATAGCGACGACGAGGGCAGTAGGCGGGAGGATGACGGGTCCGACTAGGCGTCGGACACACCATCCCTGGGCGACGCCGGCGGCACCATCATCTGCATCGCCAGCTCCTCGAGTTTCTCGGGGTCGTCTCGTTGGGCGGCTGGCATTGGGAGGCCGGAGAAGATGAAGGAGGTGGGCGGCTGCCGTCAAGTTGGAGTACGCGGGCATCAATTGCCTTCATCGCGTATTGTCGGCCCGCTGCCTCATCCTTCGGCTCTTCTCCCGGCGACATCATCACCAGCCCCCTTTGGGACGGCCACCGAGATGTTCTCTTGGTGCTGTCTGTTGCTCGCGCTTCGCCTAGGCGCTCTCTTTGCCCTTTTGCCATCTTGTTCCATTTCCTGAGGAGAGGGACAAGAAAGGGATTACGGGCACCTTATCTCTTTTCAGTTGTTTTAAGCCTACGGGCTTTTGTAAGATTTAAATCTTGTAACCCCCTTGCTCATGTATGCATTCCGTATGAAGTGTACTTGTTTACAACGTATTAATGGATAGAAGGGTGTTTGCCGGGTTTTCTTTGTGCGTGGGCAGGGGCCACACCAAGGAACGAATCCTTGTTATCTTAAGATAAACCTCGTCTCCCGGCAACAGGCCTGGCCGTTTTCCTGCTCTATAGTTCGACCACATTCACGCCCTTGGCGGAAGTAGGAGCAGAGTAGGATTAGGCCCTTTGTCTGCTCCTTTCCCATCACACTACTACCGAGCTCCGGTCCAAAATAAAGTTTGTTGGACGCAGGAAAAAATAGGAGTATGATGGTATAAGAGAGAGCGAAGTTTCGTACGTTCAAGTTTCATACGGAAGCAAGGAGTGGGGGATGAAAGGCTTCTCTGATTTTGTAGCCCCCGGCAACCTTGTCTTGCCGTGGTCGGATCCCTGGATCTCCAGCCCCCCCACAACCTTAGTTCGCCGAGGCCGGAGTGTTGGCCCGTACTCTTTCTTCCAAACAGCTCAGCAGAAATGTCCATGCATCCTGTGAACAAAGGAGGATGGAAAGGAACAGAGAGACGCACACTCGACCTCTATGATAGGGGTGAGTCGTCGCCAAGCACTATCAACCATAACAGAGAAAGAGACTCAACCTAGCATGCATGCTAAAACTTAGGGCGCCAGCGCTTCATTTATTTATGCTCAGGGTCTGCGTCTGGCTTTGACGAAGGGTTACATGCCTTGCCGGCAAGGCTTGTACAAAAAGGTGGTTGGCCGGGGAGCCCGGCAACCGCGCCTTATGGGTAAAACTTGCGAAGATATTCAATGTTCCAGGAGTTGCTCACTGGAATACCATCTTTGGTCTCCAGGCAGACTGCACCAGGCCTGGTGACTCGTATTACTCGATAAGGGCCTTCTCACTTGTCAGCTTGTTGGAATTGTTGGCCGACTGAACGCGCCGAAGAACAAGGTCGCCTTCCTCAAAGCTTCGGGCATGAACCTTGCGGCTATGGTAGCGGCACTAGGCTTGCTGGTAGCGTGCTGCTCGCATAGCCGCCCGAAGACGATCTTCCTCGAGGAGCGTTGCCTCATCTTGCCGCTGTTGCTCTTGCTCAAGGTCATCATAAGCGAGCACTCGGGGTGACCCATATATGAGTTCTGTGGGGAGAACTGCTTCTACCCCGTAAACGAGGGAGAAGGGTGTCTGGCCGGTGGCTCGATTTGGTGTCGTTCTGATTGACCAAAGAACCGCCGACAATTCATCAATCCAGCGCCTTCCGCACTTGTGCAGCCTGTCAAAAGTCCTTGTTCGGAGGCCTCGTAGTACTTCAGCATTTGCCCTCTCTACCTAGCCATTGCTTCGAGGATGCGCAACAGAAGCAAAACAGACCTTGCTGCCAAGGTCTTGAATGTACTGCATGAAGGTGCGGCTTGTGAACTGCGTGCTGTTGTCGGTGATGACTATGTTTGGTACACCAAAACGGCAGACTAGGCCCTTGAAGAATTTGACGGCTGATTGTGCTTTCACCGTTCTCACTGCCTCCACCTCTGGCCACTTTGTGAACTTGTCGATTGCAACGTACAAGTACTCAAAGCCCCCGACAGCACGGGGAAAGGGGCCCAATATGTCGAGCCCCCAGACCGGGAATGGCCAAGAAAGAGGTATTGTTTGGAGAGCTTGAGCTGGTTGATGAAGCTTCTTTGAATGGAACTGACATGCTTCACACTTGGTTACTAGTGCCGTTGCATCTTGGAGGGCAGTGGGCCAGAAGAAACCTTGCCGGAGCGCCTTGCCGGCAAGGGCCCTCGACCCTATGTGGGAGCCACATATGCCTTCGTGTACCTCCGCCAACAACTCCAGTCCTTCCTCCCGGGGAATGCACTTCAATTTAACGCTGTTCGGCCTTTTTCTGTACAGGATGCCATCGACGAACTGATACATATGGCGGACTGACGGGCTACTTTCTCCGCTTCTTCCTCCTCCTGAGGAAGCTCCCCTATTTGGAGAAATCGGATGGTATGCTATGCCCATGCCGGAGCGTGGGGCTTGACGGTAAGCACTAAAGGCATCTCCTCTGCCATAGGAGCAGCCGTCTCCACGGCCAGGGCTTGACGCCCTGCCGGAGTCTGTTGCCCTACTGCAGGCTCAGCGTCCTCGGTAACATCTTTGCTGACAGCCCCTGGGAGCTCGGTGGGAAAGTACTTGCCGGGGCCTGATTTCCTTCGCTTGTTCTGCTCTGTCGATGGTTCAACGGATGGTTAAGTTAATCGAAGCACAAAAGTACCTGGTTCCACAGGTAGTTTGAGGGTGGCGCGCTTTGACGAGTAGTCGGCGATGTCGTTCTCCGCTCGGGGAACATGCTCTGCTTGTATGCCGTCAAAACGCTCCTCCAGCTTCCTCACTTCATCTACATAGGCCTCCATCAACAGGCTCTGGTAATCCTTGTTAACTTGCTTGACGACAAGCTGCGAATCACCCCTGATGATGAGCTTCTTGATTCCGAGGTATGCCGCAATCCTGAGACTGGCAAGCACTCAATAATAAAGTTATTATTTATTTCCTTATATCATGATAAATGTTTATTATTCATGCTAGAATTGTTTTAACCGGAAACCTTTGCATTTTAGATTTGGATCTTTTTCTTATTTCAAAATAGTGAAAAAGTCAAATAAGAGGAAGTCTCTTCGCTTGAATTTTAGAACTCAGAATTTATTACCCTAGAAAAAAAAAGAAAAACCTAATCCTTTGAATCTATGGTATCCTTCAAATCTTCGGCAGTGTTGTTTGTTGACATCTCCCTGGGGAAGTGCATCTGGGCCACATACTTGTGGTGCTCTCCGACGGGCGCAACGAGCAGCACACCAGCACCGGCACCTTGCAACGAGAAAGCTCCGTCAAAGTACATAATCCAGTCGTGACTTGTTTCCTTGCCGGGGAGAGTGGTCTTCTGGATCTCTTCGTCGGGCGTTGAGGTCCATTCTGCAATGAACTCTGCCAAGACTCTGCTCTAAATCGTCGAAGTGCTTTCGAACTTCAAAGCAAATCTAGACAGTTCTAAGGCCCATTCCACGATCCTCTCGGTCACGTTTGGGTTATGCAATATCCGCTGCAATGGGAGGCGGGTGACGATGGTAATTTCATGTGCTTGGAAGTAATGATGCAGCTTCCTCGAGGCCATAAGGAGGCCGAAGAGCAATTTCTGCACACCGGAGTACCTTGACCTAGCTCCCTACAAGAGGGACAAAGTAAACCGGGTGCTGCATCATCTTCTTCTTTTGCACTACTTCATTCGATTGCGTCGCTTCTGCCCCAGTGGCGTCAGGTTCTGTCGTTGTTATTACTTCCGCATTGAACTCTCTCTGGGCTACTAGCGCATCACTCGCCACTTGATTCATCGCTGCTAGATACAGCAGCAACGACTCTTGGAGTTTAGGCGCAACCAGTATTGGCGTAAAGGAGAGGTATTTCTTCAAATCTTGTAGTGCTGCTTCGGCTTCTGGGGTCCACTCCATTGGGCCCGCCTTTTTCAAGATTTTGAAAAAGGGAAGGGCGCGCTCGGCAGATTTGGAGATGAATCTGCTCATGGCGGCAACGCAGCCAGCAAGCCGACGCACATCCTTGATCTGCCTGGGTGCCTCAATTTGCTTGATAGCCTTGATCTTGTCTGGATTCACCTCGATCCCACGCTGTGACACGAAGAAACTGAGAAGCTTGCCGGACGGAACGCCGAAGACACACTTCTCAGGGTTCAGCTTGAGGACGATCTTGCGCAAATTCACAAACGTCTCTTCTAAATCCTGTATAAGCGTTGCCTTGTCCTTGGTTTTGACCACCATGTCATCCATATAGGCTTCCATATTTCTATGTAGCTGAGGCTCAAAACCAATTTGGACTGCTCTTGTGAATGTTGAGCTAGCACTCTTCAACCCGAAAGGCATTCGTATGAAACAATACGTACCACATGGGGTGATGAATGCTGTCTTCTCTTCATCCTCTCTCGTCATGAAGATTTAATGGTATCCTGAGTAAGCGTCAAGGAATGATAACAGGTCACACCCGGCCATGGAGTCTACCATCTGGTCAATGAGCGGCAATGGGAAAGGGTCATTTGGGCAGGCCTTATTGATGTCTGTGTAATCAATACATAGTCTCCACTTCCCATTTACCATGCGCACCACCACCGGATTGGCCAAACACGTTGGATGGAGTACTCCTCTCACCAAGCCTGCCACCTCCAACTTCCTGATTTACTCTGTGATGAACTCTTGCCGTTCCAGAGCTTGCTTCCTGACCTTCTACTTGATGAGCCGCGCGTGAGGGCAGACAACAAGATGGTGCTCAATCACCTCCCAGGGAACACCAGGGATGTCGGATGCTTGCCACGCAAACACGTCGACATTTGCCCGCGGGAAGGTGACTAGTGCGCCTTCCTATTTGCTATCGAGGGTGGAGCTTATGGTGAAAGCCCCTCCCGTGCCATCCTCCTTGATGGGCACCTTCTTGGTTTCTGGTGGTGTAGCTCTAGATTTCTTGCTCTTGCCGGTGGAGCTCTCTGGCACGTCCTCGACGGGAGCACTGTACTCCGGAGCGGTGCGCTTGCTGGAGTGGGTATGAGAGGTATTACCGGTCTTCCTCCCTCCCGGGGCTTCAGCGGCAGGGGAAAGTGCCTTGGCGGCAGTCGCTGCAACTGCCTCCTAGTAAAGTTGATCAGCACCGATCAGCGCATCCTTCTTGTCAGAGGGGACGGTGATGACGGTCATCGACCCAGGCATCTTCAGTGTGTTGTAGGCGTAATGTGATGCTGCCATGAACTTGGCTAACGCTGGGCGGCCGAGGATCCTGTTATAAGGCAAGGGGATCTCGGCAACATAAAAAACAACCCTCTCTGTCCTATAGTTCAGCTCACCTCCAAATGTCACGGGCAGCGCGACTTTACCCTTCGGCTGACTCCTTCCCGGGTTGACCACTTGAAACGTGCCCGTCTCTTCGAGGTCTCCATCAGGAATCTACAGCCTTTTGATCACAACGGGCGAGATCAAGTTCAGACCGGCCCCGCCATCAACCAACATTTTTGTCACCTTGAGGTTGCGTATTGTTGGTGAAACCAACAATGGCAAACACCCGTCCGCAGTTGTGCGATCAGGGTGATCCTCGGTGTAAAAAATGATAGGTGTGCTGGACCACTTCAGCGGCTTCTGGGCATCAAACGGTGGTTCTGCTGCTGTGATCTCACGCGCCCACTGCTTGAGCTGGCGGTGAGAGGTGTGCAGAGAGGCACCACCGTCGACGCACATGGCCTCCGTAGCTTTCTGGAACTCTTGCTCACCGAACTCATTGTCCTCATCATGATCATCGTCTTCTTGCTTCTTGTCGCGGCGTCGGGCAAGCCTTTCTTGTTGGTTATCCTTGTCGCGGCGGCCAGGCTGGCCGCCATGCTTCTTGCCAGATCCCTCAGCACCATCTTGGCCCTTCTCCTTGTCCCGCCTTTCATATTCGACTTTCTTCTTCTCTGCGAGCTGCTCGACTTGCCGGTAGTTCTGGAGGTCATGGCCCTTGGTGCGATGGATCTTGCAGTACTTCTTGTCGGAGCCCCCTGGCTTGTCGGCAGCCGCCAAGGCCCGGCCAGCGAAACACCCGGCAACTTCCTTGTCGGGGTCATCTGACTTGGTCTTTTTGGCAGCGCCGCGTCTTCGGATCCCTCGACGGCAAGCACGGCCTTGCCTTTATGTTTCCTGTTGCAACGTCGGCCCTTCTTCGCCAGGGCAACGGTGTCTTCATCTGAGGAATCGGTTTCCACACCGGCGTCTTCGCCGGGGTACTTCCTTCCTTCTTTGGCCCGAGCGCATCTGTCGGCCAGAACATAGAGTTCAGCCACATCCTTGACCTTATTCATCGCCAGCTCTTCATGCATCTTGCGGTTACGCACAATCTGATGGACTGCGCTGATTACGACAGTGGGATGAACATATGGGATGTTGTACTGCAGTCGGCTGAATCTCTGTATGTACTTGCGCAGGTTTTCACCTTCTTTCTGGGGGATGACATGCAAATTGCTTGCCTCGCCATGAGCCCGGTGGCCTCCCGTAAAGGCGCCAACAAACTCATGGCACAGATCCGACCAGGAAGAAATAGAATCTACTGGCAAGTGCATCAACCATGACATGACGTTGGGTTTAAGCGCCAACGAGAAGTAATTGGCAAGCATCTTGTTGTCATGTGCTCCGGCGGCCTGCATCGCGATGGTGTAGATGCTGAGGAACTCTGACGGGCGAATCTTGCCATCGTACTTCTCGCCGACGTCAGGCTTGAATGTGTGGTGAGTGGGCCACTTGAACTGCCACAACTCACGGGTAAAGGCTGGATAGCCTACTTCGTAAGGTAAGCCTCCAGGGCCTCTCGGTGTTGGTTGGTCTGTAGTGGGCCCTGCCCGCCTATCTGGCTGATGGCGTGCTTCGCGCCGACGCTCGATGGTAGTTCAAGTGTCTTCATGGGCTCGCTCCCGAAGAACTTGGCGCTGATCGCGGTTGGTCCATGGGTGGGACGACGTTATGGAAATGTTATCACAAGCGTCGTCCTGACGGACCGGTGCCCATGGTAACTGGCGAGGAGGAGGAGAATGCACTGTGGCTGCAGCACCTCCGGTCCTTCCACCACTGGCGTGTGGTGTCTCGACAGAGAGCATCGGCCCGAGGGCCTCGCTGGTCGCGGCTCGTCTTTGTTGGCGATGCCGACGAGGCCCCGGAAGGTGGCTCTCCACTCGTCAAGCTTGTCCACGGCAGGATGGCAGTCGAGGAGCAACTATGCGCGCTATGGCCTCCGCCGGTGTGGGCGGCGGCGAAAGCTGCGTGGACCGTGATGTGCTCCGACTTCTAACCACATTAGAAGGAGCTCTATCACAACTCTGCGGCTGTACGTCGTTTCCGCCAGCACCTCGGCGAGCATGTTGGTCTTCTAAGTCCTGCGAATGATGCGCATGGATCTTTTCGTGGCGGCGCCCGGGGTCACCAGCGTGGCGACGCTGCTCATCGTGCACGACCTGGGAGGAGCGCGTTGTGGGCGCCGGCATGGGCGTTTTGGAAGTATCCCACGCCACCGGTACGTGGCACGACGCCGCTCTTGGAGGGCCCCGCGCCGCCTGCGGGGGGCCCGGCTCCGCCTTTGGACTTGGCGACGTGCGGCTCGTTGTCTTGTGCACGAACGACACCATTTGCCAAGCTTCGGCTGCTAGAGCGACGTGGGTGTTCGCGGGCCGCGCCTCGGCTTCCATCCGCGACCACCTCATCGCCAGCCCGCACCGGCACGGGCCGTTCGGCTTTAGATGAACCGATCGCCGTGATCGTCTTCTTCTTGGGAGCCATGGCGATTAAGAACTGCTAAACTAACTGCTAGACCGGATGTTCACAACCAAGTGCCCCCTACCCGGCGCGCCAAAGATGTCGGGGTCGACACCTATGGGATCACTAGAATCCCTTCTACGGTTGATGGGCGTGGGGTTGTGCAAAGAGCCGGTCTAGGATTCAACACAAGGATCGTTTTGTGATAGCCTGGCTTATTAGGGATGATAGACAACTCATATCCATAAGCAATTCCTTCTTTTCCAGGAACCCATTCGAACAGAACTCCAAAGTTAAGCATGCTCAGCTTGGAGTAGTATCAGGATGGGTGACCGACCGGGAAGTTGCTCTCGGGTGCGCACGAGTGAGGACAAAGTGCGCATAAAAGACTAGTATTGATATGTGGGGCCAGTCTAGATCCCGCCAGGAGTAACGACCACCGGTGGGTGTGTCCGGGGCGTTACAAGTTGGTATTAGAGCCGACCCTCGCGGTTACATGTATGTTTGCGGACATGTGCGCGGTCATGTTGTTCATGACGTTTGTGACCCGCGTGGCACACGACATGACACATGTGCCGGACTGGAAGCATAGACAGTTGTGCCAAGAGGGAATGTTCCTGTGGCCCGACGAGGATGTCGGTTCCTCTGAGTGGGGGTGTATGTGATAGCCTGGCTTATTAGGGATTATAGACTACTCATATCAATAAGGAATTCCTTCTTTTCCAGGAGCCCATTCGGACAAAACTCCAAAGTTAAGCGTGCTCAGCTTGGAGTAGTATCAGGATGGGTGACCGACCAGGAAGTTGCTCACGGGTGAGCACGAGTGAGGAAAAAGTGCACAGAAAAGACTAGTATTGATATGTGGGGCCAGTCCAGATCCCACCAGGAGTAAGGACCACCGGCGGGTGTGTCCGAGGCGTTACACGTTCCTAGGTTTGGGTCGCGAAGATGCGTAATACCCTAGTCCTGCTTTGGTGTGTATTTGAGTGTTCTTGAGTTATTGAACTAGCTATGGTGCGTGCCTAGTCCAAAAGATCCGAATCCTTCTCTAGTATGCCTCAGGCCTCCTTTTATAGTCAAAAGGGGTCGCCAAAGTGGCACACAGGAGGTGGAAAGGTATACAGTGCACAAGCTTATCTCTTGCCATTAAGGGACAAGACGCATTAAATGCGCTACTTAGGTGTCCACTTGCTTTATCGGGGACGGCAACGAGGCCCATCCCGTGCGCCGTAGCTCCGTCTAGTTGCGACGCGCATCCAGGCCAACGAGGCATGCAACGCCATGTAGGTTGGCAGGCAGCTAAGATGGCATGGTGGTAGGGTCTTCATGAAGATCTGCATGCCACCACGCAGGTGGTTGACTAACTGGATGAGGAACCACGTACTGCCATGTGGGTACTTGCTTGAGCTAGTGGGTCGGCCGCCGAGCTGGGGCGATCATGGGGCGGCAAGGGCTTGCCGCGGTCTTGCATCTGTTCCCGGTAAGGGTCTTGTCGGGGCTTTTGTGAGCGCCCTCGGCAAGAGGCCTGCCGGGGATTCGGGGGTATCTTCGGCAAGGACCTTGCTGGGGCCTCGTGGGCATCCTCGACAAAGAGCCTTGCGGTCATCTTGTCTTCTGGTTCTCATCTAGGTTTTGTAGCCCCTTTGTCTTCGCAAAGATCTGCATGCCATCACGCAGGCGCTTCCCGAGCCTTGGTTCAAACGTTGTTGATGGTGTCAGAGCTCCTAGGCTCAAGGGTGGCTGCAATGGAGGCGTTGGGTGAGTTGCCCCGACTAGGGTCCTTGCCGGGGTCGTGCATGCCGCCCTGGCAAGGGTCTTGTCAGGGGAAGCCTATCTTGTTGTTGCTTGGCCTTCTTGCGCCACAATCTTGGCGTGCTCTGGTAATCTTGGTGCTTCGGTTTCCCTCCTCTGCCCTGTTAGGCGTGGCCGTAGGCGTGGCTCTGACTGCCCGCGCACAATTAAGGGGTACAAAGGAGAGCCCCTACTTTTCTACACCGACACGATATAACTTCTGTGCAAATATACCCAAACACAACTCATTATGTTGTCTACCTTGTCCAACTTCAACTTATTTGATCAAGGTTGAAGATAATTAATGGGTATTCACAATAATAAAAGATGTCCAATATAATATAGTTGCATGCGAAAGTTCTCTTCTTTACACTAATCATTCATGAATTGCTTGTATGACCAATATTGTGATTGTCAAACTTCAATATATTTTACTTTATAAATCGAGTGTGAAATATTACTAAGCATATGATGCATATATAATTTAATATTTAAGATATTCAATTCATTCAATAATCCTCTCTTAGGATATAAGTGAAGCAAGAATGAATGGCAAACTACTCTAGAAGATATAAGTGAAGATCAATGAGTAGTCAAGCAATCGAGTAGCTATGTTTATACTCTCTCTCATTTAAAACTTTCAGATCTAAGTATTTTATTCAAACAACAAACAAATATAAAAAATAAGGTACACACCAAAGATAGCACGCATCATGTGAAAAAGTAAAAACTTAGGCTCAAGCGGGGCTAACCGACGGTAGTTGACGAAGAAATGTGGGATGCCTACCGGCGCATACCCAGGCTTAGATGCTTGAGACTTCTTGAAATATTAACTTGGGATGCCTTGAGCATCCCCCAGCTTGACCTCTTATGTCTCCTTAATTCCTCTCATGTCACGGTTTCCCTAAATCTTATAAACTTCATCCACACAAAACTCAACAAGAACTTGTGAGATAAGTTAGTATAAATCAGTGCAAAACCTTATCATTATCTACTAAAAAAATCACTAAAAATTTTATAATTAAAAATTGCATACTAAATTTCTCTGCATATTTAATACTCCTATCCTCAAATAGAATTAGCAAACAAGCAAACATACGCAAACAATGCAATCATAACAACAATCTGTCTAAACAGAAGAATCTGTAAAGGACGAAGCAATATCCATACTTATTTAACTCAAACAACTATGAAAAATTACCAAACTGTAGAAAATTTATCGTATCTTACCATGTCAAAAATTTGAAGCTTTTATCATGTTCTGACTTTTCTGGGGAATTTAAGCAATAACGAAAAACTTCCTATTTTGAAACAACAACTCATGAACGTGTAAACTAAGCATGGTAAAGGCTATACTTCATACTTTATTGAAACATTTATAGAAAACTTGATTATAAATAACAACAAGCAAATATAAATAAAATAAAATCATGCTCCAAGCAAAACACATATCATGTGACGAATAAAAATATAGTTCCGTGTGGTGAAAGAGGGGATGCATTCCGGGGCATCCGCAAGCTTAGCTGCTTGGGTCTTCCTTTAATATTACGTTAGGGTGCCTTGGTCATCCCCAATATTAGGGTCTTGCCACTACGTATTCTCATATAGATATCTCACCAAAAACTTGAAAACTTCAATCACACAAAACTTAACGGAACTTCATGAGATGCGTTCTTATAATGAAGAAATCATTCATTTTAGTATTGTAAAGACAAGATTCATAATTGTTTACACATAATTATTTCTGTACTCTATCATTTTCACAATTTAGATGGATGCTACCTCTTGAGCTTGCGTTGGTTTTTCCCTTGAAGAGGAAAGGGTGATGTAGCAAAGTAGAGTAAGTATTTGCTACCTCTTGAGCATGCATTGTTTTTTCCTTGAAGAGGAAAGGGTGATGCAGCAAAGTAGCATAAGTATTCCCCTTAGTTTTTGAGAACCAAGGTATCAATCCAGTAGGAGACTACACGCAAATCCCTAGTACATGCACAAACAATTAAGAACCTTGCAACCAACGCGATAAAGGGGTTGTCAATCCCTTCACGACCACTTGTAAAAGTGAGATCTGATAGAGATAATAAGATAAATATTTTTGGTATTTTTGTTGTATAGATTGAAAAGTAAAGATTGAAAAATAAAAGAACAATAAAGATAGCTAGTTGACGGAAGATTAATATGATGGAAAATAGACCCGGGGGCCATAGGTTTCACTAGTGTCTTCTCTCAAGATAGCAAATCTTACGGTGGGTGAACAAATTACTATCGAGCAATTGGTAGAAAAGCGCATAGTTATGAGAATATCTAGGCATGATCATGTATACTGGCATCACGTTCGTGACAAGTAGACCGTAATGATTCTGCATCTAGTACTATTACTCCACACATCGACCGCTATCCAGCATGCATCTAGAGCATTAAGTTCGTAAGAACAGAGTAACGCTTTAAGCAAGATGACATGATGTAGAGGGATAAACTCATGCAATATGACATAAACCCCATCTGTTTATCCTCGATGGCAACAATACAATACGTGCCTTGCTGCCCCTGTTGTCACTGGGAAAGGACACCGCAAGATTGAACCCAAAGCTAAGCACTTCTCCCATAGCAAGAACGATCAATCTAGTAGGCCAAACCGAACTGATAGTTCAAACAGACTTCCAAAGATATTAAGTCTTGCATATAAGAATTCACAGAAGAGACAAATATTGTTCATAGATAATCTTGATCATAAACCCACAATTCATTAGATCGTGACAAACGCACCGCAAAAAGTATTACATCGAGTAGATCTCCAAGAAGATCGAGGAGAACTTTGTATTGAGATCCAAAGAGAGAGACGAAGCCATCTAGCTAATAACTATGGACCCGAAGGTCTGTGGTAAACTACTCACACATCATCAGAGAGGCTATGGTGTTGATGTAGAAGCCCTCCGTGATCAATTCCCCCTTCGTCGGAGCTCCGGAAAAGGCCCCAAGATGGGATCTCACGAAAACAGAAGGTTGCGGTGGTGGAAATAGGGTTTCATGGTGCTCTCGGATGTTTTTAGGGTATATGAGTATATATAGGAGGAAGAGGTACGTCGGTTGAGCTACGAGGGGCCAACGAGAGTGGGGGGCGCGCCTACCCCCCTAGGCGCGCCCTCCTGCCCCGTGGCCACCTCGTGGCTTCCCAGACGTGTACTCCAAGTCTTCTGGATTGCATTTGTTCCAAAAACGATCCTCGTGAAGGTTTCATTCTATTTGGATTCCGTTTGATATTCCTTTTCTGCGAAACACTAAAGTAGGCAAAAAAACAACAATTTGCACTGGGCCTTTGGTTAGTAGGTTAGTCCCAAAAATAATAGAAAAGTGCATATTAAAGCCCACTAAACATCCAAAACAAATAATATAATAGCATGGAACAATCAAAACTTATAGATACGTTGGAGACGTATCAAGCATCCCCAAACTTAATTCCTGCTCGTCCTCGAGTAGGTAAATGATAAATTCATAATTTTTGATGTGAAATGCTACCTAACATAATTCTCAATGTAATTCTCTTTATTGTGGCATGAATGTTCAGATCTGAAAGTTTCAAGACAAAAGTTTAATATTGACATAATAATAATAATACTTCAAGCATACTAACAAAGCAATTATGTCTTCTCTAAATAACATGGCCAAAGAAAGTTCATCCCTACAAAATCATATAGTTTGGCTATGCTCTATCTTCATCACACAAAATATTTAAATCATGCACAACCCCGGTTTCAGCCAAGTAATTGTTTCATACTTTAATTTTTTTCAAACTTTTTCAACTTTCAAGCAATACATGAGCGTGAGCCATGGATATAGCACTATAGGTGGAATAGAGTGGTGGTTGTGGAGAAGACAAAAGAGGAAGATGGTCTCACATCAACTAGGCGTATCAATGGGCTATGGAGATGCACATCAATAGATATCAATGTGAGTGAGTAGGGATTGCCATGCAACGGATGCACTAGAGCTATAAGTGTATGAAAGCTCAACTAAAGAAACTAAGTGGGTGTGCATCCAACTTGCTTGCTCACGAAGACCTAGGGCATTTGAGGAAGCCCATCATTGGAATATACAAGCCAAGTTCTATAATGAAAATTCCCACTAGTATATGAAAGTGACAAAACAAGAGACTCTCTATCATGAAGATCATGGTGCTACTTTGAAGCACAAGTGCGGAAAAAGGATAGGAGCACTTGTGCTTCAAAGTAGCACCCGGCAGACGGCTAAGGCCTTTGCCGTCCGCCAACAGACGGCAACAGGCCCGGCTGAACGAGTGCCAACAAAGGCCTTCTTTGCCGTCTGCTTCACAGAAGCGAACGACAAAGGGCTTTGCCATCTGCCAGCAGACGACAACGATCGTGGACGGCATCGGGGCGGAGTGAGCGCCGTTAGGGGCTAACGGCATGCGTTGCCGTCCACCAGCAGGCGGCAAAGATCTTTAACTCTTTGCCATCTGCTGGCGGACGGCAAACAACTCAGCTCCACCAGCAGCAGGTGGCTGCCACGTGCCTCTTTACCGTCCGCTAGCTGACGGCATAGCAGGCCCTATTGCTAGTCCTAATTGGTTACTTTGCCGTCTGCCAGCAGACGGCAAAGTGCCCAAATAGGCAGCCCCAGTGTTCCCAGTTTGCACAGGTGGCTGCCACGTGGCCTCTTTGCCGTCTGCTAGCAGTCGACAAAGCTCTTTGCCGTCTGCTAGCAGACGGCGAAGAGGCTATATATCCCCTGCTTTTATTTGAATCCATTTAATTTGACAGGTTTTCACACACACATATATACATATACATACATATCCAACATATCCAACAACATATTTCGTCAAATCCAACATATCCAACAACATAGTTCAACAAAGTCGTATCCAACATATCCAACAACATAGTTCAACAAAGTCGTATCCAACATATCCAACAACATAGTTCAACAAAGTCGTATCCAACATATCCAACAACATAGTTCAACAAAGTCGTATCCAACATATCCATATATATACATACATATCCAGAAAGAAGTTTCGAACGACAACATATCCATATAGTTTTCATAAACAAGAAGGAAGCACTAAAAGAGTAGTTTCCATCAATGCAAGCTTCCTCGTCTAAATCAAATCTGCAAATTGGGAAAGATGAAAGTTAGAATAATAATAATAATAATAATAATAATAACAAGAAGACTATGTAGAGCAATGGTAGGTAAAAATGGTAAGTGTGTACGACAATTTAGAGCTAAGGTAGGTAAATATGCCATTTAGAAGCTAACGTAGGTTAAATGGATCATATTGGAGCTAACCTAGTTATACTTGGTCATTTTAAGCTAACCTAGCTAATTATGCCATTTTTGACCTAACTAAGGTTATTTAGGCATTTTAGAGGACAACAAGCTAAGTATATGACATTTATTAGGTTAGCAAGGTTATTATGCCATTTACGAATAAAAACAAGTAAGAGGAGGAAAATAAGAAGAAGAAGAAGAAGAAGAAGAAGAAGAAGAAGAAGAAGAACAAGAAGAAAGGAAGAAGAAGAAGAAGAACCTCTTCTTCTTCTTTTCTTCCTCTTCCTACTTTTCTTCATCTTATTATGTCATTTGTGGACTAATTTGGCTATTATATCATTAAGGAGCTAACGTAGGTTAAATGGATCATATTGGAGCTAAACTAGTTAAACTTGGTCATTTTTAAGCTAACCTAGCTAATTATGTCATTTTTGACCTAACTAAGCTTATTTAGGCATTTTAGAGGACAACAAGCTAAGTATATGACATTTATGAGGTTAGCAAGGTTATTATCCCATTTACGAATAAAAACATGTAAGAGGAGGAAAGGAAGAAGAAGAAGAAGAATAAGAAGAAAAATATCGTGGTCACGAAGGTGAAGGACCAGTCAGGGTGGAATAATGGAACCACCCCTCCGGCCAATAGCGCTCGCAGGAGGCTCCAAGCGCTCTGGATCCTTACCCACCATCCTGTCAACACCTGCAATGACAAAAGGTAAACGAAATTTGTATACCTGACATGAATAATATGTATATAATGTAAGTGTATACTCATCATGAACATAATAAAAAAATTGAATACCTCACATTACTAATATTACTCTGAATCGTCTATATATGCATCATCATCATCACTATCAGTGAGGTGCTCATCATCATCATCATCAATAAATGCATCAACATGTGGATGGCCTCCTTTACGTAATCGTTCAAGCATTGACAGGTCATCTGCAGCAGTAACTTCTTCCAGTTCCCGTTCTTATTGTTCCGGCTCAGGGGTGAAATCAGATTCTCTATCGTTGTATACTTCTATGTTCCGGGGTGGAGTAGAGCGGTTCTTGAAACGTTTATTGGAAAGACGTGTTTCTTGGAAGAATTCTCCTTCATCATATGTGTCTTGGTTAATGTCAAGTTCATAATCCTCTTCATTGGGGGGAGGTGGTCTAACACGTGGCGGCACTTCATAAACGACATCCCAACCACTGAGATTTGGATCACTTTGACAGGCCCACGGTAGATCGAAAACTTGGGTTGCCCGTTGAGCCGTAATATAGACATCGGGAACATCCAAATGGGTGCTTTGTTTGATTTCGACTAGCCCTATATGTTCATGAGTCCTTCTAGTCTCCCTCGGCTGGAACCAATAACATCTGAAGACTACGATGTTTGGTGGGTTTTCACCATTGAATTGAAGTTCATAAATTGCTTCAACTCTTCCATAATACTCGATATTTCCTTCGCCAATAGCAGAGACACAACAATTTGTAGACTTTCGCTCAGCCATAGATAGCTCTTTGCCATAGGTACGAATACCCGTTGATGTCGTATTTGTCAAATGAACGGACCTTATAGTCAAAACCATTAGCTACTTGTCTCAATTTGGCATCCATAATCTCTGAATTAGCCTACAAGTTTAATACGAAAGGATTATTGCAATTAGTCGCAAAGTAGCCAAAGAAATGAAATGGTCTAATGGAAATTACCGTTTTTTGAACCAAGAGATGAAACCGGGATATTCGCCTCCTTTCTTTGCCAGAAGCTCATACTCTTCGACGGAATCCTTTTGGATCGCTGCTCCATACGAGAATATGGCGATGTATCGACTGCACCAAATATCCAGGAATAATAAGAGCAGTTTAAAAGAATTAGAAGTTGCGAAACTATGTACCGAGATCTTACTTGATGTACGGCCGCTCTTCTATTAGGTTGTTGAAGAGATACAACAAAATGGTGTGCCATTCTTCAAAATCCAACGATACTGGTTTCCAACCACTGGCTGGTGCGAGATTCCCTTTGAATAGGCTGAGGTTGGATTGACCCTTTTTAGGGTCGTCAGCATTGTATCGAGGCTTCGAATTAAGCAAATGACGATTTTTGGCTTAATAGCGTGCTGTCACGAAGTTTGCCGCCTCCTCAGTGATGAATGCCTCGGCCATCGATGCTTCAATTCTACGTTTATTTTTACATTTTGCTCGTAGCGTCTTCTGCATACTCTCAGTTGAGTAGCACCAGCGATTTTGCATGGGCCCCCAATCTTGCCTCGGTCGGGAGATGCAAAATCAAGTGTTGCATTGGATTAAAGAAGCTTGGCGGGAAGATCATCTCTAACTTGCAGATCAACTCCGGAGCCAACTGTTCCATTTCTTCTATGAGGCCATGCGATAGTTCTTTCGCACAAAGAACACGGAAGAAATAGCTCAGCTCTGCCAGTACTAGCCATCCATCCTCAGGGATGAAGCCACGCAACATCACCGGCATTATCCGCTCAATCCATATGTGCCAATCGTGACTTTTTAGACCAAATATTTTCAATTTTTCAAGACTCACTCCCCTCTTTATATTTGCTGCATACCCATCGGGGAACATCAACTGCATTTTCACCCACAAAATAATTTCCCTCATAGCTGGCCTTCCAAGATTTAACCATGCCTTTGGCTTCATCCAGTTATGCTTTCCTTTCGGTTCTTGCATGTTTTGTAACGGTCTATCACATAGCTCCTGTTGATCGACTCTAGCCTTAGTATTATCCTTTGATTTCCCCTCTATGCCGAACAATGTACCAAAAATGGCTTCGGCGATATTCTTCTCCGTGTGCATCACGTCGATGTTGTGTGGGCAAAGGAGGTCTTTGAAGTAAGGCAGATCCCACAAGCATGTCTTGTGAGTCCAGGCGTGTTCCTTATTATACCCCTTGAAATACCATGGACGCTCTAGATCTGGCTCAAGAGCATTTAACTGATCTAGGGTCTCTTGTCCTGTCAACACAGGTGGGGCAGAGTGTTTAACAACTCTACCTTTGATGAAGTTCTTCTTGTCTTTCTTGAACTTATGGCAAGGATCTAGAAATGGTCTATGCAAGTCGAAGCAAGTATACTTGTGCCCGGCGGTCAGCCAACGAAACTCAAGAGCTCCCTTGCATGTGGGGCACGGGAACCTTCCATGCACACACCAGCCAACGAATAGCGCATATGCCGGCAAGTCATGCGTCGAGTACATGTACCAGGCACGCATTATGAAGTTCTTTTTGCTAAAGGCATCGTATGTCTTGAACCCATTAACCCAAGCTTCTTGCAGTTCGTCCTTAAGCGGCTGCATGTATACATTCATATTCTTCCCCGGATAGTTGGGCCCTGGAATTATCAACGTCAGGAAAATGTTCTTTCTTTGCATAATCTGCCCCGGGGGGTTGGGGGGAGATTGAGTGGAATGACAAACACGGGCCAACAACTGTATTGGGCTGCCGTCTGACCAAACACATTGAACCCATCCGTGCTAACGGCGACTCGAGGATGCCTTGATCTGCCATTTGTTTCTTATGTAATGCATTAAAGTGCTTCCACGCTGCACCATCCGATGTGTGCACCATCATCACATTCCCACCTGCATCTAGTTCGGTTCTTTTGCCCGTTTTGTGCCATGTCATCTGTCTGGCCGTCTCTTCGACCATGAAAAGACGTTGAAGTCTTGGTACGATTGGCATATACCGAAGAACATTAACGGGTATTTTGGTCTGCGTCTTCTCACCCATACCATTGTCTACCACAACATACCTGGAAGACTTGCAAATGGGACAATAGGTCAAGTCCTCATACTGAAGCCTAAATAAGACATCCTTTCTCATAGGCATGTATCTTCTCATAGGGCATCTTAAGAGCACGGAGGATTTTGTCTGACTGGTACAGGTTTGAAGGTAGCACATGGCCTTTGGGTAGAAATCGTCCGAATATTGTCATCATTGCGTTGTAGCATTCTCTGCCCAAGTTCAATCGAGCCTTCAAAGCCATTATTTGTGAGATGGCATCTAGCTGACAAAGCTCAGTGTGCTCGTGGAAAGGATGTTTTGAGGACTCCAACATTTCAGTGAAGGCCTTTGCAGATTCCTCCATCTCCTTGTCCGAGTCCCGAGCATCGTCAAAGTATTGCACCATGTCTTCCATCCCGGTGCCATGCTCGTCGGTGCGACGACAAACCACCTCGGCTCTGGCACGTTGGGCAGACTAACCATGAAATGTCCAGACCGTGTAACCAGGTGTAAAACCAAACTTCTACAGGTCTTTACCCATTTCAAGCTCGTCCCTCTTACTGTAGTTGTCGCACCGGACACAGGGGCACCAGTTTTTTCTTGGCCTTTTGCAAATGCGGCTCTAACATACCCCTTGGTTTTTGTTAACCATTCCTCGGTCCAAACTTTCTGTCTAGTGTAACCGGTGTACATCCATGCACGATCACTCATATTGACTTCCTACTGGACACGCAAGAAATATATACATAATTAAGAAAACCATATCCATCAGTTAATGTAGTTTGTCAGTTTTATTACGTCCATGCAACCTACAGGCTAATAGGTAAAGATAGGTCCTAATCCCACCCGAGTATGTGTAGATTGGGTTCGTTTTCCCATGCTCTGCTCCGGATCCAACACAAAATTTCGGCAGCACCTCCCCGCTATTTTCCTGATAAACGTCTCGGCAATAAGCAGAGAGGATATGTACCCGGAGAACAACAGGGAGGCACTGACGAAATTCTGCATCGGATCCGGAGCAGAGCATATGGGAAAAACGAACCCAATCTACACATATACTCGGGCTGTCCATGGATAACGTTGGACAATTCGAAAGAATCACGATTATAAATATGCAAATGCAAGCATATTTATAGATGTAACCCTTTCGAACGGGAGACACATAGTGGTTACGCATACTGATGATTGACACCTATAGCTAGCAAGTTTCATCGGCAAGAAGATCGGAATAGAGCAAATGAAGGGGGGAGGAGGAGATGTCATTTGTGCTCACCAACGAATGCAGGGGCGAAGCTCGTCGAACAGTAGACCCTCGCAGCGATGAAATAACTGCACATTTAAATCAAAAGATGAGTAACATAGCAATTTTGTTTCTTCCGTCGACCTAACTAAATATTTACAATAGGACGAGCGGGTTAATTAGCGGGTCCTTGACATTTATGGAACCCTAAATAGCAAGTATCATCGGTGCGAGATACATGTGGCGCTCGGCGTTGAACACTAGATCCACATCCCACAAGTGAAGCCGACGCCTGGCGTCCCGCAACAATAGCTCTGGTGGCCGATGACGGTCGAACACCTTGGCGAATTTGTCTGGCAGCCTCTGCAATGAGAATTACAGCCAGGTTTTGAAATTTCAAACAACCTAACCGACTTGAGTTAGTTTGGGTGTTTCAAGTTTCAGCACTTGCCTTTTAATTGTCATCGCAGAGGTTGCCAGACAAATTCGTGATGGTGTTCGACCGCCATCGACGTCGAGAACAGTTGCTTTGGGACGTCGGACGTCAGCGTCACTTGTGGGACATGGATGTAGTGTTCGACACCGACGGACACATGTATCTCTCACCGACGATACTTGCTATTTAGGGTTCCATCGACACAGAGGAACCCCCAAATTAACCCGCTCGTCCCTGGGAGCCCCCTTTTCCTACTTCTTTTTTTCATCTTCAACTTCTACTTTTTTTTCATCTTCTTCTTCTACTACTTATTGTTCTTTTCTTCTTCTTCCTCTTCCTCTTTTTTTCATCTTTCTTGATTATTCTTAAAAACAGGAAAAAAATCTAAAGAAAACTATAAAATAAATGTAACCTAAAATAAACTAAATTAACCTAAACTAACCTAAACTAGACTAAATAACCTAAACTAACCTAACCAAACCTAAACTATACAAACATGAAATAAATCTAAAAAAAAAGAAAAAAAACTCACCATGAAGAGGGACGGGGCGACGGCGGGGCGGGGCCGGGCAGTGAGGTGCGGCCAGGCGGCGGCGGCTCGGGACGGGGGCGGCGTGGCCAGGAGGCCGGGGCGGCTCGGCCGATGGCGGCAGCTC
>LR738710.1:545096871-545185370 GCA_902687465.1 Secale cereale | reverse complement strand
AGACGGCGATGCAGCCGGGCGGCGACGGGGGTGGCGCGGGCCGTCCAGTGAAGGGGGTGGCGTGGGGCGGACGGTGTCGGGGGTGGCGGCGCGGGTTAGGGACGGCGGTTCGGGCAGGGGACGAGTGAGAATAGAGAGCGGGAGAGCCCTTTTGTGCTAGTAGGTCACAGCTCTTTGCCGTCTGCTAGCACACGACAAAGAGCGTACCTAGTGGGGTGGGGCCCGGGGGAAACGGACGACCTAAGGGCAGTTTTCTTTGCTGTCTACTGGCGGACGACAAAGAAGTTTTGCCATCAGCCAGCAGACGGCAAACAAAATGGCCGTTAGGTCAACTTCTAAGCTCCCCATCCACCCTCTTTGTCGTACGCTAGCAGACAGCAAAGCTTCTTTGCCGTCCGCTAGCTGACGGCAAAGATATGCTGATGGAAAAGGCTTTCGTTGCCGTCCGCTCATTCTTTGCTATCCGTTTTCTGCTGGCTGATGGCAAATCCTTTCTTTGCCGTCCGCAAGCAGACGGCAAAGAACTGACATACGACAAATCTACTGATTCTAGTAGTGTTAGGACTAATTTTATAGCCAAAGAAAATTACCATGCTGTTCTAAAGGACTCCCAAAATAATATAAGTGAAGCATGAGCGATCAATAATTTCTATAAAATAGAACCACCACCGTGCTCTAAAAAGATATAAGTGAAGCACTAGAGCAAAATTATCTAGCTCAAAAGATATAAGTGAAGCACATAGAGTATTCTAATAAATTCCGATTCATGCGTGTCTCTCCCAAAAGGCGTGTACGGCAAGGATAATTGTGGTAAACTAAAAAGCAAAAACTCAAATCATATAAGACGCTCCAAGCAAAACACATATCATGTGGTGAATAAAAATATAGTCTCAAGTAAAGTTACCAATAGACAAAGACGAAAGAGGGGATGCCTTGTCGGGGCATCCCCAAGCTTAGGCTTTTGGTTGTCCTTGAATTTTACGTTGGGGTGCCTTGGGCATCCCCAAAATTAGGCTTTTGCCACTCTTTATTCCATAGTCCATCAAATCCTTACCCCAAAACTTGAAAACTTCACAACACAAAACTTAATAGAAAATCTCGTGAGCTCCGTTAGTATAAGAAAACAAACCACCATTGTAAGGTACTGTATTGAAATCATTCTTTGTTTATATTTGCATTAAACCTACTGTATTCCAACTTATCTATGGTTCATACCCCCCGATACTACTCACAAATTCATCAAAATAAGCAAACAACACACGAAAAACAGAATCTGTCAAAAACACAACAGTCAGTAGCAATCTATAACTTTTGAATACTTATGTAACTAAAAATTCTGAAATAAATTGGTGGACGTGAGGAATTTTCCTATTAATCATCTGCAAAAAGAATCAACTTAAAATCGCTCTCTAGTAAAAAATGGCAACTAATCTCGTGAGGGCAAAAGTTTCTGTTTTTTATAGCAAGATCGCAAAGACTTCACCCAAGTCTTCCCAAAGTTTCTACTTGGCACAAACATAATTAAAACACAAAACCACATCTAAACAGAAGCTAGATGAATTATTTATTACTAAACAAAAGTAAAAGGAAAGAAAATAAAATTGGGTTGCCTCCCAACAAGCGCTATCATTATAGCCATTAAAATAGGCTTGAGAATTCAATGATGCTCACATGAAAGATAAGAATTGAAGCACAAAGAGAGCATCATATAGCATGTGAAAATCACCTCTAAGTCTAACATACTTGTCGGCATCCTGGAAACCAGGGTACCCAGACTTGCATGTTCGCGGGCCGCGATGCGCTCCTACCACGGCCTGGTACGGCCCAGCTGATCGACCAGCCGCCCAAGACCCTCGCGAGGGGGTTAGGCCGCACGAGGAGAACGACATCAAGACCCCCTTAGGACCAGCCTTGGCTAGGCAGCTTCCGGAGGGGCAGAGAATCCAAGGCTAAGCCTGCCTCAGGAGGAGGCAGTGACGCATGCAGTGACGCACGCGCCAGCGGGTGCTAGTGCGTGCCAGCGGTGCAGTTGCCGTTTTGGTGCATGGGAGACAACGCAGGCGCAAGTTCCCGAGGAGCAGGACAAAGGTTTCCCCATTGGTGCAACAAGACCGAAGACCGCAAGGACGGGAGGAAGGATGTCACCACCGAGCCCACCACCGCGTCACTGCCTGCTCCTTTTGCAGGCGAAGACCGCTTTTGTCAGGACAAGAACGTCCTTGTGTTTCCGCTCAAAATGGTCGTTGTGGTATCCCTTCCCGCCTAAACATTTCGGGGGAAGAGGACCCTGGCCGCCTATATAAGTAGCTAGGATCCCCATTATGAGGGACAAATCGGTCAGATCCAGAAACACCACCCTCGCACAAGGAGCAAGAACCCCTGCCACCTGACCCTCCTGAGTTCTCCTCCTAAGCTCAGGAACCACTGTACCCGTCCGTATTCGAGCCCTCCCGAGGCCAATCCACCAAAGCAGGAAGTAGGGTCTTACACCACACGGTGGCCCGAACCTAGGTAAACTCGTGTGTGCTTTACTTGTTGTTCGCTTGAATCTCTTCACTAGATGAGGGCAAGACGCTAGGTAGACATGAGTGGGAGAGATCTTCGTTCACGCCCCTGTGTTCGAACTTCTTGGGTTTGCGGAGCCCGTAATCCGACATTTGGCGCGCCAGGTAGGGTTTGTGTCGAGATCTCGCCTCTCCGATGACCTCGTCCCGTTCTTGTCGTCGACTTCGCTCCACTACCATGGTGGACACACGCCGAGCACGCGCCGCCTGCCGCGCCGCGAACGTCCCTCAGATGGCGCCCGTAGGCAGCGATGCGCCGCTCCGCCCCAACTCGTTGGTCGCCAACGCCGCCACCGACCCGGCCGTCAACGAGCAGCAGGACTCGTCGCTGCCGTTATCCGTGCGACGCGATGGCCACACGGCCACACCGTCACCCTCGCCGGCCGCGCCGTCGTCCTCGCTGATCCTCCGCGGGCCGGTCTACCAACAGCCTGCGCTATTGATGGCGCGGGAGCTCCTGCGCTACCGCCCGGCGGACGACCTCTACGACGAGTGGCTCCACCGCATCACCGAGCTCGTCAACGCCGCCGAAGAGGTACCTGCACCAACTCACTCCTCCCGTCCTCTGTCGCCTATGGCAGGGAACAAGGGCCACTGTGTCCTGGCTCCACCTCCACTCTACGGCGCCGGCTAGGAGGTCAGGCGCGAGGCTCCGCGGCGTGAGCCGCCCTGCAGGGCCCCTGCGCGCGATGAGGAGAGCTGCTAGGTGATCCTGCATCCTCAGGCAGGAGCTTGCGGGCTCCCTGTCCTGCAGCACCAAGACCGCGCACCACAGGAGGTGGTGAGCCAGCGCCCCAAGAACCAGCACCACAGGCGCAGGGGGCGCCTGCAATCATGAGCGTGGCTGGATGTCGCGCCTTAGCTCCCGAGCTACGGCGCCTCGTTTGGCCGGCAAGTTCAAGCCGGATCTGCCTCCGTGCTATGATGGCACCACCGACCCCACGGAGTTCCTCCAGCTCTATGAGCTGAGCATCGAGGTGTCCAACGGCACCGAGCAGGTCATGGCGAACTGGTTCCCCATGGCTCTCAAGGATGGCGCACGCTCTCGCTCCTGAACCTCCCCATGGGATCCATCTCCTCCTGGGTCAGCTTCGTGAGCGTTTCATCGCCAACTTCCAGGGCAGCCGCAATGTAATGCCCAGGATGGGACTATATCTCCTACGTGTCGAGGCACGACTTAAAGATATAAGCCCATTCTGGAATGATCGCAAGTTTGGTATCTTTGCACGACTCATGTAAAAGATGGATTAAATTGCAAAAGGAGATAGTTGGCTTACACTCGCCACTTCACACAATACAATACATAAGCGAAACATCATTCAAAATATCACAGCCCATCTAAGGGTAAGATCCAAAAGACAAGATACCAAACAACACAAAGCCACAGGTCAAGATCGAATCCTAGTAGAAACCACTACTGATCGTCGAAACGTCACAAGCATACGGCCACTCTCTTCATCGAGCTCCCAGTGAAGTACTGATCCATCTCCTGCATCAACTCGGCTGAACCTGCATTTGGTGTTGTAGTATCTGTGAGTCACGAGGACTCAGCAATCCCATAACCATGGGTATCAAGACTAGCAAAGCTTTATGGGTAGGAAGAGGTAAAGTGGTGAGGTTGCAGCAGCGGCTAAGCATAATATGGTGGCTAACTTACGAGTACCAGAATAAGATGAGCATCTACGCAAACGGTCGCAAAAGTAGTGATCGCTAAAGATCCTGAACTACATATGAGTCAAACATAACCCCACCATGTTCTCTTCTCAAAGTGAAAAGAGACAGTCACGGTTACTCACACAGTTGTGTGTTTTACTTCGGATCCTCTGTCAAGTTTTCTACAACCGGACATTAACAAATTCCAATCTGCCACATAACCGCTGTCGGTGTACTAAATTAGGGGTACCTTAGTATCCCGACTTGTGCACGGGCAGTAGCAGCGTCTCGTGGTCGGTCTTACCACACGCCCGCCAAGGCCCGCTCTGGATCCTTTAGAACCATTCAAGAATAAAGTATACAAAATCAGAAGAACAAGGCCCCGGCAAGAGGAGCTTGCCGGGAAGGCCGCACCAGGCTCTAGGTTATCATTCCAGCACAAGACCCTGGCAAGAGGAGCTTGCCAGGAAGGCCAAAGAACAGCACCTCAGAAGACATATCGCGGCGCATCATGCGCCCCGGCAGGACCCGGAGAGCGACAAGCTTCCGGGCCCGGCAAGATAGCGACCCCGGCAAGGTGCTTGCCGGGGGAGGCTCACACTGTGTGCCTGCGCTCCAGCTCATCTGGCCACGCGTCGCCCTGGGGCCCTTCCAGGGGCACGTAGCAGATGGCTGTGCAGCCTGGGGTACACGGTGGCGAGCCGCGGTGACGAGGCCACCATCGTGGCGAACGGAGACGCCCGGGCGGACGCTTTTGGGGTGACGGCGACGGGCATTCAATGCCCTTGTCCCCCACCGTCAGGGTTAGGTATAGACCACTGTACATGCACTGTTCATGCACTGTTCCATCTACCACCAATTTTATGCTTTTACCCTCATCTACGTTGACACCTGTCGGTGACCCCTTTGAGCTATAAAAGGAGGCCCATGCACAACGTAGAAGAGGTGGGATTCCAGAAACTTGATCACTCCCACGCTCGGTGTAGCTAGTACTGTAGATCTTCAAGCTCCCGAGCTCAAGAACTCAATACAACCAAGGCAGGAGTAGGGTTTTACGCGTCCGCGCGGCCCGAACCTGGGTAAACTGCCCGTGTGCGCTCCTTGATCTGCTCTCTGTGCTCCCTCCGCTCCCTCACCGTACCGAAAAGGGGCTCCGGTCTCATAGGTGTTCGTGGGCGACCAGTTTCCCCGACATCTTTGGCGCGCCAGGTAGGGGGCATCGAGGTTGTGCGAACCTGATCCGGCGCTCACGCGGGCGCAACCTTCAGCAACTTCACCAGCTTCATCAACCTCATCGACTACATCGACATGCCCCCGAAAAGAAAGCTTCGGAGGTCGGAGGACCGTCCGTGTCGATCCCACCGCCACCAGAACCAACGGTTGGTGCGGTGGACGCTGGCGGAAGGGTGGGCGCCGGCGAGGAAACTCACGGCGCCGCCAAGTCCAAAGACAAGACGGATGACCGAGCCAACTCCAAAGCCTCGGCGTCCGTGCACGCACCCCGTCCCTCTCATGAGGTGCCGGACCAGCAGCGGCGTGGTACCGGGGGTACCATACGCTTGCTGGGACGTAGCCAAGCAGGCGGGCCGCGGGACGCTCAAGGCCAGCGCGCTGGCACGAGCAAGGCGCGGTCGCCGGGACGAGAACCTGCTCCTTCTAACGCTGTTAGAAGTCCGAGCATATCTTGCTCCTCGCACCGCTCGCCACCGCTTCCCTCCTCTCCAGCAGAAGCTCTTGCTAGAGCCCAGCTGCTCCTCGACTTTCCTCCAGCGGCGGACAAGGCCGAAGACTGGAGGGCTACAATCCAGAGCCTCATCGCCTTCGCCAACAACGACACGCCGCAGCAGCCGGCAACATCACGGCCGCGGCAAGTCGACCAAGCGAAGGCTGATGGAGACAAGACCGCCGGGGGCGCAACAACCGTGCACTCCCCGCCGCGGAAGAAAAAATCACCAGTTCGCCGGATCAACATCGACGACGACTCCACGGCGTCGTCGGATCCGCGAGCTCGCCGTGATCAGCGCCAAGTCCTCGACGACATGCGACAAGAGGATGCTCGAACTCGTATCGAGCGTCGAAGAGAAGCCCGAAGACAGTCCGATCAGCGCACTAGGACCGCTGTCGACATGCACGCGCCCGGTGAGCCACGCGACTTGCCGTACACGGCAGGTTGCCCTGCGTTCACCCGAGAGCTGCGGCAGGTCCAGTGGCCCAGCATGAAGAACTTTAAGCCCGACGTACCCGAGAAGTACGACGGCAAGACACACCCCTCGGAGTTCCTCAGCATCTACACCATTGCGGTGCAGGCTACCGGGGGACGCGACGAGAAGGTCTTAGCAAACTACTTCCCGCTCGTGCTTAAGCCAAACGTCAGATCTTGGCTTATGCACTTGCCGGAGAACTCCATCTCTTCTTGGGCAGATCTGTGCCACCAGTTTGTCGGCGCCTTCACGGGCGGCCACAAGCCCCACGGCCAGGAGAGGGATCTACACATTCTTGCCCATAAAGAGGGAGAATCCCTGCGAAAGTACATCCAAAGGTTCAGCCGCGTTCAGCACAACATTCCCGATGTCCACCCTGCCGCGGTTATCAGCGCGTTCCATTGGAACGTGCGTAACCGCCGGATGAGGGAGGAGATGGCGATGACCAAGATCCGAGACGTCAGCGAGCTTTATTCTCTGGCTGACAAGTGTGCCCGTGCTGAAGAGGGGAGGAGACTCCCCGGAGAGGATACTGGAGCAGGAGGAACAGACAGCGAAGATGCCGCCCCGACAAGGAAAAACCGGCGGCGGAATAACAAGAAGAAGAAGAAGAACAAGGAGGTACTGGTTGTCGAGCAGTCCGTCAAGGAGGCTGCCGCCAAGAAGACACAGGCTGGTGGCTCCGGCAAGGAGGCCACCCCTGTAGCGGCCGCCGACAAGCAGGACGGCTCCGACAAGCAGTACTGCAAGATCCACCGCACCAAGGGCCACGATCTCCAGAACTGCAAGAGAGTAGAGTACCTCGTAGAGCAGCAGAAGGCTGAATACGAGCGTCGCGACAAGGAGAAGGCCCAAGGAGGCGGAGGAGAGCCCAGAAAGAAGCGGCCGTTCAATGGCCGGGGTGGACGCCGCGGCAAGGCCAAGCAGCGGCAAGGAGACAGACCTCCCCGGGGCCGCGACAAGGACGAGGATGAAGATAATGACGAGGACATGGATGACGGAGATAACAGCGAGCAGGAGTTCCAGAAGGCCACAGAAGTTCTGTGCGTCGATGGAGGTGCCTCTCTGCACACTTCCCACCGCCAACTCAAGCAATGGGTGCGGGAAGTGAATGCAGCTGAGCCACCCGTCGAGTCGCGCAGGCTGCTGAAATGGTCCGGCACGCCTATCGTCTTTGATATTGAGGACCACCCTGACCGCACAACTGCGGTCGGGTGCTTGCCGATGTTGGTTTCACCAACTATCCGCAACCTCAAGGTCACCAAGATGTTTGGTTGACGGCGGAGCCGGCCTCAACTTGATCTCCTCCGCTGTGATCAAGAAGCTGCAGATCCCCGACAGTGAGCTCGAGGAAACCGGGACTTTTCAAGGAATCAACGCGGGAAGGAGCAAGCCGAAGGGGAAGATCACACTGCTAGTGACCTTTGGCGAAGAGCTAAACTTCAGGACCGAGAGGATCACGTTTGACGTTGCCGATATCCCATAGCCATACAATGGGATACTTGGCCGTCCTGCGCTCGCCAAGTTCATGGCAGCCTCCCACTATGCATACAACATGCTCAAGATGCCAGGGCCAATAAGCGTCATCTCTGTCCCCGGCGACAAGAAGGACGCGCTCATTTGCGCAGACAAGATCTACCGGGACGCAGCAGCCGCGGCAGACAGCAAGGCACTTGCCGCTGAAGCTCTCGGGGGGAAGACCAAGACCAAGTCCGGCAAGAGCTCTGGGGCCCACTCCGGCAAACGCACCTCTTCGGAGTGCTGCGCTGCCGTCGAGGATGCACCATCAAGCTCCACCGGCAAGTGCAAGAAAGGAATGGCAGCTCCACCGGCAACCAAGAAGGTGTCCGCCAAGGAGGACGGCACTAGTGGTACTTTCACCATCAGTGCTACGCTCGACCCCAAATAGGAAAGCGTGCTCGTTGCCTTCCTGCGGGCGAATGTCGACGTGTTTGCATGGCAACCGTCTGACATCCCCGGCGTTCCCAGGAAGGTAATTGAGCACAAGCTTGCTGTTTGTCCTCACGCGCGGCCCGTCAAGCAGAAGGTCAGGAAACAAGCAGTGGAGCGCCAAGAGTTCATAGCTGAGGAGATCAAGAAGTTGGAAGCAGCAGGCCTTGTTAGAGGTGTACTTCATCCCACGTGGCTGGCCAATCCAGTTGTCGTGCGCAAAGCTAATGGGAAGTGGAGACTTTGTATAGACTTCACTGATGTGAATAAAGCTTGTCCCAAGGATCCATTTCCCTTGCCGCGCATTGACCAGATCATTGATTCCACGGCAGGATGTGAGTTGCTTTCATTTCTCGATGCATACTCCGGATACCACCAGATATTCATGGCTGAGGAAGACGAAGAGAAGACTGCATTCATTACTCCATGTGGCACATATTGCTTCATACGCATGCCCTTTGGATTGAAGAATGCGGGCTCAACATTTGCAAGGGTGGTCCACACTGCTTTTGAGCCACAGATACACAGGAATGTAGAAGCCTACATGGATGATATAGTGGTCAAGAGCAAGGACAAGGATACCCTGATTCAAGACCTAGAAGAAACCTTTGAGAATCTGCGCAAGATACAACTCAAGTTGAACCCCGAGAAGTGCGTTTTCGGAGTCCCCTCCGGCAAGCTTCTCGGGTTCTTTGTGTCCCAGAGAGGGATTGAAGCCAATCCCGACAAGATAAAAGCCATCGAGCAGATCGAAGCACCAAAGCGCATCAAGGATGTACGAAGACTTGCTGGTTGTGTGGCTGCCCTCAGCAGGTTCATTTCAAAGTCTACAGAACGCGCCCTGCCTTTCTTCAAAAGCTTGAAAAAGGCAGGTCCTATGAAATGGACTCCGGAAGCGGAGGCAGCGCTGCATGACTTGAAGGAATACCTGTCCTCCACTCCAATACTTGTCGCACCTAGGCCACAAGAGAAGTTGCTGCTGTACCTAGCGGCAACCAATCAAGTGGTTAGTGCTGCGTTAGTAGCAGAGAGGGAGGCAGATGAGGAACCCACATCCCCGGCAAGCACATCCAGCGACAAGCAGGGGGCTTCCTCGACAAGCTCTGGCCCCGACAAGGACAAGTCTGCGCAGGAACAAGGAGAAGTGCGAAAGAAGATGGTGCAGCGACCAGTTTATTTTGTAAGTTCCCTCTTGCAGGGGGCTAGGTCGAGATACTCTGGAGTGCAGAAGTTGCTTTTCGGCCTCCTCATGGCCTCAAGAAAGCTGCGCCACTATTTCCAAGCACACGAGATAACGGTGGTCACTCGCTTTCCATTGAAGAGGATATTGCAAAGTCCAGAAGCAACAGGCAGGATTGTCGAGTGGGCACTGGAGTTGTCAAGCTTTGGTCTGAAGTTCGAGAGTACTTCAACTATACAGAGCAGAGCTTTGGCAGAGTTCATAGCAGAATGGACACCAACACCAGACGAAGAAGTCCCAGAGACAAGCATCCCTGTCGAGGAAGCGAGCAAGGAATGGATAATGTACTTCGATGGTGCTTTCTCGCTGCAAGGCGCCGGTGCTGGTGTGTTGCTTGTCGCGCCCACCGGGGAGCACCTCAAGTATGTTTTCCAAATGCACTTTCCCAAGGAGCAAGCGACAAACAATACTGCTGAGTATGAAGGTTTGCTTGCCGGCCTCAGAATTGCGGCCGAACTTGGGATCAAGAAGCTGATCGTGCGGGGAGATTCACAGTTGGTGGTCCGACAAGTAAACAAGAGCTACCAGAGTCCTTTGATGGAGGCTTATGTCGATGGAGTGAGGAAGCTTGAAGAACACTTTGAAGGCCTGCAGATGGAGCACGTTCCAAGGGCTCAGAATGATATCGCAGACGGCCTCTCAAAGTGTGCTGCAATGAAGTTACCTGTGGAACCAGGGACCTTCGTGCTCAAGCTAACTCAACCATCCGTTACACCATCAATTGGGCAGAGCAAGAAAAGAAAATTGGTCTCCGGCGACTATTTGCCGGCGGATCTTCCTAAAGCCGCCGCCAAAGTCCCCAAGATCAACGATCGAGTTGCTGAGGAACAGTCTGCTCCTGCAGACCCAAGGGCCTGTACAGTTGAAGCAGGCGTTCCTGACAAGTCTTGCCCCGGCGAGCTTGCCGGGGGGCGTTCAGCTCCGGCAGACCAACAGGTTCTTGCCGTAGAAGCTGACGTTCCCGCAGCAGCACTGATGCCTTTAGTCCTTGTTGTTGAGCCTCAAGCTCCAGCATGGGCACAACAAATTGTCCGCTTTCTTCAAACTGGGGAACTTCTCGAAGAACCATAAGAGATAGAGAAGATTAACATGCAGTCAAGTATGTATCAGTTCGTCGGCAATGAGCTATACAGAAGAAGACTCAATGGTGTCAGATTGAAGTGCATTTCCCGGGAAGATGGACAGAAGCTGTTGGTAGAGATACATGGAGGCATATGTGGCCACCACATTGGCGCAAGAGCACTTGCCGGGAAGGCGTTCCGGCAAGGTTTCTTTTGGCCAGAAGCCCTCCAAGATGCAACTGCACTAGTAACCAAGTGTGAAGCGTGCCAGTTCCATGCCAAGCAAATACACCAACCAGCTCAAGCTCTCCAGACGATCCCTTTGTCCTGGCCCTTCTCGGTCTGGGGGCTCGATATCCTCGACCCCTTTCCCCGCGCAGTCGAGGGCTTTGACTACTTGTATGTTGCAATCGACAAGTTTACAAAGTGGCCAGAAGTGGAACCAGTGAGAAAGGTGACCGCACAGTCAGCAGTCAGGTTCTTCAGATCAATTGTTTGCCGTTTCAGAATCTCTAACAGGATCATCACCGACAACGGCACACAGTTCACAAGTCACACCTTCATGCAGTACGTCCAAGACCTTGGCGCCAAGGTCTGCTTTGCTTCTGTTGCTCACCCAAGGAGCAATGGTCAAGCGGAGAGGGCCAATGCTGAAGTGCTGCGCGGGCTCAAGACAAGAACCTTCGACAGGCTGCACAAGTGCGGAAGAAACTGGATAGAGGAGTTGCCGGCGGCTCTTTGGTCAATCAGGACGACACCAAATCGAGCCACCGGACAGACACCCTTTGCTCTTGTCTATGGAGCAGAGGCAGTTCTCCCCACGGAACTCGTATACGGATCTCCTCGAGTGCTCGCTTACGACGAGCTCGAGCTAGAGCAACTGCGGCAAGATGATGTGTTGCTCCTCGAGGAGGACCGTCTCCAGGCTGCTGTACGAGCTGCTCGATACCAGCAAGCTTTGCGTCGCTATCATAGCCGCAAAGTCAAGGCCAGGAGTCTCGAGGAAGGCGACCTTGTTCTTCAGCGCGCTCAGTCCGCCAAAAATTCCAACAAGTTGACGCCGAAGTGGGAAGGCCCTTATCAGGTGAGACAAGTCACAAGGCCCGGCGCTGTCCGTCTTTAGACCGAAGAAGGCTTACCGGTGAGCAACTCCTGGAACATTGAGCATCTTCGCAAGTTTCACCCATGAGGCGCGGTTGCCGTGATCCGCTCCGGCAACCACCCTTTGTACAAGTCTAGCCGTTGTTGCATGTAAACCTTTGTACAAAGCCGGGCGCAGACCCCGTGCATCAGTAAAACTTTTGTGCTTCGCACCATTTGTCATTTCATGCTTTTCCTTTTACTTGCATGTATCATCTGACACTTTGTGCAGCACACATCCCTGGTAAGCAGTAGCAAGCCGCAAGGCTCCATATCTATGTTTCCTCCCCTTTTCCTTTTTCTCTCAAGCAGAAGAAGTGTTCCTCGCGCACAAGTTTGCCGGGGGGAGGAGACAGTGGTGTGGACCAAGTGCTGTTCAAGGAAGGAAAGCCTTGCCGAGAAGCAAACAGAACACGAAAGATAAGTTGCCAAAGTTTGAGCAATTCAAATTTTTAAATTTTTTTAGTTGTCTTCCTTGAACAACCACACTTTGTATGGAAAACCTGTGCGCGGAGGAACCTACCCGTGGATAGCCATACCCTTACTTTGTTTCGAGCACGCTCAACGGCTTAAGTGAGCTGCGACAAGTGTCGCGCCCTTACTTCGTTTTCGAGTTTGCTCAACAATCTAAGTGCGCTGTGACTAGCTGCGGCAAGGTTTCTTGCCGGCAAGGGCATTGCCGGCAGGCTGCTAAGAGTCCTGTACTCAGCGCTCGCGGCAAGGGCCCCTTTGCCGGCAAGTTCCCTAGAAGCGTAGGGTGAGAAGCATACAAAGTGAAGGAACAAAGCAAGGGAGATAATACTGCGTTGGCTATCCAAAACAAAGTTATATTACAAGATAACTTGCCACTGTTCTAACCGACTACTACTCGTGACTTAATCGACAGCGGCAAGGGAAGCGGAAAGAAGGGAGCCTAGTCTACACGGTCTCCGTCAACCCTCTTGATCTTGCCCGCCTTGGCTACGATGTGGGCAACTCGGGCCTTCAACGCTTCCTGGTCGGCTTCGGGCGGCAGGGTCCGGAGGACATTGTCGAGGTTGATCCCGGGGTTGCGGTAGACGATCTTCGACAACACCCGCTCCATAGTACCCATGCAAAGCCGGCGCGCCTCGTCAGCCAGCTGCGTGGGCATCCTCTCCCGTAGCTACGCGAGGGCCGGCGCCACTCCTCTGAATCACAAGCTCAGCTTGGCGCTGTGGGGGAGGTTCTCGTCGGGGGAGTACACGAGGTGCTCCGCCCTCAGCGCCACCATCTCCCTGTCGATGTTGGCGGCGGAGGCGACGAGCTCCTCGGTCCACTGCTCCACCGTCCGCTGGAAGTTGTTTTGCGAGACGGCGGCGCTGTCCAGCAATGCCCTCTTAGCACGGAGATCGTCCTTCAGCTTCGTCTCGCGGTCCCGGGCGGCGTCAAGCGAGTCAGTGAGGGTGGAAACCTTCAGCTCCAAGTCTGCAATGGAGTCCTTGGCGTCGTTGAGCTCTTTGCCCTTCTCGGAGAGACGGACTTGCAGCTCCGAGTTGGTGTGGGCGTCCTTCTCCCGCGCCACGTTGAGCGCGGCAACCCTGTCCTCGCTCGCCTTCAAGCCCGTCTACAACTGCGCCACCCTGGCCTCCAGATCCCTCTTGGCGGTCTCTGCGGCAACAGCGGCGTCCCTCGCCTCCTGCAACGCCCCGCCAATGGCCTGCTCGCGAGCGGCGAGGTCGTCCTCGTGGCTATCGAGGTCGACCTTCCGCTGGTTGAGCTCTCCCTCCCGCCGAGACAAATCCTCGGCGGCCAGTCGCTGCTGCTTCTCCACCTCGGCCTTCTCGAGGAGGAACGCCTGGTGTGCTCCGGCAAGCTCTTCGCGCTCCTCCGCCAAGTTCCGGAGGGCCGCCTGGTTGGCGGCACGAATCTCCGCGGCGCGCTTCTCCAGATCAGCACCGGCCTTGGAAGCCAGAGCCTCTCGGGACTCCAGCTTGGCTTGCCTGGCCCGGTACAAACCCAGGAGTCGACGTAGGAGTTGCTCCTCTTCGGGCTCGTTGCTGCTGCCGGGCGCGTCGACAACCCTCAGCCCGGCGGAGGCGAGAACTTCTCCGTCGAAGGTCTCCCCCTCCGCGGGTGCCCTTGATGAGGACGCCCACGGGACTTGGATAAAGACCCCGTTGGCGGCCTCCAGATAGACGCCCGGCCCAGCCACAGGGGCGGAGGGGTCGGCGGCCGGCGCAGCGTCCGGCGCTCCTGCGGCCACAGGGCCAGCAGTGCGGTCGCCGGTTCCTTCCCCAGCTGCCGTGTCAGCGGTCGGGGCAGTCTCCTCGGCGGCTGGCTCGTCAGCACCAGCCATTCCTTCAGTGGTGGTGGCATCGCCAGCGTTGCCGCGCACGTCCTCCTCAGCGATGGTTTCCGTCTCCATCGGCTCCGGGGCGGGCAGATCTGGCAGAAGAAAAAGAAAAGAAAGAATTTTCAAGCAAATATCCAAAAAGATGAATTCAAGGAAAGAAGAGTACAAGGGCTACCTGCGCGGGCCTCTTCGGTAACGGGGTCCCTCGCCGGGGAGTTCTCCCTTGGCGGCATAGTAGAAGCCCCCGCCGGCGGAGGGCCGCTGGCGCCTTCCCTTGGCGGGGTGTCCACCCTTGTCGGGGTGCTCGCCCTTGGCGGGGTACTCGCCCTTGGCGGAGTACCCACCCTTGGCGGAGCACCCTCCCTCGCCGGGGAACTCCTCCTTGGCGGGGATGGTGGAGCAAGCGGCTCGTCGGGGGCGGTGTCTAGGTGCTCCTGCGGCTGCGGCTCCATTTCTGCACAAGATAACAAGTGAACAAGATGTTAGCGAGGACAAGAAGCTCAAGCGCACCCGTCAAGCAGAAAAGTGAATATAAGACTTACGCTGGGGGCTGCGCTGGGGGCTGCTCTCCGGAGCAGCAGGCTGGTCCGGCAAGCCTGTCGCAGGCGCACCTCCTGCTGCGGCGACGGGCTCATCGTCCTCGAGGTCAACCACATGGATCTTGGCCCTCTTCGCCATCCTCTGGGTCAAGGTCCTGGAAGCCAAACAAGATCAGAGTTAGGCAAAGAGAAATCAAGACAAGGACAACAAGAATCAGAAGAAATGAAAGATGCAAGTGCTTACTCTTCCTCCTCCTCGTCGGAGCTAAGGGCGGAGAAGTCAAATTCTGCCTCACGTGTCCCAGCGCGAGGAGCTGGAGGAGAAGGCTCCCTCGGGCGCTTGGCGGGCTCCGGAGCCGTGGGCTGCGAAGACCCCGCTCCGGTCGTCGCCAAAGACCGAGGGGCAGAAGGAACACCGGAACCGCTCCGGGAAGATCCCCCTCAGCTTGCCGCTGGGGCACGGGGCGCCTCCTTGACGACCTTGCTCGTCGTACGCGTCGAGCGACGCTGCGGCTGCTGTCGAGGTGCTGGTTGCCTCGCCGTCTCAGTGGCCTTGCGGAGGCGCTTCTTCAGCTGTGGCGGAGGGCTTGGTGGTGGCGGAGAGTTCTCTGAGGATGAGGAGGCGTCGTCAAGGTTCAGTGACCCGCCCGAGTCTTCGTCAGAATCGCCCGATTCGGCGTCCTCCTCGGCGGGCTCACTAGACTCGGAGCCCTGCCCGGCAGCCTCGCTCGTCCCGGCAGGCTCCCCGGCCGATTCCCCGGCAAGCTCCGCGGCAAGCTTCCCCGCGGGCCTCAACAGTTTGAGGATCTCCTCCTCCTCGGCCTGGCTCACCGCGTCCGCCGCTTCCGCTTTCTCCATGGTGTACCCAAACTCACTCGCGGCCGCCGCGGCGGCGGCCTCCTCCATCCTGTTGTCTATATATGCCACATCCCGATCGGTGGTCGCCCGGGTGAGGCCCTTTTTCTCCTCGGGGTTGCGCGGCCTTTCAACCAGACTGTCAAAGAAGGTTTGAACGGTCTCTGCTGAAGGCGTCAACCAGGTGGGAACAACCCCGTGTGAGTCACACTCAGGCATTGCCGCGCGGATGGCACTAAGAGCAGTATTGTTGCACAATGGAACTACTCCCCGGGACGGGGTGAACCACTCCTTGTGCTTGGGGTCGTGTTTGAACAGCTCCCGAACCATCCCCTTGAGTTCCAAGACGTTGAAATTATAATTCAGCCCGGGGCGCAGCCTCATGCGGTCTGCCGCGTTACCGAACTCCCAAGCGGGCCTCTTCCTGTCCTGCAAGGGGGCAATGCGGCGGCGAAGGAAATCCGCCCCGACCTCGCCTACAGTAAGGTTGGCGGCCCGGAGGCGAAGGATCCTAGTGAGGGCAATCTGCATCTTATTGTCCTCCGGGGCCAAGTCACTCCAATCCTTGTCGCGCACTATTGCAGTCCGGCGCGGCGAGGTAAACTGCTGGGGCTCCTCTTCTATAACCCAGCACCAATCAGCCCTCCACTCCTCCCACTTTCTGCGGAGCTCTCCAATCAAGTACGCCTCCTTCTTGCCGGGCCTGAAGATCCAGGAGATACCGCCGGAGAGTGGGGATCCGGACTCTACTCTAGGTGTGAAGAAGTAGCGGAAGAGAGCTACGTTTGGATGGACCCCGACATAGTTTTCGCACAGATGTGCGAAATGGCCAAAGTGAGGACAGCATTCGGGGTGAAATCGAGGAGGTGGAATCCGTATGTGTTCATGACATCGCAGAAAAATTCGGAGTACGGAGGACAAAGACCACAGTGGAAGAACAGAGCAAAGTAGTGGTAACCTCCCGGGTATAGGTCGATGGCTTCGGCGGGGAGGACCCTGGTGCGTGGGTGAGCTTTCGTCTCCCTCGCCCAGAACAGGTAATACTTGTCCCGCAGCTCCCTCGCGCCGAGCCTCGGCGGAAAGACCACCATCCTCCTCCGCATGGCTGCCAGCTTTGCCGCCTTGTCGGACTTCTCTTTCTTCGCCTTGTCACTTTTCGCCTTGCCGCTCTTCGGGGCCATGGCGGGGACGGCGAGGGAGGTCGACGGCGCTGCGGATGCTGGAGACGGCGGAGGAAGGGTGGAGCTCGGCTCTCTGTCGACCTTCGGGGAGGCAGAGGGCGGCAGGGGTTTCTGGAGATTGAAGACACAATGAAGGCAATGGGGGGAAACTGCCCCTGCTTCCTCTGCTTTTAAGGGGGGAGTGGGGGACGTTCCGCATTTTCCCATTAAAGAAACAGGCCACGATCTCTCCCACGACGCCGCAATCGACGCGTGCCGTTAGGGAGAGATGCGGCGGATACGGAGAGGGATACGGCGCGCGGTGGGCCGCGTGTGCCCGTGCACTGTTTTGGGCCTGGCCCAACAACGCTCGGCACCGTGTGTGGCCCAGGCCCGGGGGCTCCTGTCGGTGTACTAAAGTAGGGGTACCTTAGTATCCCGACTTGTGCACGGGCAGTAGCAGCGTCCCGTGGTCGGGCTTACCACGCGCCCGCCAAGGCCCGCTCTGGATCCTTTAGAACCATTCAAGAACAAAGTATACAAATCAGAAGAACAAGGCCCCGGCAAGAGGAGCTTGCCGGGAAGGCCGCACCAGGCTCTAGGTTATCATTCCAGCACAAGACCCTGGCAAGAGGAGCTTGCCAGGAAGGCCAAAGAATAGCACCTCAGAAGACATATCGCGGCGCATCATGCGCCCCGGCAGGACTTGGAGAGCGACAAGCTTCCGGGCCCGGCAAGATAGCGACCCCGACAAGGTGCTTGCCGGGGGAGGCTCACACTTTGTGCCTGCGCTCCAGCTCATCTGGTCACGCGTCGCCCTAGGGCCCTTCCAGGGGCATGTGGCAGATGGCTGTGCAGCCTGGGGTACACGGTGCTGAGCCGCGGTGACGAGGCCACCATTGTGGCGAACGGAGACGCCCGGGCGGACGCTTTTGGGGTGACGGCGACGGGCATTCAATGCCCTTGTCCCCCACCGTCAGGGTTAGGTATAGACCACTGTACATGCACTGTTCATGCACTGTTCCATCTACCACCAATTTTACGCTTTTACCCTCATCTACGTTGACACCTGTCGGTGACCCCTTTGAGCTATAAAAGGAGGCCCATGCACAACGTAGAAGAGGTGGGATTCCAGAAACTTGATCACTCCCACGCTCGGTGTAGCTAGTACTGTAGATCTTCAAGCTCCCGAGCTCAAGAACTCAATACAACCAAGGCAGGAGTAGGGTTTTACGCGTCCGCGCGGCCCGAACCTGGGTAAACTGCCCGTGTGCGCTCCTCGATCTGCTCTCTGTGCTCCCTCCGCTCCCTCACCGTACCGAAAAGGGGCTCCGGTCCCATAGGTGTTCGTGGGCGACCAGTTTCCCAGACAACCGCGGGCACGGCTTTCGAAAGATCATAACCCTGCAGGGGTGTCCCAACTTAGCCCATCACAAGCTCTCACGATTAGCTGAAGTGATAAATATAATATCATCACCCCTTATCTTAGGGAAATCCCATCAGGCTCGGCATCCCGGTGCACAAGACAGTTCGACAATGGTAAAACAAGTCCAGCAAGACCTCCCGGTGTGTCGACACCCTGATAGTAGCCGCGCGTATCTCGTCTCAGGCCACGACCGGATGGGTGATGCTACAGGTAAAACCAAACCTCGAGTTTCCCCGTGGCGGCCCTACAGGACCCCCGTTTGGGACCAACACCATCTGCACTGGCCCCCCTGCTATGTAGAAAAAAAATACTCGGGTAGCGCTAACTCCCTATGTAATTTAATTAATTAATTAAGTTGTTAATATGAGCAAATTAAAACCAATGTTGGGCCTTGCTGGAGGAGTTTTATTCAAAGTCGAACTGTCAAGGGGTCCCCATCCACCCATCGTGTAAGGAACGCAAAATCAAGGAACATAATGCCGGTTTATCGGCGCCTAAGGTTGCATGAGTGGAACAAAACACCGAGCAAAAGGCCAAGCCTTCCACCCATGCCTAGTATATAGGTGTGTTAATAATAATAATAGATATGGTGATATTCCAGCAACAAGTTCCCTCCTGGAACGAACTTCATCTTCACCTGCAACTAACAACGCTATAAGAGGGGCTGAGCAAGCGGGTAACATAGCCAAACAATGGTTTTGCTAGGAAGGTGTCAAAAGTTAGAGGTTTCATGGCAACAAGGAGAGGCTGACATAAAAGATGGGTAGCGCGACATGTAACGATAGCATCGAGACAACTAAGCATGGCAATGGTAGTAAAGGTATCCAAGGGTATGATCATCTTGCCTGGGATTCCGCAAGGGAGAAGAGCGGGTCCATGAAGTAGTCGAACGGAGCAACATAGTCGAGAGAATCCTCACAACTCCGGAACGGAACCGAAGCTAACAAGAGAAGCAACCGGAAAGAAGGAAACAACACGGTAAACACACAATCATAAACATGGCATAGGATGCACAAACAAGTATGATGCATGTCCGATTTAAATATGCATGTCATGGCAAAGTGCACAAACAAGTACTACAAGTTAAATGGAGCTCAATATGCAACGAGTTGCATATTGACGAAACACCACATTTTAATTATTTAATCGACTCTCGTTTATTACAAGACAAGGTTAAATGTTGGTTAACATGGCAAGGGGTGAAGCATAATAAAACTACACTATTTAGGCAATTTAAATGAGGCCGGAAAATAACAACAACAATTCCGGAAAAATCCCCATATGCATGTTTAGTAGTTTTAAGCAAACAACAACTCACACATTTTAAAGTTGTTAACATGATGCGGATGACATGATCAAGTTTATGCAATTTTTTAATTAAAGGTTGACATGAAGAAGATATGAAGATGATAAGGAGTATTAGTCGCCGTGGGAGAAAGAAAGGGTGCCACGGCAACGATTCGAAAATGATGCAACACAACATCTCGGTTCCGATAACTCGTTGAGAGACCGGTGCAAAAGATGAAGGGAGGCGTGAGCGAGCCGAACAAGAAGAAAAGTGGGGTGATCCCGTCACCGGGTTCCCACGAGTCGGCGACGAGGCAACCGAGGAGCATGACAAAAGACGATTCAGGCACAACGGGCACGGAGCACACAAGGGAAACATCTCATACAACACGAGCAAGCATTCCACGGGTCATCGTCTCGGGGTTATACCTTCGGAACGTTCGGTCTCGGAGGGGGTTCGAGTCGTCGAGGGACGTAGTGGAAGTAGACGTTCTCGGGGGTTCGGTCGTAGAGGGAAGTAGTCAATCACGTTTCCGAAGAGGTATTCGCCGGCGGGGTACTTGTCGAGTCGCCGTCGACGTAGGGGTACACGTTTGTAGAGGTACTTGCGGTCTCAGCGACGGTAGTTGTTCACGTTCGTAGATGTACAAGTCGTCGGTAGAGGTACTCATCATCGGAGAGGAAGTAGTCACTCGGGCGTCAAGGTACTTGGCGGGTCGTCGTGGTACTTGGCGTTCTTGGCGCATCTGGTAGTCGTTCTCGGTGAATCCACGTAAACCTGACTGTGTACAGAGGCAGCAGCAACAAACTTGGCGATCCAAAAACGAAGCAAGGCCAAGGGGCCTCGATGGACAGCAGCACGACAGCTCAAGGCTATGCAGCGGCTGGTAGAAGTGGACGGCGTCGGTGCTGTCGCGGTGGCGATCTTGGCGAGGAGGCAGGGGCGGAGCAGCTTGAGGACGGGGCTGGAGGTCGACCGGGACGCGGCCTCTTTGCGCTGGCTGGAGAAGAGGAGGGGCTGTGGTGCAGCCGAAGGAGGAGGCGAGCGCGCTCCTGGCGCTGGGCTCGGGGCCTGAGGACGGGGCCACAGGGAGCTCCTTGTCCAGGCGAGCTCCTGCCGCGGCGAGCTGGAGGACGGGGCCATGGCGCGGGAGGCGAGGAACCCGGCCGGCCCGCGGCAGCTGGCGCGAGGCGGCTCTCGGCACTGGAGAGGAGGGCGCGCTGGAGGTCGAAGCAGGGTCGCGGCAGGAGGGCCGGTCGCTGCGATTGGCGATGCGCTGGAGCAGCCAGGCGCGTCGGGCTGCAAGGCTGAGCGCTGAAGGAGAGGCTGGGATCGGGGGACGGGCGAGATGGGAGGTGCGGGCGACCGAAGGAGGAGGAGTTCGGGCGCTGGGGGATCGCTAGCTTGAGAGGAAAGCGACGAGGGGATCGGTATGAGGGTTGCGGCTGAGAGGGAGAGGGAGGAGCGATCGGTGGCCGGGCTAGGATTTGGGAGCGGTCGGGCTAGGAGAAAAGAATGGGCCGGAGGGATGGGCCTAGAGGCCGGCTGGGAGGAGATGGCCTGAGCCAGCTGCGGCTGGGCTCTAGAGGCCTGGGCCAAAAGGAGGCCGGCTGGACTTCTTTTAACTGGTTTTTTAGCAGAAACCAAATAAGGAGAAGAAAAGAATGAGGAGGGGGGTTAGGGAAAAGTTGCACATGAGGTTATTATTTTTCTCGGGCTCATAAAAATGAGCACGGTCCGAGAAAACTATAAAAGACAAGATCGAAATATAATTCAAACATATTTGAATTTAGTTCACATGGGTTTGAACTAAGACTTGATTTATGAAGTGCCCAAAGATGTTCGAAAAATTGGAGGAACCTCGATAAAACGGAAAAGAATTGTTGGCAAGGATTTTACGGAAGAAACTTGGAGTGAAATAGGTATGGGAAAAAAATGCAAGTGTGTTGCGGTTAATTCCAAACACATGGAATATTTAATATAGCTCCCTAATAATATTGAGAGGCTTTTATATGTTATAAAGAGAAGTCATTCTTCCCTCGATTTAAATGGACCGAAGGTCCACACAATTTATTTAAGTTGAGATGCAAAGAATAAAGATATGATGGCATGATGACATGATGAAGTGCAAAAATAAATAACACAAGCACAAATGAAACACATGGAAGAACCCAGAACATCTGGAATCTTCTGGGACGTCGGTCTCCGGGCTTCGCACGCAATCGAGCCCCAGCGGCCGTGGATCTACGCCGCGTGAGGCAGCAGCCGGGAGAGACCCTGCAAAAGTACATCCAACGCTTCAACACCATGCACCTCCGGATCCCCAGGGTCTCGGACGAGGCCATCATCTCGGCATTCCCCGACGGCGACCGCGACGTTAGGATGAGGGAGGATCTCGCCATCCACGAGGACCTATGCACAGCCCTCGAGATGTTCAAGTTCGCAGAAAAGTGCGCAAGGGCAGAGGAAGGATGCCTCTCCCTCCAGGAGCTGCCTGAAGCGGAGGCTGACGACAAGAAGACCAAGGCCAAAGAAGTAAAGCGCAAGGGACCCACCGTGCTGGCTGCAGAGCCAGAAGTGAAGCGTGGCTGCGGCTACGACGACCCCCCTAGAGACAACCGTCCGTACTGCGTCTTCCACAAATGTCTACAGCCACAACACCAACGACTGCGAGGAGCTCAGCGCGATGCGCGGCGGGCGCGTCGGGCAGCGCCCTGAGCGCGACAACCGCGGCTATGGCCGCGTAGGAGGCCGTGGTGGAGGACGCTGCGACGGAAGGAACTCGCGCCAAGGGTGGCGTGAGCAGCCTCGTGAAGACCACTGGCAGGAGCAGCCTCATGATGCCCCCTGGCGCGACCAGCCTCGTGAGGGTCGCCCTCAGGGCAATGGAGGTCTGCCTCCGCCGCCACCACCGCTAAGAAGGAACAACGTCGACCGCGAGGGAGATGGAGCAGGGGGCTTCCAGGAGCCGCGTGCGATTGCATGCATCTTGGGAGGAGCCCACGCCCCGGCATGCCATCGCGTCTTCAAGCAGTTCGCTCGCGAGGTGAATGCGGCGCTTCCCAGGCCTGATGCCGTGCGCAACCTCAGGTGGACCAAGCAGGTCATCGCCTTCAACCCCAAGGGCCAGCTCAAGTGCAGCGCAGCCCAAGGCGCTCTCCCGATGCTCTGCACTCCGACCATTAGCAATGTCCTCGTGACCAAGACCCTCATCGATGGTGGAGTGGGGCTCAATGTCCTCTCTGTCCAGACCTTCGAGACGCTCCAGTTTCCATACAATCAGCTCCACCCAACCAAGCCATTCTATGGAGTCACGGATGGCTCCACACTCCCGATGGGGCAGGTCCGCCTCCCCGTCACCTTTGGTGACCGCGACAACTACCACACCGAGCTCGTCGACTTCGACGTCGCCAACATCCACCTCCCGTACAACGCCATCCTCGGCTATCCTGCCCTCGCTAAGTTCATGGCAGCGACCCATCACGACTACAACGTCCTCAAGATGCCTGGGAGTGGTGAAGTCATCACAATTGCCTCCGACGAGAAGGAAGCAGTGCGTTCCTTGGAACGTGCCTATCAGACCGCGGCGGTCGAGAGCCCCGATGAGGATGGAGCCGTCTTCGCCCTGCAGACTGCCCCCAAGAAAAAGAAGAACCTGCCCGCCAACGGACCTCAGGACGCAGGGGTTCCTGACGGTTCCGCCTCAGGACTCGCGCCTGCCGACGAGGCGCCCTTCACCCTCGCATAGGGAGGCGCGCCCGATGCCCCTCTCAGGACGGGCTCGGGGGCTCTCCTCTGGAGTGTCTCCGGCCAGACCAGTGTCTTGAGGGAGGTGTTCGGGCACCACCTGCAAGCGTGTCTCGATGCGCGTTTTTGTGAGCCCAGCGTGAGCTATACAGCGTTGGGGGCTCATGACTTCATCGACCAGGTTACCGAGGAACTTCAGTACGTAAGGCTCATACGCGATGGGCGTAACCACGCGATGCCAAGCTCACCTACCCACAACCCGAGCGACCACTTCCGAGTTTGCATCGATGTCGCGTGCCTCAACCGAGCCGCTTCTCTGGAGCCCTTCTGGCCGACGGTGGTCGGCCGGAGGAGGGCTCTCCCCTTCAACTACGTCCGTAGGCTCTTCGGCTTCTGCAACGCGGCTGCCACATTCTAGCGCCTCACGCGGCAGGCTTTGGGGGCTCGGGAGGCTCACTGGCAGGCGGTCCAAACGGAGCGAGAACCGGACCCCCACAACCGCTGAGGGCCTCTGGAGCCCCTGGGCCTCAAGAGTCCGACGATCCTCAGGAGCAACCCGCACGGCTTGCGTCTTCAGTTGCCCCAACTCTCCTTCGGCAAGTGTCAGGTGACGTTTTAGGTATTCAATCGAGGGCGCCCCCCAGGCTGCATCATCCTCGAGCTGCTGGGGGCCATCCCCCCGCAGCTGTCTCGCACGGCGTCTGTGCTCGGGTCCATCCCTGCAGCGTCGCTAAACCCAAGGGCTAAGCTCTGTCTCGCGAGCCATTCCCGTGACGTCACCTCCCGTGGTCCTTGGTGCCTTGTTCTCGCATGGGCTAATCGTGGATGGGTAAGTAGGGGCCCGTGGCAGGTGCCTCGCTCACGCGGGAACCGCGCGCCGGTTGTTTTTATTTTGGACCGTTGCATGAGAAGACTGGGCACGGCGTCTGTGCTCGGGTCCGTCCCTGCAGCATCGATAAATCCAGCGGCTGAGCTCTGTCTTACGGGCCGGTCCCGCTAACGTCACCTCCTGGGGCCATTGGTGCTACGGCCTTCTCATGTGATGCCCTCTAGAGATGCACTCGGCGCATGTCAACACAACATCTCTCTTTTCACATTTTACAGAAGAAGACTCAGGCGCAACCCGCCTCAGGGTAGGGTCTCGCGAGTGATCCGTGAGCTCACGAGAACTTCCTCAGAGTCGTTCAGCTCGTCCTGAGGAGGGCCCATATACACCTTGGTTGTCCTGCCATGCAAGCCACGTGTCAGGACGGGGTTGTACACGCCCCGGAGTCTCTCTCGATGGGAGGCTCCCTCCCACGGTCCAGTGCAAGTGCCATGCTCCGCGCTGGCAGAACCAACTGAGGAGCTGTTATGCCCACGAACCAGTGGAAGCACCAAGCTCCACGCTGGACGCTACGACCGAGGTGCGGTCATGCCCACACTCCGCGCAAGTGTGGTAGCTCTATGCTCCGCGCTAGTTATAAACAACTGAGGGCAGCCCCCAGCGGTCGCACCAACCTCAGGGAGCTTTTCAGCTCACGACGCTCACAGCTTCTCCTTGGATATGTGTCGTGACGGGGGCTAGGCACGGGGGCTATGCTCAGGTCACGCCTGGCAGACGCCACCCTACCAGGTGCCCAGACTCCTGGCTCTCTCGCTCCCCCATCCTAGGCGAAGCCTCGTGAGCAAGGTATGGTGCTCGTTCTGCCTCATGAGAGACGTTCGTACGTCAAGGGGAACCCCTCGGCATCGCGACCCAGGGGCCTCACTAGTCACGTAGCCCCTCACTCCTTGAGCCCGGCGCTCAACGGCGGTCGAGGTATGCGTGGGGCTGGGCCCTGCCGACGCAGAACACAAACAGGATCGCTTGAACGTCAAGGGGGACCCCTGGGCATGGCGACCGAGGGGCCTCACTAGCCTCGTAGCCCCTCATTCCTTGAGTCTAGTTATTACGATAACCCCCGTCACCCGGAGCGCTCAATGGCGATCGAGGTATGCGCGGGGTTGGGCCCTACCGACGCAGAGCACCTAAGCAAACATGAAAGGAAGCAAGCAAGGAAATCATCAAGTTCAATCTAGCTATTACAATAATATCAAGTCCTTCAAATTCAAACAAGTTCTTACGCCTCCCTGAGGCACTTGCACTTCTCTCATCTGGACAAGAACATGTCAGGCGTCACCAAGCGCGTCATCACCAGCCTCCGCCTCTTTGGCTGCGGTAGCAGCGACCTGGAGGAAAGCCTCCACCAGTTCCATGACCTTCGCCTCCAGGGCCTTAGCAGCCGTGCACTCTATGCTCGCGGTCACGGGCTCGGACAGTGAGGCCAGGTCAAGAGCGGCGTCACGGAGACTTAGGTGGCCGCACACCTGCGTTAGGGCCAACGTAAGGAGCGTGCGACTTTGCATGTTAGCTAACTGGCCGATCGCGGCCGTAACCCCGCGCAGGGACTTCACAAGCATGGCGAGGAGCCCGGTGGGGCCTTCCTCTGGGGCGGCCATCGGCTTCTCGAACCCTTCCCCATAAGCGGCCCGCAGCTCCGTACGGGCCTCGAGCTCAAAGGCGGCGAGGGCTTCGCGACTCACCGCTGCCGAGGCCGCAAGGGCGTCATCCTTGTCGCGCGCAGCTTGGGTCACCTTGGCCTGCTCAGCCTCGGCCTTCAGCTTCTCCAGACTCGCGCGATCAGCGAGCTGCTCCTGCTGCAGCCGGGACGTCTCAGCCTTCTGCGCCTTGAGCTCCTTCTCCAACCTCTCGAGCTCCAGGCCGCGCCTGGTTCCTTCCGCGCGAAGGGCCTCTAGCTCGCCCTTCGCCTTGTGACAGCGCTTCTAGGAGGACGTCGCGTCGGCCCGCGTGTCGTCGCGTGCCCGCATTGCTGCCGCGGCCTCCTCTTGACCCTTGGCGGCGACTGCTGAGGCCTGGCTTCAGGTGACCCACGCAGACTCATCTACCAGGAGCCACCCAGAGATCAGGTGCATGCGTCCTTCCATCGCACGGCCATCACCACCCTGAAGTTCGGCACGGAGCCGACCCAGCGCAGCGGAGGCAGCCTCCAAAGTCTCAGGGCCAAGCTGCATCGGCTCGCGATGGGCGCCAACGAGACCGGCTTCTCGACCAGGGGCTCGGGGGCTCCGGCCCCCCTCGCTAGAGCAGCGGGAGCGAGAGCCGACGCGGCCTCGCAAACAACAACAATGCCCTCAAGCGACACCGCCACCGCGTGCTCGTTGGCCCAGCTGGTCGAGGCGCCCAAAGCCGTGGCACCCTTCTCCGCGGCCACAGTAGCAGCAGGAGGAGCAGAGCACCACGACGTGACCTCCCCCTTCACCTTCTTCATTACGCCACCCAGACTACTGCACCAAGAGAAGTACGTCAGGAATACAACGACCAAGGGATAACAGGATATCGCCCACTTACTCATCGGAGGCGAGGCGTGCCCTCCTCTTCAACAGCAGGTCGGCCGCCGCCTCTGGCACCACGGGCGTGCCGACAGTCCGGATCTTGGCAAGGCGCGACGCCACGGACTTGGGCGCAGCCGAGGTCGCCAGTTTCGCCTGCACGATGCTCCTCAGCGGGGTCGCCGCATTGCTTCCCCCGGACGCAGTGCGCCCGGATCGACGCGGAGTGGTCGCCTGGGTCCGTCCGGCAGCACCTGCGCGTGATGCCACTTCTTCAGCGGACGCCTCGGAGGAGTGCCCCTCGTCAACCCGGTGCTCGTCGCCTAGGGTCTCCTCCGAGTCCTCCTCGTCGCTCCCATCGTCGGCGCCAGAGGACACGTCAACCATGGGCGGAGTAGCCACGGGCAATCCGAAACCCGACACGGCCTTCAGCAGCTCGGCCTTGCCAAGGCGGCTGTACAGCGGTAGGTGGGACCCCGAGAGGTCCTCAGTAACCATCCCCAGGAGGGTAACCGAGGCAAGGTCCAGGTCGTCTGGGGCCAGCATCCCCGAGCGCAGCCGGAGCCTGTCGTCGTCCCCCATCGGCTCCCACGTGGGGCGCGAGCGTGCCTGGAGCGGCGCCAGACGCTGCGTCAGGAACTCCTTCATGATCTGAGCCCCTTCGAGCCTCGAGCCCAGATCGGCTTCGATCCTTGCCAAGACAGGCTCGGCAAGGGGGTCGATGAGCTTCGTGTAGCTCTAGCCGGCGCTTTTCATCGCAGGAACTATCAAGTATGGGTGCAATAGCAACGATCTCATGTTTAACATAAGGAACTATAGCAAATTCATCTTCATAAATATTGGTATCATGGCCACAAGGATAGCAACCGTCATGTTCATCAAGGGATATTTCAATCAAATCATCGGAATCATAATTATCTGTAGATTCATGCAGATCATTATTTTCTTCCAAAGCAGTGGTCATTCTTTCAATAAATTCTTTGACATAGACATTATGAGCATAGTTTTTGTAGCAATATTTAAGTATGTCAAAATTTTCAGATTCGTAGAGAGTAATATCATACTTTTAAATCAAAGAAGCAACTTCATAGGCACCCTTAAAAGCAACAAATTCTTCAATTTGTTCGATATCGTAGTAACTATAAACACCCTTTGCATAAGAAGATTAGATTTCATTATCATTAAACTCACATAGGTAGGGGATGTGTTTCTAGGGTTCTTAGAGCAACAAGTAAAATCATAAATTTCATAAAGATTCCAAGCATAACACAACAATATGTTTATTTGATCCCGTAAGAGTCTCCCGTTTTCAGACAAACGATGACCCACAAAACGAGCATGCTCATCTAGAGATTTCCCATCAACTAGGCTAGTTGGGGTTTCAGCACGAGCGCATAAGGATCGAAGATGATCCAAGTAGAACACTTTAAGTGGATCCATATCAATAGATTTTTAATAAGCAAAGATGCAAGCAAATAGAAGGCACATGGCAACAGAAGCAAAAAAAGGCGAATGAAAAAAAGGGCGAATAAAACGGCAAAGGGGAAGTGGGGGAGAGGAAAACGAGAGGCAAATGGCAAATAATGTAATGCGAGGGATAAGAGTTTGTGATGGGTACTTGGTATGTGACTTGTCCGTAGATCTCCCCCGCAACGGAGCCGGAAATTCTTCTTTCTACCTCTTGAGCATGCGTTGTTTTTCCCTTGAAGATGAAAGGGTGACGCATGCATCACCCTTTCCTCTTCAAGGGAAACACCAACGTTACCTTGGAAAGCAGCAAGGAAGCAGAAGAATTTCTGGCGCCGTTGCCGGGGAGATCTACGCCAAGTCAAGACCCACCAAGTACCTATTATTGAACTCTCGTCTCTTGCATTTACATTATTTGCCATTCGCTTCTCATTTTCCTCTCCCCCACTTCTAAAACATTTTTTGAAAGATTTGCCTTTGCCTTTTCTTCGCCTTCTTTCATATTTTTCATTCGTCTGGTTGCTGGTTTTGTTTGCCACTATGTCTGAAACTAAGGAAACTAGCATTGAAAATCTTGAGGAAGAACTTGAGTCTTGCCCTTCGGAGCGTAGGGAAACTCCTCCTAATTATAAAACAAAAACTTTTTGCGTGGGGGATGGAAATATTATTGGAAAGATCATTATTCAAGAGTTCTTTTATTGCACCAGACCCTTTCCTATTAATAAAAGATCTATTCTTCTTGAGACAAATTGCTATGCATATGCTATTGTTATGTTTGTTGAGAAATTAGAAAGAAAATTTGTGCATCTTCATCCTGCTTTGCAATCGGTGTTATATGAGCTTTCGAATATTAATCATCCCATAGCTAAAAAGATTGCTACTATTATCCTTATGCGTGAATCTGATTTTATAATACAGGAAGCTAGGGATATTTTTGCTTTCTATAAAAGGATGTTGAACACCCTCCAATTATAGATGTCCTTCATGATAAAGAAACTATGCATAGCTTGGAATCTAGAGATTATCAATCCTATAGTGAAAATCTTAGGATAGGAGTACCCCATTTAGAAATATCTCAATCCTTGTATATTGAAGCCTTTGAAGAATTTGATTGGATAACTAGAGGAATCTATGTAGGATTTGATAGGAATTGGTTGAATAAAATGATGAAGGAAGCCGTTAGAAATGAGTTACGCATTTTATATGATGATATACGCGGTGACGATCCCGACTACGGGTTTATGAATTTTAAGATTACCATCCAAAGTCCTTTCCATGATCTAAGTTCATCCAGTAGGAGGGAAATAAAGGAAATGATAGAATTGTTAAGATGCGTTTTAGAGGATTTGATGAGAAAAGAGTTGAACACCGAAGATGAGAATACCTAGATCTATTTGCTTTTTTTGCCTAGCTAGGGGCGTTAAACAATAGCGCTTGTTGGGAGGCAACCCAAATTTATTTTTTCTTTTTTTACTTTTTGGTTCTGTTTTGCAAGTTTTACACATTACTAGATCATTAATGGCGCGCGCTGCCGCGCCCGTCAATTTTGGCAATTGAATGATAGGAAATTATATAAAAATAGACACAAATCATGAATGTTAGATGGATATATGCTTGCAAGATTACTAATTTTATCATGTGATAGAATACTACTCATAAGAATATCATAAAACATGGATGCATAAGAAGCACCAGTTTTGGTTTTGCTCATCTTGAGCAAATAAGACAATAATGGAGATCACTATTAGTGGTAGCAACATCAGTTGAATTCAAATGGTCGATTTACATATAATTAAATAACTTTGTCATAGATTGGAAAATCAGACAATACACATCCAAACACAAAACCTATCAGACTTCACAAAAAGGATGGAACAATGCCACAATAGTGTCTCACTGCCCAGTTTACACTTCTTGAACATTAACATGACTAAAACTCCAAATAGGTTCTATGACCACATTGTGCTATTCATACTCTTTAAACCTAGAGTTGATGACCACCCACTCTTCTTTATGGAAACAATGTTTTAGAATACAACATCATCACTTAGTCAATCTCTACCATTTGTAGTGTTTGGTCGTTTTGGTAAGAGCGCCTTCTACTATTGTGAGATTCTCCATCGTTGGATATCAAAGCAGATAAATTGGTTTCTTTGTTGGTTTTAATTCAGATATCAGGAAACCTTCAACCATGCAATAGAACAAAATATGAGATAAATGTGATTTAGTGCAGCCAAAATAACACAAAATATGTTATGTGCCAATGTACTAAACGTGTAACACCAATGCACATTAACGAAGGGCTAACAACATTTACATATCCAAACAAAGTGTGTCGATCATGGGCTGCACAATTGCATAGAATTTATCATAATGTCATACAACCTTGTTATACCAATGGCGAGCAGGTCCAAAATATTCAAACCATTTGACCTAACGCATGGCAAAGGTATGCATACGTGAAGGCACATAAGCAAAAAAGCCAAATTCAGTTTATCATCAGTTTGACGTCAATATATTGCCAGAGAAATCACTGGTAAATTTATCAAGGGAGCACCAGAAGAGGGGGCCTGAATCAGGTAGTGGTTGCCCCCATACATGCCAAGAAACTCAAGGATGTAGCAAGCCTCATTGACTCAAAGCGTCCTCATGCAGCTACAAGGATTCCCCCTCCCTCCTCAAACCTACAGACTTCCGCCCCACTTTAATCTCTCTATGAGAATAGTATACCCGAAGAAGAATTAGACAGTAGGTTCTATTTTTGACCCTTTTTTATCCCATGAAGGGAATATTCAAAATCTTCGGCACATGCACAATCATGTTACCGGAAATTCCTTTGTAGATCGTCCATTGAGCATCGCTCATGCAACATCCCAAATGAAACAAGAATCCACGTCACATCCGAAGAGGACACTGACGGGAAATAAATGAATCAATCAATCAATCACATACTTGAGTTGTGGTGTGGGAAAAGAAGATCAATAAGTCATTTTTGTTGTTGGGGCACCTTGTCTCAGCGCAGCCATATCCGTCACAGATGCAGGCGAGACGATCGTCACCTCGTTGCCTGGGAGCTATACAATTTGTCTGTCAAACAACAGAAGGTCGAAGGGGATACGAATGTGAGACGGATGAATCCTTGCAGCTATAAGGAAACATCAGAATATTAAGAGGCAAGTAGCACATCTGCACTTACCACCTACGGTTACGAGAAGAAGACCGTCGAGCTTCATCGCCGTCATTACAATGTCGCCGACAGTTTCAGGTCGGACTATACACAACAACGGAAACGGAAGGGGCGCTTCGGCGTTGGGCTAGTAGCGCTGTAGCAGCCATCGAGGAAGAAGGCCGAATCGCCTGGGAAAAGGTCAACATGACAGGCCTCTCCGATGTGGTCACATGGCCGCGGCGGCGCATCTGGGAATTCGCCGTATGTCGCTAGAGGAGAGTGATTGGGATTCGTCGCCATGCGAGGGACGTGACACTAGTCCTTTTCTTTTTTTGGCTGCAGGGCCCGCGATTAATACAAGCCCATTAGGCCCAAGTTAATATCGGACGTCCAAAAAGGTCACTGGAGCAGCGACCCGGCAAGGTTAGCGCTTGTTAGTAACGTACGCGTGATTCAAAGCTAATCTGACGGCCAAAATGCTTAAAAATAAGGATCAAACGGCCGAGAACGCTGATGGCCTAAGAGGGCTGAAAAAGTACTCGGTTTTAGTGTATTTTAATTACTTCTATAGTTATTGTGTTTTGGTATTTTAATTAATGTTTGAGCCAAGTAAGACCTTTGTGATGGCTTATGGGTATCATTGATTTGATTTTGCTGAAAACAGGAACTTTTACGTCCAGTGCAGAAAATTCAATAAATCACTGGAATGTAGAAACCTTTTGAAACTTATACACAAAATTATATACAAATTCCCCACGTCTTCCAATTTTTTTAGAATTTTTAGAGTTACAGAAGTATGCGAAGTTTCCAGATTGCTACAGACTGTTTTGTTTTTGACAAACTTGGTTTTTTATGTGTTGTTTGCCTATTTTGATGCATCTATGGATAGTATTGGGGGTATGAACCATGGAGAAGTTGGAATACAGTAGATATTACACCAATATTAAATTATAATAAGATCACAATAGTACTTTGGGTGGTTATTTGAGAGGATCGAAGAAGAGGTGTCTAGAGGGGGGGGGGGTGATTAGACACTATAACAAAAAAGTAGAAGTTTTAAATTTCTTTTAGTTGAGGTAGATTTTTTAGCATAATTTCAAGCATTCACAATACATTTCAAGCAAGCATGCCAAGAGTATATGAGTAGCATAATGTAAATCATGCAAGTTGCAAGAAAGTAAAGGGATGGGATTGGAGTGTGCAAACGCAATTGGACACTCATATGTTATTGTCGTGGTTCCGATAGGTGGTGCTATTTTACATCCATGTTAATGGAGACTTCAACCCATTAAGGGTAAAGGCTGCGCGAGTCCATGGAGGGCTCCACCCACGAAGGGTCCATGAAGAAGCAACATTGTCTATCCCACCATGGCCATCGCCCACGAAGGACTTGCCTTACTAGGGTAGATCTTCACGAAGTAGGCGATCTCCTTGCCCTTACAAACTCCTTGGTTCAACTCCACAATCTTATTGGAGGCTCCCAAGTGACACCTAACCAATCTAGGAGACACCACCCTCCAAAAGGTAATAGACGGTGTGTTGATAACGAAGTCCTTGCTCAAATGCTTCAAATGATAGTCTTCCCAACACTCAAATAGCTCCTCATAGATTTGGATATGGTGGAAGAAGAGATTGAGTGGAAAGCAACTTGGGAAGGCTAGAGAACAAGATTTATGTGGTAGGAATGGGTAATGAAAGTGTATGCTTGTTCTTATGGCTCTCTCCACGAATGAAGAGTGGGTGGAGGGGTATATATAGCCTCCACACAAAATCTAGCCGTTACACACAAATCACCAAACTCAATGGGACCGAATCATGAAACTCGGTCAGACCGATTTAGTTTAAAATGTGAACGTTAGGCTTTTCTGTGGGACCGATACGATCAACTCGGTGGGACCGATTTCATTTGGGTTAGGGCATAACGTAATCTCGGTGAGACCGATCACATCAACTCGGTGAGACCAATTTCTGTAATAGCCACTGATGTCTACTACACAACCTTCTTCTTGTAGACGTTGTTCGGCCTCCAAGTGCAGAGGTTTGTAGGACAGTAGCAAATTTCCCTCAAGTGGATGACCTAAGGTTTATTAATCCGTGGGAGGCGTAGGATGAAGATGGTCTCTCTCAAACAACCCTGCAACCAAATAACAAAGAGTCTCTTGTGTCCCCAACACACCGAATGCAATGGTAAATTGTATAGGTGCACTAGTTCGGCGAAGAGATTGTGATAAAAGTGCAATATGGATGATAGATATAGGTTTTTCTAATATGAAAATATAAAAACAACAAGGTAACTAATGATAAAAGTGAGCACAAATGGTATTGCAATGCTTTGAAACAAGGCCTAGGGTTCAAACGTTCACTAGTGCCAGTTCTCTCAACAATAATAACATAATTAGATCATATAACAACCCCTCAACATGCAACAAAGAGTCACTCCAAAGTCATTAATAGCGGAGAACAAACGAAGAGATTATTGTAGGGTACAAACCCACCTCAAAGTTATTCTTTCTGATCGATCTATTCAAGAGTCTGTAGTAAAATAACACGAAGCTATTCTTTCCGTTCGATCTATCCTAGAGTTCATACTAGAATAACACCTTAAGACACACATCAACCAAAGCCCTAATGTCACCTAGATACTCCATTGTCACCTCAAGTATCCGTGGGCATGATTATATGATATGCATCACACAATCTCAGATTCATCTATTCAAACCAACAAAAAGAACTTCAAAGAGTGCCCCAAATTTTCTACCGGAAAGTCAAGACGAAAACGTGTGCCAACCCGTATGCATAGATTCCCAAGGTCACGGAACCCACAAGTCGATCACCAAAACATACATCAAGTGAATCAATAGAATACCCCATTGTCACCATAGGTATCCCACACAAGACATACATCAAGTGTTCTCAAATCCCTAAAGACTCAATCCAATAAGATAACTTGAAAGGAAAAAATCAATCCATTACAAGAAGGTAGAGGAGGAGAAGCATCATAAGATCCAACTATAATAGCAAAGCTCGCGATACATCAAGATCGTGCGATATCAAGAACACGAGAGAGGGAGAGAGAGAGAGATCAGACACATAGCTACTGGTACATACCCTCAGCCCCGAGGGTGAGCTACTCCCTCCTCGTCATGGAGAGTGTCGGAATGATGAAGATGGCCACCGGTGAGGGACCCCCCCTCCAGCGGGGTGCCGGAACAGGGTCTCAATTGGTTTCTGGTGGCTACAGAGGCTTGTGGCAGCGGAACTCCCGATCTAGGTTTCTTTTCGGGGGTTTCTGCATTTATAGGAATTTTTGGGGTAGGTCTCACGTCAGTGGGAGGGGGGGGGATCTCCGAGTCGTCCATGAGACAGGGGGGCGTGCCTAGGGAGGTAGGGCGCGCCCTCCACCCTCGTGGACGGCCCGAGACTCTTGTGGCCCAACTCTTTTACTCCCGGGGCTTCTTTTGGTCCATAAAAAATCATCAAAAATTGGCACGTCAACTGGACTCCGTTTGGTATTCCTTTTCTGTAAAACTCAAAACAAGGAAAAAACAGAAACTAGCACTGGGCTCTAGGTTAATAGGTTAGTCTCAAAAATCATATAAAATAGCATATAAATGCATATAAAACATCCAAGATAGATAATATAATAGCATGGAACAATAAAAAATTATAGATACGTTGGAAACGTATCAAGCATCTCCAAGCTTAATTCCTGCTCGTCCTCGAGTAGGTAAATGATAAAAACAGAATTTTTGATGTGGAATGCTACCTAACATAATTATCAAAATAATTTTCTTTATTGTGGTATGAATGTTCAGATCCGAAAGATTCTAGACAAAATTTTAATATTGACATAAAAACAATAATACTTCAAGCATTCTAACAAAGAAATTATGTCTTCTCAAAATAACATGGCCAAAGAAAGTTCATCCCTACAAAATCATATAGTTTGGCTATGCTCCATCTTCGTCACACAAAATACCGAAATCATGCACAACCCCGGTTTCAGCCAAGCAATTGTTTCATACTTTAATTTTTTTTCAAACTTTTTCCACTTTCACGCGATACATGAGCGTGAGCCGTGGACATAGCACTATAGGTGGAATAAATGGTGGTTGTGGAGAAGACAAAAAAGAGGAAGATGGTCTCACATCAACTAGGCTTATCAATGGGCTATGGAGATGCCCATCAATAGATATCAATGTGAGTGAGTAGGGATTGCCATGCAACAGATGCACTAGAGCTATAAATGTATGAAAGCTCAACAAAAGAAACTAAGTGGGTGTGCATCCTACTTGCTTGCTCAGGAAGACCTAGGGCATTTTGAGGAAGCCCATTGTTGGAATATACAAGCCAAGTTCTATAACGAAGATTCGAACTAGTATATGGAAGTAAAAAAAAAGACTCTCTATCATAAAGATCATGGTGCTACTTTGAAGCACAAGTGTGGAAAAAGATAGTAGCATTGTCCCCCCCTTTTTTTTGGGCCTTCCTGTTTTTTATTTGGCCTTTCCCTTTTTTTTGGCCTTTCCTCTTTTTTGGCCTTTTTTTGGGACAGTGCTCTAATAATGATGATCATCACACTTCTATTTAATTACAACTCGATACTAGAACAAAATATGACTCTATATGGATGCCTCCGGCGGTGTACCGGAATAGGCAATGAATCAAGAGTGACATGTATGAAAAGTTATGCATGGTGGCCTTGCCACAAATACGATGTCAACTACATGATCATGCAAGGCAATATGACAATGATGAAGCATGTCATAATAAACGGAGCGGTGGAAAGTTGCATGGCAATATATCTCGGAATGGCTATCGAAATGCCATAATAGGTAGGTATGGTGGCTGTTTTGAGGAAGGTAAATGGTGGGTTTATGGAACCGGCGGAAGTTGCGCGGTACTAGAGAGGCTAGCAATGGTGGAAGGGTGAGAGTGCGTATAATCCATGGACTCAACATTAGTCATAAAGAACTCACATAATTATTGCGAGAATCTACAAGTCATCAAAGCCAAGCACTACACGCATGCTCCTAGGGGAAGGGTTGGTAGGAGTTAACCATCGCGCGATCCCGACCTCCACACAAAGGAAGACAATCAAAGAAATACCTCATGCTTCAAATTTGTTACACACCGGTTACCATATGTGCATGCTACGTGACTTGCCAACCTCAACACAAGTATTTCTCAAATTCACAATAACTCTACTAGCATGACTCTAATATCACCATCCTCGTATCTCACAACAATCATTAAGCATCAAACTTCTCATAGTATTCAACACACTTTATATGAAAGTTATTATTATATCCCTCTTGGATGCCCATCATATTAGGACTAAATTCATAACCTAAGCAAATTACCATGTTGTTCAAAAAGACTCTCAAAATAATGTAAGTGAAGCATGAGAGTTCATCTATTTCTTCAAAATAAAACCACCGTCGTGCTCTAAAAAGATATAAGTGAATCACTAGAGCAAATGACAAACTACTCCAAAAGATATAAGTGAAGATCAATGAGTAGTTGAATAATTATGTAACAATCTGAATACTCTCTAACATTTAATAATTTCAGATCTTGGGATATTATTTAAACAACAAGCAAAACAAAATTAAATAAATTTACACTCCAAGCATAACACATATCATGTGGTGAATAAAAATATAGCCTCATGTAAAGTTACCGATAGACGAAGACGAAAGAGGGGATGCCTTCCCAGGGCATCCCCAAGCTTAGGCTTTTGGTTGTCCTTGAATATTACCTTGGGGTGCCTTGGGCATCCCCAAGATTAAGCTCTTGCCACTCCTTATTCCATAGTCCATCGAATCTTTACCCAAAACTTGCAAACTTCACAACACAAAACTCAACAGAAAACTCGTAATCTCCATTAGTATAAGAAAATAAATCACCACTTTGGTACTGTTGTGAACTCATTATAAATTCATATTGGTGTAATATCTACTGTATTCCAACTTCTCTATGGTTCATACCCTCCGATACTACTCATAGATTCATCAAAATAAGCAAACAACACAATGGAAACAGAATCTGTCAAAAACAGAACAGTCTGTAGCAATCTGTAACTTTCGAATACTTCTGTAACTCAACAAATTCCGAAGTAAGTTGGTGGACGTGAGAAATTTGTCTATTAATATTCTGAAAAAAGAATCAACTCAAAATCACTCTTCTGTAAAAAAAATGGCAGCTAATCTCGTGAGCGCAAAGTTTCTGTTTTTTACAGCAAGATCACATTAACTTTCACCCAAATCTTCCCAAAGGTTCTACTTGGAACTTTATTGAAACAAAAGCTATAAAACATGATAACTACAGTAGATTAATCTTGTGAACACACAAAAACACTAAGGGCAAATATTGGGTTGTCTCCCAACAAGCGCTTTTCTTTAATGCATTTTAGCTAGGCATGACGATTCCAATGATGCTAACATAAAAGATAAGAATTGAAACATAAATAAAGCATCATGAAGAATATGACTAACACATTTAAGCCTAACCCACTTCCTATGCATAGGGATTTTGTGAGCAAACAATTTATGGGAGCAAGAATCAACTACCATAGGAAAGCAAAACAAGCATAGCTTCAAGATTTTCAACACATAGAGAGGAAACTTGATATTATTGCAATTCCAACAAGCATATATTACTCCCTCAAAATAATTTTCAGTAGCATCATGAAAGAATTAAACAATATAACCATCACATAAAGCATTCTTTTCATGATCCCCAAGCATATAAATTTTATTACTCTCCACATAAGCGAATTTCTTCTAATAGGGGGAGCAAACTCAACAAAATAATTATCATGTGAGGCATAATCCAATTGAAAACTAAAATCAAGATGACAAGTGTCATGGTTATCATTAGTCTTTATAGCATACATGTCATCACAATAATCATCATAAATAGCAACTTTGTCCTCATAATCGATTGGAACCTCTTCCTAAATAGTGGATTCATCACTAAATAAAGTCATGACCTCTCCAAATCCACTTTCATAAATATTGCAATCATCATAAATAGGAGGCATGATATCATCATAATAAATTTGCACATCAAAACTTGGGGGACTAAAAATATCATCTTCATCAAATATAGCTTCCCCAAGCTTTGGCCTTTGCATATCATTAGCATCATGGATATTCAAAAGATTCAGAGTAACAACATTGCAATCATGCTCACCGTTCAAGTATTTAGTGCCAAACATTATAATGCATTCTTCTTATAGCACTTCGGTACAATTTTCCTTTCCATCATTTTCACGAAAGATATTAAAAAGATGAAGCATATGAGGCAACCTCAATTCCATTTTTTGTAGTCTTATTTTATAAACTAAACTAGTGATAACACAAGAAACAAAAAGATTCGATTGCAAAATCTAAAGATATACCTTCAAGCACTCACCTCCCCGGCAACCGCACCAGAAAAGAGCTTCGTTGACGGGATGTGAGTGCCGCTTACCTAGCCTCCCCAACAACGGCGCCAGAAAAAGCTTGATGTCTACTACACAACCTTCTTCTAGTAGACGTTGCTGGGCCTCCAAGTGCAAAGGTTTGTAGGACAGTAGAAAATTTCCCTCAAGTGGATGACCTAAGGTTTATCAATCCAATGGAGGCGTAGGATGAAGATGGTCTCTCCCAAACAACCCTGCAACCAAATAACAAAGAGTCTCTTGTGTTCCCAACACACCCAATACAATGGTAAATTGTATAGGTGCACAAGTTCGGCAAAGAGATTGTGATACAAGTGCAATATGGAGGATAGATATAGGTTTTTGTAATCTGAAAATATGAAAACAGCAAGGTAACTAATGATAAAAGTGAGCACAAATGGTACTGCAATGCTTTGAAACATGGCCTAGGGTTCATACTTTCACTAGTGCAAGTTCTCTCAACAATAATAACATAATTAGATCATATAACATTCCCTCAACATGCAACAAAGAGTCACTCCAAAGTCACTAATAGCGGAGAACAAACGAAGAGATTATTGTAGGGTACAAAACCACCTCAAAGTTATTCTTTCTGATCAATCTATTCAAGAGTCTGTAGTAAAATAACACGAAGCTATTCTTTCCGTTCGATCTATCCTAGAGTTCGTACTAGAATAACACCTTAAGACACACATCAACCAAAACCCTAATGTCACCTAGATACTGCATTGTCACCTAAAGTATCCGTGGGCATGATTAACGATATGCATCACACAATCTCAGATTCATCTATTCAAACCAACACAAAAAAACTTCAAAGAGTTCCCCAAAGTTTCTATCGGAGAGTCGAGACAACAATGTGTTCCATCCCCTATGCGTAGATTCCCAAGGTCACGGAACCCGCAAGTTGATCACCAAAACATACATCAAGTGAATCAATAAAATACCCCATTGTCACCACATGTATCCCACGCAAGACATACATCAAGTGTTCTCAACATTCCTTAAAGACTCAATCCGATAAGATAACTTCAAAGGGAAAACTCAATCCATTACAAGAAGGTAGAGGGGGAGAACCATCATAAGATCCAACTATAATAGCAAAGCTCGCGATACATCAAGAGCATGCCATATCAAGAACACGAGAGAGAGCGAGAGAGAGATCAAACACATCTACTGGTACATACCCTCAGCCCCGAGGGTGAACTACTCCCTCCTCGTCATGGAGAGTGCCGGAATGATGAAGATGGCCACCGGTGAGGGATCCCCCCTCTAGCAGGGTGCCGGAACAGGGCCCTGATTGGTTTTTGGTGGCTACAGATGCTTGCGGCGGCGGAACTCTCAGTCTAGGTTTCTTTTCAGGGGTTTCTGTATTTATAGGAATTTTTGGCGTAGGTCTCATGTAAGGGGGGGTCTCCGAGTCGTCCACGAGACATGGGGACGTGCCCAGGGAGGTAGTGCGCGCCCTCCACCCTCGTGGACGGCCCGTGACTCTTTTGGCCCAACTCTTTTACTCCGGGGGCTTCTTCTGGTCCATAAAAAATCATCAAAAATTGGCACGTCAACTGGACTCCATTTGGCATTCCTTTTCTGTAAAACTCAAAAACAAGGAAAAAACAGAAACTGGCACTGGGCTCTAGGTTAATAGGTTAGTCCCAAAAATCATATAAAATAGCATATAAATGCATATAAAACATCCAAGATGGATAATATAATAGCATGGAACAATAAAAAGTTATAGATACATTGGAGAAGTATTAGGCACACAGAGGGTTGTCGCTCGTTTTGGTGAGACCGAAATGTTACGAATGGGAAACAGAAAGTTTGCATTGCGAACTCGATGAGACTGACTCTCACATCTCGGTTAGACTGAAATGTTTCAAATATGAAACAGAGAGTTTGCAATCCCGTCTCGGTGAGAGAGAGATCCCTATCGGGGAGACCGAACTGATTAGGGTTTTGGCAGTGGCTATGTCAACTGAACTCGGTGGCGCTGGATAAATCAAATCGGTGGGGACAAGTTTCACTTTCTAGTTGAGGACATATGTGTATGTGAGAGAGTGGTTGAGGGATTTGGAGCATACCATCAATCATTTTTAGCAAGCAAGAAATTAAGCAACACCTCATCCCCTTTTAATAGTATTGGCTTTCCTATGGACTCAATGTGATCATGGATCACTGAAATAGAAAATGTAGAGTCCTAAGCTTTGAGCTTTTGCCAATCTTCTATCGTTAGCATCTTGAAGGGGTTCCATATCCTCTTGTCCATGCCACTCCACCGTCGAACTTATCTGAAATATACTAGGTAAAAGTATTAGTCCAACAAGAGATATGTTGACATTAATTACCAAAATCACCCAAGGAGCACTTGTGCTTTCGATCTCCCCTTTTTGCTAATTGACGACAACATACATCAAAGCTTTAGATAAAGATATAGAGAATAGCAAGTAAAGCTTTGGAGAGACATGTACCATTCATAGACTCCCCCTACATGTATGCAATCATTTGAATATGGAATATAGATGCAATTGAATGCATAAGCATGTCAGAGCAAGCAATGAGTTACATGTATCTTGGCTGTGTGCATCAGAGCAAACAGATATAGAAAATGTACCTACATGTTCATGAGTCCTTCTTGCAAACAATATGTACATCATCAAGAGATCATCATGCACATGAGTGTGATGCATATACTTACCTTGTGGTCTTGAACTAGCTTTGGAAGAGATGCACCTGAGTAAACATGGTTATATAACACAGAAAAATCTACTAAGCAGAGCAAAAGTGGCAAACCACAAGAGTACCAAGATTGGGATGACATGTAATGAGTAAGTACTAGGTACTTTATTGAAGAATACATGTCCCCAGAAAGATATGCAATGAATTCGAAGATTTTCTTCCCTTGGATGTCTTTCTCCCCCTGAATCTTATATTTGATAATGGGAGAAGGTAGGGAAAAAAATCAGAGCAAGACAAATAATCATAGCAAATACTGACATGTCTTTCCCCTCTAGAAGACATGTGACTTCTCTCCTCTTTTAATAATGAGCATCTGGGGATAATCTTGGATGATCTTTCTCTCTTTCTCCCCTTTGTGTGATAAGCTTTGATGTGCCCTCTCTCCCCCTTTGACATCAATTTCCAAGAAGGGATCTTCTGGAGCACGAGTCAAATAGGTTTGGTCCTTGAGTCACAATACAAAGCAACTTGTAGAATGTGATGCCGATAGAGGATAAGAATCAGTGAGTGGAGCTGTAACAAACATGCAGGATACAAATGACAAAGTGTTTCCACAGTAGTGAAGTCGGTAACACCGAGTTGTTTTCCTTCGGTGGCACCGAGATGGTTCGGTTTGACCGAAAGAGGCGAATCGATGTGTCCGAGTTCAACACAGAGAGAACAATTGTCATCTCAGCTCACTAGGCAAAGAGGATCTCACAAAGATTTGCAAGGAATTAGATGCATAAAACAACAGAGAAAATAAAAGAAATATAGATGAAGTTTTTTTTGAAAGCGAAATCAAGCATGCAAGAGACAAATGAAAGAGCACAGAGAAACACTAGAGAACTTCATCTAGAATTGGTCAGCGACAGTCACCTATGTTAGAGTATATTGACTTAGGAGTCAAGTGAAAGCACTTGATCATAGGTCATACTCATCGTTTAAGCTCAAAATGGGGTTGCCATTTCTCGTTTAAGCATTTTGATGTATTCACATCTTGTTGAGCTGCTTTGACCCATGACTTGGGATAAAGCTTCTCTAAGATGGAATGACATACCTTGGGTGGTGGTGTTGATCTTGATCATGTAGTTGAACTTGTGTGGGATGCTCAAGGTTGATGTAGCTCATCAAGAATTGGGAGCACCTTCTTGTAGTTTGAGTTCATCCTCCTACATGGGTTAGATTTGCAAGGAAGAGCATTTGTGTATCCAAAATGACAATCATGAAAATTTGATACCAAATGAAATTTGATATATAGAAATTGTCAAAGGATATATTGAAAGGATTCATGCTTCCTTGACTTCAACCACCATATTGTAGAGACTTGGTGATGTAGAAATCGCTCAAGAAATGAGTGAGTTGCAATCTCATGGAGTTGGGCTTATCCAAGTACCTACAAGGGTTAGATAACATGCAAGGATACAAGTATATCCAAGACATATGATCATCTTCATAAAAGAAATATTAAGGATTAGTCAAAGGCTCATGCCTTGAATGTATCCAAATGGAGTTACTACTCCAAGTTTGAGGCATCAATAATGTTCAATTCACCTCTCAACCTGCAAACCACTTTCTCATCAAGTGGTTTAGTAAATATATCCACTAATTGCTTATCAGTGTGAACATGTTTAAGATTGATATCACCCTTAGCAACATGATCTGGACTGAAATGATGACGAACTTTAATATGCTTAGTTCGAGAATATTGCACGGGGTTGTTAGCAATCTTAATAGCACTTTCATTGTCGCAAAGAAATGGAACATGTTTGACATAGATACCATAATTTTTAAGGGTTTGGGTCATCCAAAGTAACTGAGCACAACATGAACCTACGGGAAGGTATTCCACTTCGGCTGTGGATAAGGATATCGAGTTTTGTTTCTTAGAGGACAAGGACACAAGAGATCTACCAAGAAATTGACAGGTACCTGAAGGGGAATTTTTATCAACCTTGTCACCGGCATAATCCGAGTCAGAGTAGCTGATACGTCTCCAACATATCTATAATATTTGATTGTTCCATGCTATTATTTATAAAGTCTTGGATGTTTAATGGGCTATATCATTCACTTTTATATCATTTTTGGGACTAACCTACTAACCCTAAGGCCCAGTCCAGATTACTGTTTTTTTGCCTATTTCAGGGTTTTGCAGAAAAGGAATATCAAACGGAGTCCAAACGGAATGAAACCTTCGCGAGAGATTTTTTGGAGGAAATCACGATCGGGAAACGTCAGGACCAAGTCAGGGGGCAAGGGGCCTGCCCTCGAGGGTGGGGGCGCGCCCCTGCCTCGAGGCTGGCCCGCACGGCCCCTGGTGCCCTCCATCTTTCTATATATACCTACGTACCCCAGAAACTCCATACGCAGAGAGAAAACCCTAATTCCACCGCCATAGCTGCTGTTCCCGTGGAGATCCCATCTTGGAGCCTCTTCCGGGAGGGGGATCCATCACGGAGGCCTTCATCATCATCATCATCATCGCCCTCACCATGAGCTGTGAGTAGTTTACTACAGACCTTCCGGTCCATAACTAGTATCTAGATGGCATCTTCTCTCTCTCTCTCTCTGTGGATCTCAATAACAGTTCTCCTCGGTCTTCGAGGAGATCTATTCGATGTAATCTCTTTTTGTGGTGTGTTTGTCGAGATCCGATGAATTGTGAGTTTACGATCAAGGTTATCTATGAAAGATATTTGGTTCTTCTCTGAACTTTTTATGTGTGCTCATAATATCCTTGCAAGTCTCTTCGAATTATTGGTTTGGTTTGGCCTACTAGATCTATAGTTCTTGCAATGGGAGAAGTGCTTGGCTTTGGGTTCAATCTTGCGGTGTCCTTTCCCAGTGACAGTAGGGGCAGCAAGGCACATATTGTGTTATTGCCATCGAGGATAAAAATATGGGGTTTTCATCATATTGCTTGAGTTTATCCCTCTACATCATGTCATCTTGCTTAAGGCGTTACTCTGTTCGTATGAACTCAATACACTAGATGCATGCTGGATAGCGGTCGATGTGTGGAGTAATAGTAGTAGATGCAGAATCGTTTCGGTCTACTTGATGCCTATATACAATGATCATGCCTAGATAGTCTCATAATTATTCGCTTTTCTATCAATTGCTCGACAGTAATTTGTTTACACGCCGTAGAATAACGCTATCATGAGAGAAGCCACTAGAGAAAACTATGGCCCCCGGGTCTATTCTCAACATATCAATCTACATCTACTTTACTTTTCTTGCTTTTATTTGCTGTTCTATTAAACCAAAAATACCAAAAATATAATTATCATCTCTATCAGATCTCACTCCCATAAGTGACTGTAAAGGGATTGACAACCCCTTATCGAGTTGGCTGCGAAGTTCTTATTTGGTTGTGCAGGTGCGAGGGACTGGCTCATGGTCTCCTACTAGATTGATACCTTGGTTCTCAAAAACTGAGGGAAATACTTACGCTACTGTGCTGCATCTCCCTTTCCTCTTCGAGGGAATACAACGCAAGCTCAAGAGGTAGCAAGAAGAATTTCTGGCGCCGTTGCCAGGGAGGCTTATCCTTCGCATTACATTTATTTGCCTCTCGTTTTCCTCTCCCCCACTTCACCCTTGCCGTTTTATTTGCCCTTCTTCCGCCGTGTGTTTACCGTTCGCTTGCCTCTTGTTTGCTTGTCTTGCTATGTGCCCTCTATTAGCTTGCATCTTCGCTTGCTAAAGTATGAATCCCCATCCACTTGCTAATCCCTTTAAGAGATCCAATTATGTTGAACCTATTGCTAGTGAGTTGCGTGCACTAGATTATTTTTATGGGGTTTTGCCTGAAATTTATGAATCTGAAAATTGTGAGGAATTGTTAAAAGAAAAAGTGATTCATGTTAGCTCCTTAAATGAAAAGCATGATTGCAATGATGTTACTATAAATCTTATTGATGTCAATTGTGCTAATAATATGCAAAACCCTAAGCTTGGGGATACTAGTTTTGCTATGTCTACTACTTGTTACAATGATCATGATTGGGGTGATTCTTCTTATGATCTTGAAAATTTATTTAATCCCCATGATGAATATAAGATTGATAATAATGTTTGCATTAATATTGAAAGTGGGCTTGGAAGAGTGTCATCTTTAGATCCCACATACTTGGAGAATGTTCAATCTTATGAAACTTTTGATAAAAGTGGGTTTGGAGAGGTCATGACTTTAGTTAATGTTAATCCCACTATTTTGGAAGAGTGTCAACTTTGCATGCATGTGGATCGTGTTGAGAATATGTTATGTGATAGATATTTTGTTGAATTTGATCATGATCCTACATGCAATTATTATGAGAGAGGGAAATATGGTTGTAGAAATTTTCATGTTACTAAATTACCTCTCGTTATGTTGAGATTGCTATTGTTTCTTTCTCCTTCCTTGCGTATGCTAGATCTTGCTTGTCTTGGTAATTTGTTTTCCTAAAAGATGCCTATGCATAGGAAGCATGTTAGACTTAGATGTGTTTTCACATGTTCTATGATGCTCTTTAATTTGTGCAACAAGTGTTGTCTTTCATGTGAGCATCATTTAAATTATCGTGCCTAGCTAGGGGCGTAAAACGATAGCGCATGTTGGGAGGCAACCCAACTTTATATTTTTTGTTTTTGCTGCTGTTAGGGAATAAATATTGCATCTAGATTCTTATTATATGTGGTTTCATGTTTTGTTTAGTGTTTGTGCCAAGTAGAACCTTTGGGAAGATTTATGTGAAGTTTATATGATCTTGCTGTGAAAAACAGAATCATTAGCCCTCGCTAAAGTAGTCGTGAGATTTTACCGGAGCATGATTTTTAGTTGATTCTTTCTGCTTCTGATTGGTAGGCAAATTGCGAAAATTTACCAATTTAGTTTGAATTTTTTGGAGTTCCAGAAGTAGGCGAACCCTGCAGATTACTACAGATTGGTCTGTCTTTGACAGATTCTGTTTTTCGTGTGTTGTTTGCTTATTCCGTTGCATCTATGAGTAAAATTGGAGCATATGAACCATAGAGAACATGGAGTACAGTAGGTTTAACACCAATATAGACAAAGAATGAATTCCTTGCTGCACCTTTGAGTGGTGGTTTGCTTTCTCTTACTAACGGAGCCCACGAGAATTTTTGTCTAAGTTTTGTGTTGTGAAGTTTTCAAGTTTTGAGTATTGCTTTGATGGACTATGGAACAAGGAGTAGCAAAGGCCCAAGCTTGGGGATGCCCATGCCACCCCAAGTAAATTCAAGATAATCAGAAAGCCTAAGCTTGGGAATGCCCCGGGAAGGCATCCCCTCTTTCGTCTTCATCCATCGGTAACTATACTTGGAGCTATATTTTTATCCGCAACATGTTATGTGTTTTGCTTGGAGCGTCTTGAATAATTTGAGTCTTTGCTTGTTAGTTTTTCACAATCATCCTTGCTGGACACACCTATTTGAGAGAGTTAAATATGGCCTAGAAATTATTAGAACACTCTATATGCTTCACTTATATCTTTTGAGTTAAATAGTTTTTGCTCTAGTGCTTCACTTATATCTTTTAGAGCACGGTGCTGGTAATATTTTGTAGAAATTGTTGAACTCTCATGCTTCACTTAGATCTATTTGAGAGTCTATTAAAACAGCATGGTAAAGTGTTTAGGCTAAACAAACTACTCTTCACATGATAAACATCCAACGTCAATGTAGTAAAAAAAATTCACACCAAGTGCATTGAATAGAAAGAGATCTTGGATGCTTGATAATTGTTTTGAGACATGAGGATAGTGATATTAGATTCATGCTAGTGGAGTTATTATGAAATCGAGGAATAGTTGTGTTAAGGTTAGTGATTCCCGTAGCATGCACGTATGGTGAACCGTTGTGTGACTAAGTTAAAGCATGAGGTATTTGTAGAGTGTCAACCTTTGTGTGGAGGTCGGGGGCGCGCGATCGTTAACTCCTACCAACCTCCCCCCTAGGGGCATGCGTTGATTGCTTTGTTTTGATGACTCGTAAATTTTTGCAATAAGTATATGAGTTCTTATATCTAATGTTGAGTCCATGGATTATACGCACTCTCAGCCTTCCACCATTGCTAGCCTCTCTTGTACCGCGCAACTTTCGCCAGTGCCATAAACCCACTATATATCCTTCCTCAAAACAGCCACCATATATATTGTTCCTCAAAACAGCCACCATACCTACCTATCATGGCATTTCCATAGCCATTCCTAGATATATTGCCATGCAACTTTCCACTATTCCGTTCATATGACACGCATCATATTGTCACATTGCCATGCATGATCACGTAGTTGACATCGTATTTGTGGCTAGGCCACCATGCATAATTCTTTCATACATGTCACTCTTGTTTCATTGCACATACCGGTACACCGCCAGAAGCATTCATGTAGAGTCATACTTTGTTGTTGTAGTATCGAGTTGTAATTTCGTGTTGTAATGAAAGTGTGATGATCATCATTATTAGAGCATTTTCCCATGGGAGGAAAGGTTGAATCTATAAAGCCCCTCCGCAAAAAAAAAAGAGAAAAAAAAGAAAGGCCAAAGAAAAAAAAAGGCCCAAAAAAGGGAAAAAAGAAAAAGAAAAGAAAAGAAAAAGGGACAATTGCTACTATCTTTTTCCACACTTGTGCTTCAAAGTAGCACCATGTTCTTCATTGTAGAGAGTCTCATGTTTAGTCACTTTCATATACTAGTGGGAATTTTTCATTATAGAACTTGGCTTGTATATTCCAACGATGGGCTTCCTCAAATGCCCTAGGTCTTCGTGAGCAAGCAAGTTGGATGCACACCCACTAGTTTATTTTGTTGAGCTTTCATTCATATTTAGCTCTAGTGCATCGGTTGCATGGCAATCCCTACTCACTCACATTGATATCTATTGATGGGCATCTCCATAGCCCGTTGATACACCTAGTCGATGTGAGACTATCTCCCTCTTTTTGTCTTCTCCACAACCACCTCTATTCCACCCAATAGTGCTATGTCCATGGCTCACGCTCATGTATTGCGTGAAGGTTGAAAGGTTTGAAAAGATAGAGCATGAAAACAGGTGCTTGGCTGAAATCGAGGTTGTGCATAATATGAATATTTAGTGTGATAACAAGGGAGCATAGCCAACACTATATGATTTTGTAGGGATAACTTTCTTTAGCCATAGTATTTTGAGAAGACATGATTGCCTTGTTAGTATTGCTTGAAGTATTGTTATTTCTTATGTCAATATAGAATTTTATCTTGAATCTTTCAGATATGAACATTCATGCCACAATTAAGAAAATTACATTGAAAAGCTATATTGGTTGGCATTCCACATCAAAAATTCTTTCTTTATCACTTACCTACTCGAGGACGAGCTGGAATTAAGCTTGGGGATGCTTGATACGTCTCCAATGTATATATAACTCTTGATTGTTCCATGCTATTATTTATGAAGTCTTGGATGTTTAATGGGCTTTATCATTCACTTTTATATCATTTTTGGGACTAACCTACTAACCCAAAGGCCCAGTCCAGATTGCTGTTTTTTGCCTATTTCAAGGTTTTGCAGAAAAGGAATATCAAACAGAGTCCGAACGTAATGAAACCTTCACGAGAGATATTTTTGGAGGAAATCGAGCTCGGGAAACGTCATGACCAAGTTAGGGGGCAAGGGGCCTGCCCTCGAGGGTGGGGGGCGTGCCCCCCTTCCCAGGGTGTGCCCCCCTGCCTCGAGGCTGTCCCACACGGCCCTCGGTGTCCACCTTCTTCCTATATATACCTACGTACCCCAGAAACTCCATACGCAGAGAGAAAACCCTAATTTCACGCCGTAGCTGCTGTTCCCATGGAGATCCCATCTTGGAGCCTGTTCCGGGAGGGGGATCCATCACGGAGGCCTTCATCATCATCATCATCGCCCACACCATGAGTTGTGAGTAGTTTACTATAGACCTTCGGGTCCATAGCTAGTATCTAGATGGCTTCTTCTCTCTCTCTGGATCTCAATACAAAGTTCTCCTCAGTCTTCGAGGAGATCTATCCGATGTAATCTCTTTTCGCGGTGTGTTTGTCGAGATCCGATGAATTGTGAGTTTATGATCAAGGTTATCTATGAAAGACATTTGGTTCTTCTCTGAACTTTTTATGTGTGTTCATAATATCCTTGCAAGTCTCTTCGAATTATCGGTTTGGTTTGGCCTACTAGATCTATAGTTCTTGCAATGGGAGAAGTGCTTGGCTTTGGGTTCATGTCAGGACCCCGATCCTAAGTCACACAGGTCTAGCCTGTAACACATCATATCACTTTGCGGCCTCACGCACGGTATCCCCATGGGTGCCACCTTACCTGGCCCGGGACCATTTGCGCATTTTGGCACACGTATATGATAGTGTCGCTAGCATCCGTATGACAGAGAACCCGGGCCGACATGACTAGTTATAAACCAAAAGTGGCACTAAATTACAGAGACAAGCATACATGACCCAGCAACGAACGTGTCGGTCATCAACGTATGAACCCAAGTCGTAGCAAGCTACAAGGACTTAAAGGAACAACGCGTGACATTTCCCCTAAGGGACAGACATAGGAACGAAGAAGGACACATGCCGACCAGCCTAAGTGTTCCGGAGCAGTAGCGAGCTACCAAGGCTAGGTGGAAGCACTAGGAGACATTTCCCTGTAAGATAGGCTACCAAAGGTAAACAACTAGGTGTCGGATCCCACACATAGCAATACACATTACACGTACGCATAACATGCAAGTATGTGCTGTACAACATGGCATCACAACATAACTCAACAACTCATATAGATAAGGCCCAGAAGAGCCATCATAGCATTTATTACAAGCAGAGGTCACATGACCCAACATACAGAGCATACAGGCAACAGAAGCATAACATGTCTGGGTACAGACAACTACAAATGAAAAAGGCTGGGAAGCCTGACTATCTACAAGATCCTACAAGGGTACAAGATCGTAGCTGAGGTAACAAGCTAAACGTCGAAGTCCACGCGGAACCACTAGCGAGACTGAGGTCTCTCTGCAAAAACATAAATTAAGCAAACGTGAGTACAAAGGTACTCAGCAAGACTTACATCAGAACTAGCTACATATGCATCAGTATCAACAAAGGGGGTGGTGGAGTTTGACTGCAGCAAGCCAGCTTGACTCGGTGGCTATCCTAAACTACGACTGCAAGTAACACTTTTAAGGTGGCGCACACGAGTCCACATATTCACCAGTCTATACACCACTATGGATCCGCTCCCGTCTCCCTACGAGAAGGCCATCCATAGCACTCACGCTTATCTTGCGTGTTTTAGAGTATCCACTTTCACTTGTCTATGAACTGTAATAGGCAACCCAGAAGTCCATTTCCGCGGACACGGCTATTCGAATAGATTATATATACAACCCTGCAGGGGTGTACTTCTTCACACACGCTCTCACCACTTACCGCCGTTTACACGACATGTACTCGGCAACCTTCAATGGAGGCCCAGCGAGGGTGTCGGCCACGACCTGACTAACCACACAAGTCTCTCGTCCAGGTTTATCGCCTATTTGGGTTCCATCCGTGGGGAGATCTGGCCGGGGTGTCGCTCACGGCCCCGAACGATGTGTACAGGGTTCCCGCATCACCAAACGGGCGATCGGTACACCGTGCCACGTACCTGCCGCGTCACAGCCCACCCCGAGGGTCAGCGCTGCGCACGACCTCCAGTAAACTACAAACACCAGAAACTAGTTGCAACCCCTGGACAGAGGTCAAGGGCAGTTAATAAGTCGAGAGGGTCCACTGGTTTCGGGCCCAATGCATGGTAGTAACTGGTCATGGATCAACCAACACAGAACTCAGTTCCTGAGGACGGCTGCAATGAGACAACCCACCATGTACTCCTACATGGCCTCTCATCGCTACCTTTACCAAATCGTGTTCACACACTTAGCTCACACACATTAGGACATGTTCATCACCATTCTAATTCATCCCCGATGAATCAGACCTGACACAACTCTAGGCAATAGCAGGCATAACCAGAAAGCATGAAAGAGTAGGCACAACATGGCTCAAACAACTCCTACTCATACTAGTGGGTTTCAACTATTTACTGTGGCAATGACAGGTCATGCAGTGGAAAGGGGTTCAACTACCGCAGCAGGTAACAGTTGAAGCGTTGTTGTCCTAATGCATTAAAAGAGAGCAAGAGCGACAGAGTGGGATTGTATCGGAATGCTCAAAGGGGTTTGCTTGCCTGGCACTTCTGAAGATAACAATGGGTCTTCATGGGTGTCATCGATCACATAGTCGGAACGCGTCTACTGAAAGGGGACAAACACCGGCAACAGAGAAAGAACACAATCAATGCAATGCGACAATATGATGCATGATCATGACATGGCAATATGCTGTTGATTGAGCTAATGCAACTAGCAACCATATTAAATGAAGTTGGTTTGAACCAAAGGTTCAAATTCAAACTTCATATGTGATTATTTAAATGCCATTTAATTGATTTGACCTGATCAGCAGGTTTAACTTGTTCAAACATGCATGAAAATGCAATAAACAGATTCCTTGGATTTTTCTGATCATTATTCATATATAAATTATTTTCATCTGAGCTATGGTTGATTTTATATGATTTTTAGAAGTTTTGAAAATTTCTGAAATAAATAAATCATTTAGATTTATATAAATTCTAGAAAAGGCTTTACTGCGTTAGCATGACGTCTGTGTGACGTCAGCAAGTCAACAGAGGCTGTTCGGGTCAAACCTGACGTGTGGGGTCCACACGTCAGTGGCTCTGCTAATTAATAGGGTTAATTAGCACTAACTAAATTCAAAACTAATCTTAGACAGAACAGGGCCCACACGTCAGTGACTAACTAACTAACCGATTAATTAAAATTAAACTAGGTTAATTAGCAGGGCGGGCCCCACTTGTCAGCGAGTTAGTGGTTGACTAAGGGAGTGAGGCCCATACGTCAGTGACCCGGGGGGGTCAGCCCACCGGTCAAACTAGTCAAACGCGTCGGCGGCTCGTCGCCGGCGGCGACAGACGCGGTGGAGGGCTCGGAAAATGCCCTCCGGCGACCAAAACAGTAGCGGAGAGCATCTACGTGCTCCTGGGACTCTCGCGCATCTAGGGGTGCAGCCGGATTCGGCGGGGATGGCCGGAGTCGACGGCAACAACTGCAGCGGCGGCGACCGGAGTACGGTGGTGACACGCACGACCACTAGGGGGCACGAAAAGGCAAGGTGAGGTGCGCTACGTGTTCGTGAGGTCATTAGAAGCTCGGTGGTGCACTCAGGTGGAAGCTCCAGTGGCTATAGCCACGGCGGCGACATTGCCGGCGGCGAGGGGTTCTCGCGCACGGTGGGGGTTGGAGCTACAGCACGCGCGTGAGTAAAGGGATAGGGGGAGGAGCAAGAGGGGCTCACGGCGGCTGCAGTGGTCGTCGAAGCGGGCTTGGGGAGGCACCAGCCACCGCAAATTCGACAGTGATGTCGTCGGTGGCCGACGAGGGGAACGACTGCGCAGACGGCGTTCGTAGACGTGTGGGGCCGCGTGGCTCGGCGGAGGGGTATAGGGTGACGAGGCGGAGCTCTGGGGCTTGTCGGAGGGGCGAGGGGGTGGCTGTGGCCGTGGTAACGACGAGCGGCGGCGATGGTGGCGTTCGGCCGCGCGCGTGGGAAGCGGGGGAGAGAGACAGAGGAGAGGGAAGAAGCACGGGGAGGGTCGTGGGGGTTCCAGGGTGTCGTGGCGTCCTCTAGGGGCTTCGGGGCGGCGAGGAGGCAGGCAGGCAAGGTGGAGGTGGCCGGCGCACGGTGGCCACGCGCCACCCTGCCCACTGGCAGGAGGTTGAAGACAGTAGGAGGGAGGAGGTGGGCTGGGCCGGCAGAAGCTGGGCCAGGCTACAGGGAGACCAGGTAAGTGGCTCAGGTGGGCTTCCTCTCTCTCTGTTTTCTATTTTAATTTCTGTTTCTGTTTTTTTCTATTTTGTTATTTTGTTCTGGGCTTTATTAAAAATACTTAGGCACACTCAAAAATCATGAAACCAAGCATGGCTACTGTTTAGAATAAATCCAACAGTAAACATTTTAGTTTATGATTATTTGAGCATTTAAAATAATATATAAAATTTAAATGCCCAAATGCAAGTAAGATATGATTTAATTCAAAAATCCAGAATGGTCCTAGAAATATGTGCAACATTTTTGGCAGAGGTTTTTAATCAATCCAAAAATGATGAACTTTTCCAAGGGCATTTTGGGTTCATTGAAAAAGATTTTAATTTGACCATAGTTAAATTAATTTAGTGCTAGGGTTTGAACATCCCCATTTCCCGTTTCTGAGAAATTTAAACATGATGCACATGAAGACCAAGCAAGGTAGGCAAGGCTGGTCTAGGGCTGTGACAACTCACCCCCACTAAATAAGAATCTCGTCCCGAGATTAAAGCGTAGGGTAAGAAATCAGAGGGGACACTAACTAACACAATCTTCTCGATCCAGTTTTCCTCCTCGAAATTGTTGATTCAAAGCATCATGTAGACCTTGGCATCTTTGAATTCAAAGCTTCATCTAACACGACAACAAAAGAACGTGAATTCTACAGGATTTGATCTTCTCGAAGATCGAGCAATTCAAGATCATCTCATGGATTGAGACGTCGAAACATCCCTTGAGTTGAGACACGGAACACTCATCCAAGAGGATGGAGTGAAACAAACGATGAAGGTTCACCTAGTGGCAATAATTCCACACCTAAGAAGATGGTGATCGATGTCACTAGACAGGGCACCTTTAAAGAAGATGACTCGTAGAACTATTCCCTTAAGTGGCAAAAAGAATTACTTTTGATATAGAGATCATTGAAATTCTCTATACCAGCCTAAGGAAAATCACAATCGATCGTTTGACGAAGTCAAAAGAATGACATTCTACATCTAGAATGGATGATGTGGACTGCCTTGTAAAAGACAATGCCAAGGTTGATTTTGCTTATCATCGGAAATGGATGGGACCCATGGAAAGTCCACTTCTGAAAATAATCCTGAACAGCAGTGGCTGAGAAGGGCAACCCATGGAAAATTGGCACATTGGCGGTGCAAGCTAGGAACAAAATGCAAATGCTGGGAATGATTCTGGTAACTGGGAAGAATCCCAACAGTAGAGAGTAAATCTACTCTTGAGGGGTTATAGCATAACCAAGAGCACTGGGAGCAATCCCAGTTGGTGTCGAGGATAACACCTAGTGCTTGTGCGTGCTCTCAAGAACTTGAGCATTCCCATATTCATCAAGGTTTTACCAATATCCGTGTCAAGGATCCTGGTGTAATGCCCAGGATGGGACTATATCTCCTACGTGTCGAGGCATGACTTAGAGACATAACCCCATGCTGGAATGATCGCAAGTTTGGTACCTTTGCACGACTCATGTAAAAGATGGGGATGGAAAACATAAAATAGTTGGCTTACACTCGCCACGTCACACAAATACATTACATGTTCAAATCGTCATTCAATAAAACATCACAGCCCTCTAAGGGTAAAATCCAAATGACAAGATAGCAAACATAATTTAAATCCACAGGTCGGATCGAATCCTAGTAGAAGTCTTCACTACTGATCATCAGGATAACGAACATAGTATCGACTACGCTCCTCGTCATACTCCCAGTCTAGCTCGGTGCCATCACCTAGATAGCTCACCATCGGACCTGCATCTGGTGTGGTGAAGTAACTGTGAGCCACAGAGGACTCAGCAATCCCGTTCCCGGGTAACAAGACTATTTAAGCCTTGGGAGAGAATAAGGCTGAAGAAAAGAATAAGAGTCTGCAGCAGCAACTAGCACTAGCTTACGTGAAAGAGTGCGAGAAGAGAAGGCCTCGGTCGAGAGATGATCACAAAGTGATCCTAGTCTAAGCTCAACAAACATAACCCCACCGTGTTCAACTCCCGAATCCCTATTCGGAAATTGACAGTGACGGTACACACGCTGGTAGTGTATTGGAACATGGTGTCAAGTTATCTACAACCGGATATTAACAAGCTCCCATCTGCCACATAACCATGGGCACGGCTGTCGAAAGTTCATAACCCTGCAGGGGTGTTCCAACTTGGCCCATTAAAAGCCCACGATCCGCGGAGTCGCAACTCCAAGTTGGGAAGACCCGAGTGTTCTCGGAATCCCGTGCTCAAGATACTCCGAACTAAGGTAAGGCTAATCCAGCAAATCCTCCCGGCGTGCCGACACCCTGATAGTAGCCGCGCGTATCTCGTCTCAGGCCACGACCGGATAAGTCATCCTACGGGTTTTTACCAGACCTCGAGTTTCCTTGAGGTGGCCCCGCAGTCTGCTCATTTCGGACCAACACTCATGTGGAGCACTGGCCCGGGGTTGTTGATTAAGAAAAGAGGGTTAATTACTCCCTATGCAAGTTTATTAGTTATTAGGCAAATAGTACCAATGTTGGGACTTGCTGGAAAAGACTTAGCACTTAGCGGTTTATCGAGGGGGCCCCATAAACCCCAACCGTGTGAGGAACGCATAATCAAGGAACATAACACCGGTTTATACGGTTCCTAGCGGCATGAGTGGAACAAATCCCCAAGCAAAAGGCTTAGCCTTCCACCCTTGCCAATATATAGATGATTTCATTTTAAGCATTTATATAGTGTGATATAACCCAACAAACTTCAACATGAAGCAAGCATCTTCAACTTCACATGCAACTAGCAACGCTATAAGAGGGGCTGCGCGAAGCGTACTTAGCCATTCAACGGTTTGCATAGGTAGGGTGGTTAAACATGGTCATGGTTACAAGTAGGAGGCTGACAGGAAAGACATGGGCATCGAGGCAGAACTATAGAGCGATACTCTAGCAATAGGCAAAGATAGTAATGTTATCGGGGTTCGGTCATCTTGCCTGAAGAGTTGTTGTTCGGATCGTAAGAAGGGTCCTCGTGCTCAACCTCGGTAGTAACCTCGTGCTCGTACTCATACTCGGTCTCAGCTTCCGGCTCTAAACAATACAATCACACAAGGCCCGAATCAACAAGATGCAATGCGCACACAAAATGATGGATGCATGACTTATGCACTATGGGAGCAAAATGAGCATGACAATATGCGATCAAGCAAAATGCTTCAAAACAAGATAACAATAGGATATTATGAATCTACACGGAAAATCAATCAAGTTTCATATAAGACTTGCTGAAAACGGAGCTACGGGCTAAAAGTTATGCCCGAAACAAGAAATATGCACAAGCTGGAAATTACAGCAACATAGCAACTTCGGAGCACTAGATAAATAAGCTACAGCACTCAAACATCATGGCAAAGAGCATGAACAGAAACTAGACATATCCTACAGCAAATAAGTCCAAAGGTGCACCCCCAAACGAGCCACGGATCAATAGCAACAAGCTTGGACATATTGAACTTGACAGCAAAATCCTGACGGCAGTAATTTATTGCTACTTTGGAGCAAAAGTTAAATATGCTACAGCCACTCGAATAAGCATGTGAGAGCATGAATAGAAATCCAACAATATATACTACAAGGAACCATCAAGAATCACCCCAAAACTATCATGGATTGCCCTAGAACAGCAAGCAAACATGGCATCTGAGAATTACAGATTCCAGACTTGGTGAAAATCCACTAAGTGTTAAAACAGCAGTTTCATCATGGCATCTTTGAGAGCAAGTTTAAGTCACCTCAAAACTAAACATGGAAAGTGGTAAGCACCACATCAAAGTACACATGATGGTGATTCTGAAACATACAAGCATGCATCATGGAGATAATCACAACAATAGCAATGAGCTCAACAAGATGGCATCTCATAACAAGTTAAACAACTAAACAGCAACATGGCACTTTGCAACGAAGATAAACATGGCAAGAATAAATCTAACATGCAACCTAACACAATCAACATGTAGAGCATGGCAAGACGAACACGTGGACATGTCATTTGCACAAAACGGAGCAACACACAAAAAGTTATCATAGTTAGAAGATAGCATCAGCACACAAAACTCAGGGACTTAGTGGAAAAATGGGGCAACCTTCAGATCTGGAGAAAGGAGTCAACGGGCTCGGGCCCGTGGATCTGAGCAGATCTGGCCCGGCGGACTGGGCCGAGGCGGCGAAGTGGCGCGGAGGAGGCGGCCTGGTGGAGTGGCGGAATGGGCCCTGGCGGCGGGAGATCGGCCCAGGGCGGCTGCCGATCCTGGGCCTCGCTGTGGCAGCCTGGAGGGAGGTGCGGTGGAGGCCTCGGGCGCCTCGGGCCCTGGCGGAGCGGAGGCTGGGGAGCGGCCCAGCGAGCGGGACGGGGCGGCTGGCTGTAGAGGCGACTGGCGGCTAGCGCGCCGGCCTGGCAACGCGGCTGAGGCGGCGGAATCGGCCCGCGGCCCACTCGGGGAGCGGAGGGAGGCGGCTTGCTGGCTCGGGCGCCGAAGGGAGACGCTGGGCCGTCTTCTGGCGGCGCTGGAAGGGCCCGGCTCGGGGCCTGCAGCGGAGGAGAGCGGCGGCCTTCGGCGGCTCGGGCCCAGGCGAGGGCGAGCGCTGCCCAGGCGCGGGAGGGGCGCGCTGGCGAAGGAGGGAGGTGATCGGCTGGGCCCTGGAGCGTGGATCGATGCGGCCTGGGAAGAGGAGCGATCGGGCCTAGCGTCGGTGGGAACTGGCGAATGGCCCAGGCGCGCTGCGATGGATCTGGCGATGTGGGAGCATTGACCCGATCGGGATCCTCCCCGATCGAGGTCCAGGCGGCGGCGGAGCTTCGATCGAAGCTGTGGTGGAGGTCTGGCGCCCTGGCCGGCCGGATCTGGTGCGGGGTGGCCGGCCCGGCGACGGGGAGAGGCCGGAGGCGGCGGTTTTGCTGCGGGGAGAAGTGGAACGGCGCGGAGGAGAGGATGAGGTGGAAGAGGTGTACTCCGGCGAACTCCGACGAAACTCCGGCGGGATTCCGGCGGAACTCCGGCGAGGTGGTGGTGGCTGGAGGAAGGAGAAGGTGGGGGCTAGGGTTTCCTTGATTTGGGGCAAAAATTGGGGGAAGTGGACAAATATATAGGCACAAGGAGCTAGGGTTGTCCAAATGGAGTGCGGTTTTCGGCCACACGATCAGGATTGGATGGCCTAGATGATAGGAGTGGCTAGGAGTGGTTTGGTGGGCTGTTGGAGGGGTGCCTTCGGCCTCAAAGTGGAGACACTTTGAGCCCACGAGAATAACTGTTGGGGTAGCAAACGGACTCGAAACGCGACGAGATTTGACAGGCGGGTTACACACACCAAAACAACAACACACGACAAGTCTCGCGCCAAACTGGTAACGTTACACGGCCAAACACCAAAGTAGGCCTACGAGACGCCACGGACACGTGAGGGAGCTCCGGTACGCGAAACGGACAACGGGAAGGAACGCGTGGGACCGGATGCAAACGACAACACAAATGCAATGCGATGCACATGACTATATGATATGAATGAATGCCACACACGCACACAACAAAACGACGAAAACCCGAAAGACAAAGAACCCGGAATGGAATAGATGAAGTCAGAGATATATTATATGCCCAAAAGGGAAAGTATTACATCCGAGGCATTACAAACTCTCCTCTACTACAAAAAGATCTCGTCCCGAGATCTAGGACTGGAAAAAGGAAGGGTACTCGGAACGAAGATGATCTTCTCGTTCCCACGTAGCTTCTCGGTCGGTATGGTGTGACCACTTGACTTTCAAGAATTTGATGGACTTGTTGCGGGTCTTGCATTCGGTTTCTTCGAGAATAGCAACGGGATGCTCTCGGTAGGACAAATCTTGTTGAAGATCAATCTCTTCAAACGGAATCATGCGTTCAGGTGCCTTGAAGCATTTGCGGAGTTGAGACACATGGAACACATCATGAACATTGGCGAAGTTTGAAGGTAGCTCAAGTTGATAGGCTAGATCGCCTCTTTTGCCAAGAATCTTGAAAGGCCCGACGTATCTAGGAGCAAGCTTTCCTTTGATACCGAATCTTTGGGTTCCTTTCATAGGAGAAACACGGAGATAGACATGATCACCAATGTTGAAGGCCAAATCACAATGCTTGCCGTCATAGTAGCTCTTCTGACGCGACTGAGCGGCCTTGAGATTCTCACGTATGACTTTGCACATCTCTTCGGCTTCTGAGATCAAGTCATTGCCAAGAAGTTGACGTTCACCTGTTTCAGACCAGTTGAGAGGGGTACCGCACTTTCTGCCATAGAGGGTTTCAAACGGAGCTTTGCCGGCACTTGCTTGGTAGCTGTTGTTGTAAGACAACTCGGCAAATGGAAGGCAATCTTCCCATTTCATGCCAAAAGATATGACACAGGCTCTGAGCATGTCTTCTAGAATCTGATTCACTCGCTCGACTTGACCACTAGTCTGAGGGTGAAAAGCAGTGGTGAACCTGATCTTAGTGCCCATGGCGGACTGAAAGGAGTCCCAGAACTTGGAAGTGAACAAACTTCCACGGTCTGAGGAGATGACTTGAGGAATGCCATGTAAAGACACAATTCTGGAAGTGTACAACTCTGCAAGTTGAGCTGCATTGATGGATTCTTTGACTGGAAGGAAGTGAGCGACTTTGGTAAGCTTTTCAATCACCACGAAGATAGAATCATTCCCTCTTTTGGACTTAGGAAAGCCAGTGACGAAATCCATTTCAATGTGGTCAAACTTCCACTCGGGAATAGGAAGAGGTTGGAGAAGACCGGCTGGACGTTGATGTTCTGCTTTCACTCTTCTGCAAACATCACATTCATTCACGAATTGGGCAATCTCCCTTTTCATGCGTGTCCACCAGTAAGATTGCTTGAGATCTTGGTACATCTTGGAACTACCAGGATGAATGGAAAGGAGAGAATCATGTGCTTCTTCCATTATGAGCTTCCTGAGATCACCTTTGGGAACAACAAGTCTGTCCTCGAAGAACAAGGTATCTCTCTCATCAACACGATAGCACTTGTATTTAGGAGTGCCCTTTGCAATACCATGTTTCACCTTCTGCACCATGGCATCACTGAGTTAGGCCTCACGGACCTGATCTTCCAAGGTAGGAGCAACTTGAAGATTTGCAAGAAAACCCTGCGGAACAACTTGGAGGTTGAGTTTCCCGAATGCTTCACAAAGCTCAGGCTGGAACGGCTTGATAAGAAGGCTGTTGCAATATGCCTTTCTGCTCAAAGCATCTGCAATCACATTCGCCTTGCCAGGAGTGTATTCGATGCTGGGATCATACTCTTGGATCATTTCAACCCAACGAGTCTGGCGGAGGTTCAGATTCGGTTGTGTGAAGATGTACTTCAAGCTCTTGTGATCAGTGAAGATGTCAACTTTTCTGCCCAACAACAGATGTCTCCACGTAATCAAAGCATGTACCACAGCTGCTAGCTCGAGATCATGTGTGGGATAGTTCTTCTCACTTGGCTTGAGCTGACGAGAAGTGTATGCCACAATTCTCTTATCTTGCATAAGCACACCACCAAGACCTTGAAGAGAAGCATCACAGAATACTTCATAGGGCTTGGACTCATCTGGAGGAGTAAGAACTGGAGCAGAGACGAGCTTTTCTTTGAGAGTTCTGAATGCCACTTCACACTCTGGAGACCAAAAGTATTTGACATTCTTCTGAAGCAAGTTGGAAAGAGGCTTGGCAATCTTGGGGAAGTTCTCAACGAACCTTCTGCAATAGCTGGCAAGACCCAGAAAACTGCGGAGTTGCTTGACGTTCTGAGGAGCTTCCCAGTTGACAATTGCTTCAACTTTCTCGGGATTAACCGCAATACCATCAGCTGAGATGATATGTCCCAGGTACAAAACCTTATCGAGCCAGAACTCGCACTTGGAGAACTTGGCATAGAACTTATGCTCACGGAGTCGATCAAGAACCAGAAGTAAGTGCTTTTCGTGATCTTCTTCATTCTTGGAAAACACCAGAATATCATCCAGATACATAAGCACAAACTCGCCAGTGTAGGGGTTGAAGATGTAGTGCATCATTCTCGAGAAGGTAGGAGGAGCATTAGCGAGACCAAAGGACATGACTGTATACTCATATGAACCGAAACTCGTTCTGAAGGCAGTCTTGGGAATGTCTTTCTCGCGAATGCGAATTTGGTGATAGCCCATTCGGAGATCGAGCTTAGAGAACACTTTAGCTCCTTTGAGCTGCTCGAGCAGTTCGTTGATGTTGGGGAGCGGATACTTGTTCTTTATTGTCTTCTTGTTCAATGGCCGGTAATCGACGCAGAGACGCTCCGTGCCATGTTTCTTCTTGACAAATAAGACACCACAGCCCCAAGGAGACGTACTAGGCCTGATGAGACCCATACGCTCCTGTTCATCAAGATGTTTCTTCAATTCCTTCAATTCTTTGGGAGAGAGCTTGTACGGACGCCAGCATGCTGGCTCAGTACCCGGCTCGAGTTCAATGACGAATTCCACCTGACGGTGTGGAGGCATGCCTGGAAGTTCTTCAGGAAAGACGTCTTGATATTCGTTTACCACCGGAATTTGAGATATGGCATTAATCTCGCCCTTATCATTGAGAGAGAAAAGCCTGATAGTGTTATCCCTGGAGGCAAAGATAATCACATCTTCATCCAGATGAGTCATCTTGACTTCCTTCTGTGCACAATCAATGTGAGCATCATGCTGAGAAAGCCAATCCATCCCGAGGATGAGGTCAATGTCGGAATTGCCAAGAACCACCGGATTAGCCAGAAAGCGATAATCTCCCATGCGAATAGAAACATTCGGAGCCATCAAATTTGAAGTCATGCACTTGCCCGGAGAAATAATTTGCAACTTCTTATCAAGAAATGCCGAAGTGAAACTATGCTTGGTAAAGAATGGCCTTGATATGAAACTGAGAGAAGCACCAGAATCAAACAATACTTTAGCAGGTATAGAGTTAACTGAGAGGTTACCCAAACTGACATCAGAAGAATTCTCCGCTTGCGCTGCATCATCTGCATCAACATCTGGGTGTTCTGAGTTGTAGTCTGCATAATCGCTCTCCAAGCCTCAGACGGAGGAGGAGGGGAAGGAGGACGATCTGGAACCTCTTCACCCTCTGGGTTAGCGTTGGGAACCCTCTTCGGAGCCATCCTGAAAGAGATGACCACGAAATCAGCAATTGATTGAAAGAAGATAAGGCTGAATCAATGGAATGAATTGCAACAAGTCTTCACAATAATCATTTCAACAAGAGGAACGAATGAAATTCTCAGTTAAATGATAACATCAATCTTCACGAGAAGCCACATAGGGGACTAAAGGTAAAATAAAAAAAACAACAAGGTACGGATGGAAACAAACACAAGATAGGAGCTTCGTTCTAACATCTTTGTGCTGAAAGCATATGAACACGTTACGAAAGGGTTTTGTAATCCCCGGATCAGCATAGCCAAGGACCCTTTAAGATGCAACTCCCGATCGGAACATCGGTCATAATACCACTTCACTCAATGTAGAACCCCGAACTCGCTAACCTGCATTCATTGGAAGAATGCCTACGATCTACTGGATAAACCCACCTATTAATTTCCGAAAGATTCCAGTTATGCAATCAGGTATTGGGGATACAGGGGAAGCACCGCACAATCAACTCTAAATCTACATCCAACTGTATCCATCCTTCAACACATAACCAGTCTTTCTCGGAAACTGTCTACCTCGGACCTTCGAAAAGCATCCACTATAACAAACTATCGCAATACTCCCGAACTACCTCCCCAGTACTGGGTGATGTCGGGGTTATCTTGCCACTAACTATATAGGAGAGATTTTCGATGTCGGCCGTCTTAAGTATTTAGTACTGCCGCGATATGCTTGTGATGACAATAACCCGAAGCTCAACTCCCCGGGACACTGCCACAACCCCTAATGTCAGGAGGCATCGAGAACAATATTCTCGTCACAAGAACATCGAAACAATCCAAGAATACTCGCGAGATTCCTAAAAAAAATTGTGCAATTTTTTGAAAGTAGAAGAGGCAAGAGTAGACGTCAGGAGTCCTCACTAGAGTGAAAGGGGATGAGAAGCAAAGAAATCCTACTCTCCGATATAAATATAGGACCAAAAATATTTTCAGTGTGTGCCTAGACTCGACCGTCAATGATTCGATCAATCAGTGGGGGCTCCAAGGTCGGAGAAGGCTCTGAATACCAACTTGTAATGCCCAGGATGGGACTATATCTCCTACTGTCGAGGCACGACTTAGAGACATAACCCCATGCTGGAATGATCGCAAGTTTGGTACCTTTGCACGACTAATGTAAAAGATGGGGATGGAAAACATAAAATAGTTGGCTTACACTCGCCACGTCACACAAATACATTACATGTTCAAATCATCATTCAATAAAACATCACAGCCCTCTAAGGGTAAAATCCAAATGACAAGATAGCAAACATAATTTAAATCCACATGTCGGATCGAATCCTAGTAGAAGTCTCCACTACTGATCATCAGGATAACGAACATAGTATCGACTACGCTCCTCGTCATACTCCCAGTCTAGCTCGGTGCCATCACCTGGATAGCTCACCATCGGACCTCCATCTGGTGTGGTGAAGTAACTGTGAGCCACAGAGGACTCAGCAATCCCGTTCCTGGGTAACAAGACTATTTAAGCCTTGGGAGAGAAAAAGGCTGAAGAAAAGAATAAGAGTCTGCAGCAGCAACTAGCACTACCTTACATGAAAGAGTGCGAGAAGAGAAGGCCTCGGTCGAGAGATGATCACAAAGTGATCCTAATCTAAGCTCAACAAACATAACCCCACCGTGTTCAACTCCCGAATCCCTATTCGGAAATTGACAATGACGGTACACACGCTGGTAGTGTATTGGAACATGGTGTCAAGTTATCTACAACCGGATATTAACAAGCTCCCATCTGCCACATAACCGCGGGCACGGCTTTCGAAAGTTCATAACCCTGCAGGGGTGTTCCAACTTGGCCCATTACAAGCCCACGATCCGCGGAGTCGCAACTCCAAGGTGGGAAGACCCGAGTGTTCTCGGAATCCCGTGCTCATGATACTCCGAACTAAGGTAAGGCTAATCCAGCAAATCCTCCCGGCGTGCCGACACCCTGATAGTAGCCGCGCGTATCTCGTCTCAGGCCACGACCGGATAAGTCATCCTACAGGTTTTTACCAGACCTCGAGTTTCCTTGAGGTGGCCCCGCAGTCTGCTCATTTCCGACCAACACACATGTGGAGCACTGGCCCGGGGTTGTTGATTAAGAAAAGAGGGTTAATTACTCCCTATGCAAGTTTATTAGTTATTAGGCAAATAATACCAATGTTGGGACTTGCTGGAAAAGACTTAGCACTTAGCGGTTTATCGAGGGGGCCCCATAAACCCCAACCGTGTGAGGAACACATAATCAAGGAACATAACACCGGTTTATACGGTTCCTAGCGGCATGAGTGGAACAAATCACCAAGCAAAAGGCTTAGCCTTCCACCCTTGCCAATATATAGATGATTTCATTTTAAGCATTTATATAGTGTGATATAACCCAACAAACTTCAACATGAAGCAAGCATCTTCAACTTCACCTGCAACTAGCAACGCTATAAGAGGGGCTGAGTGAAGCGTACTTAGCCATTCAACGGTTTGCATAGGTAGGGTGGTTAAACATGGTCATGGTTATAAGTAGGAGGCTGACAGGAAATACATGGGCATCAAGGCAAAAACAATAGAGCGATACTCTAGCAATAGGCAAAGATAGTAATGTTATCGGGGTTCGGTCATCTTGCCTGAAGAGTAGTCGTTCGGATCGTAAGAAGGGTCCTTGTGCTCAACCTCGGTAGTAACCTCGTGCTCGTACTCGTACTCGGTCTCAGCTTCTGGCTCTAAACAATACAATCACACAAGGCACGAATCAACAAGATGCAATCCGCACACAAAATAATGGATGCATGACTTATGCACTATGGGAGCAAAATGAGCATAACAATAAGCGATCAAGCAAAATGCATCAAAACAAGATAACAATAGGATATTATGAATCTACACGGAAAATCAATCAAGTTTCATATAAGACTTGCTGAAAACGGAGCTACGGGCTAAAAGTTATGCCCGAAACAAGAAATATGCACAAGCTGAAAATTACAGCAACATAGCAACTTCGGAGCACTAGATAAATAAGCTACAGCACTCAAACATCATGGCAAAGAGCATGAACAGAAACTAGACATATCCTACAGCAAATAAGTCCAAAGGTGCACCCCCAAAGGAGCCACAGATCAATAGCAGCAAGCTTGGACATATTGAACTTGACAGCAAAATCCCGACAGCAGTAATTTATTGCAACTTTGGAGCAAAAGTTAAATATGCTACAGCCACTCAAATAAGCATGTGAGAGCATGAATGGAAAGCCAACAATATATACTACAAGGAACCATCAAGAATCACCCCAAAACTATCATGGATTGCCCTAGAACAACAAGCAAACATGGCATCTGAGAATTACAGATACCAGACTTAGTGAAAATCCACTAAGTGTTAAAACAGCAGTTTCATCATGGCATCTTTGATAGCAAGTTTAAGTCACCTCAAAACTAAACGTGGCAAGTGGTAAGCACCACATCAAAGTACACATGTTGGTGATTCCGAAACATACAAGCATGCATCATGGAGATAATCACAACAATAGCAATGAGCTCAACAAGATGGCATCTCATAACAAATTAAACAACTAAACAGCCACATGGCACTTTGCAACGAAGATAAACATGGCAAGAATAAATCTATCATGCAACCTAACACAATCAACATGTAGAGCATGGCAAGACGAACACGTGGACATGTCATTTGCACAAAACGGAGAACACACAAAAAGTTATTACAGTTAGAAGATAGCATCAGCACACAAAACTCAGGGACTTAGTGGAAAAATGGGGGCAACCTTCAGATCTGGAGAAAGGAGTCAACGGGCTCGGGTCCGCGGATCTGAGCAGATCTGGCCCGGCGGACTGGGCCGAGGCGGCGAAGTGGCGCGGAGGAGGCGGCCTGGTGGAGTGGCGGACTGGGCCCTGGCGGCGGGAGATCGGCCCAAGGCGGCTGGCGATCCTGGGCCTCGCTGCGGCGGCCTGGAGGGAGGTGCGGTGGAGGCCTCGGGCGCCTCGGGCCCTGGCGGAGCGGAGGCTGGGGAGCGGCCCAGCGAGCGGGACGGGGCGACTGGCTGTAGAGGCGACTGGCGGCTGGCGCGCCGGCCTGGCAACCCGGCGGAATCGGCCCGCGGCCCACTCGGGGAGTGGAGGGAGGCGGCCTGCTGGCTCGGGCGCCGAAAGGAGACGCTGGGCCGTCTTCTGGCGGCGCTGGAAGGGCCCGGCTCGGGGCCTGCAGCGGGGGAGAGCGGCGGCCGTCGGCGGCTCGGGCCCAGGCGAGGGCGAGCGTTGCCCAGGCGCGGGAGGGGCGCGCTGGCGAAGGAGGGAGGTGATCGGCTGGGCCCTGGAGGGTCGATCGATGCGGCCTGGGAAGAGGAGCGATCGGGCCTAGCGTCGGTGGGAACTGGCGAATGGCCCACGCGCGCTGCGATGGATCTGGCGATGCGGGAGCATTGACCCGATCGGGATCCTCCCCGATCGAGGTCCAGGCGGCGGCGGAGCTTCGATCGAAGCTGCGGTGGAGGTCTGGCGCCCTGGCCGGCCGGATCTGGTGCGGGGTGGCCGGCCCGGCGACGGGGAGAGGCCGGAGGCGGCGGTTTTCCTGCGGGGAGAAGTGGAACGGCGCGGAGGAGAGGATGAGGTGGAAGAGGTGTACTCCGGTGAACTCCGGCGAAACTCCGGCGGGATTCCGGCGGAACTCCGGCGATGTGGTGGTGGCTGGAGGAAGGAGAAGGTGGGGGCTAGGGTTTCCTTGATTTGGGGCAAAAATTGGGGGAAGTGGACAAATATATAGGCACAAGGAGCTAGGGTTGTCCAAATGGAGTGCGGTTTTCGGCCACACGATCAGGATTGGATGGCCTAGATGATAGGAGTGGCTAGGAGTGGTTTGGTGGGCTGTTGGAGGGGTGCCTTAGGCCTCAAAGTGGAGGCACTTTGAGCCCACGAGAATAACTGTTGGGGTAGCAAACGGACTCGAAACGCGACGAGATTTGACAGGCGGGTTACACACACCAAAACAACAACACACGACAAGTCGCCAAACTGGTAACGTTACACGGCCAAACACCAAAGTAGGCCTACGAGACGCCACAGACACGTGAGGGAGCTCCGGTACACGAAACGGACAACGGGAAGGAACGCATGGGACCGGATGCAAACGACAACACAAATGCAATGCGATGCACATGACTATATGATATGAATGAATGCCACACATGCACACAACAAAACGATGAAAACCCGAAAGACAAAGAACCCGGAATGGAATAGATGAAGCCAGAGATATATTATATGCCCAAAAGGAAAGTATTACATCTGGGGCATTACACCTGGCAACATCATATACTACCATGATGAATAATGATGGACGATGCAGATGCAAGGGAAGACAACACTTTCTTAGATTTCACCCCAGCGGAGTCAAGGGGCAAAACCTGGATGATCGACCGAGAGACATTTAGCACTCCGCTTCTAATGTTCTCCTCGATCTGCTAGCGCAACCCATTTATTAAAATGGTTTGGTACCTAGAACGTCAAGTAAAAGGTTGGACTTCAGGAGCACAAAAAGTCCATAAGGAACAACTAGGGAGGTAAATCCTAGGAAGTCCTTATGGGGAGGTGGCCAACTTCTTCAATCGAGATACTACAACAATAGATCTTCCGGCTGGGTGTGTTGGCCACGACATCCACTTTACCGGTTATTGAGAGACCAATATTATAGTTCTTGGGAAATGCTCTAACCATCATATCTGCCTGAGATTCAGTTCTGGTTGGTGTCAGGATGTTCCAGACTCATCGAGTCTAGAAGGAAAAATGAAGGTTTGCAACACAATTCGACGAGACGACGTTGCGAGATTCTGGGGAATGAACTACGATAGCAAGCTCCAAAACATTAGCTGGTTCTGCTACAAACCTGTGAATACGTTGTCCAAGACAAGCATGACCACATAGCAGTCTTATGATAAAACACTACCGAGTTCTAGTTGGGAACCATCGTCTAGGATATCGAAGTCCTTACATAAGTCATATGATTAGCTCTTATGATGGAACTTTTCTCCTTGAACAAATCAATCAGTGGCTTGGTGTGCTAGGGATACATATAGAGTGAAGGTTGCAAATCTCCAAACCACAGAATACTTCGCACGTATGCATGACTGACTTGGGATGATTCCACAGGAAGCAAAACAAACTTTCTCGAACTCACGGCAGCAACTTGCACTAGATGCACATGAATTAGGGAAAGTCTCTCATCTCATCCAACATATACCTCATGAACGGGACACGAAGGCAATGCTTACAAAGTTTCCAACACTAGCTTAATGTCCTACAAAATCATGGAGAAGATAGCAGTGTTGCTGATGGGCTCAACAACAATTCATCCAGGTTTCCATGGAGATGGAATTCCATAATTATGTGAACAAGTGATAGTATTGGTCAGACCCAGAAGATATAATGGTGTATGCTCGAGGGATCAACCACGATTAGGACAACATTATGAATATCGTTGGTTCTGTTTTGACTTAACGATAGCCCACTCTCAAATCAAAGTTTTGATATGACAATAGGTCCAACAACTTATCACAGGGACCAATTGATGAAGATGTCATCTATCTTCAACACACACACAAAAGATATCCCTTGGAAGGAACTAAGTCAGGCAAGCTTTTATCTTCCAACTCTCCAAGTTGTTGTTTAGCTTAACCAACTAGTTCAGGGTATCCAATACAGATTCTCAGAGAAGGGGTGGTTTACAAGAAAACCAACTTGATCACGAATTCAACATAGCGGTCAGGGAACAACCTGGTAATACTTCCGAGAAGATATTCGGAAAATCACGAACCACCGATATGTTGCTAAGTCTGAAAACAATCTTGCTTTTCAGGGCAAGAAGATGTGATCGCAAGAGTGAGGGATTATGCAATCCTAACTCATTGATCAAAGAGTGCACCAGAAAAATGGACTAGGTAGCACGATCAATCTTAGAAATGGTGATTCAGTAGCCAACACACTAAGAATGAAATTGTTGTCCTTTAACTACCAAGCAACAGGGTTGCTAGGAGTATTGATTTAACACATCACAATTCACTTGTCGGTATTCCGGTTACCATAACATGGAGACCGAGAAATAAACGATGATGGCGAGAAGTATCACCTTATCAAAAGTTCATAGGAGGTGGTGCAATCCCCATGACATTCTTGACATAAGGATGGTAATATTCCAAGATAGAACAGATTAGAAGCTGGATTAACATTCTTCATCTGCGGAGTACAACTTCTTTGACCCAATCCTGGATATGGATAAAGTACTGGAGTTTGGTTCTCCTAGTCATTCCAGAATAGAATGGCTTGACAGACCACAAGAGTAAAAGGCATCGATGAACACGAGTGCACAACTACTCCTGACTATCAACTGATAGACGAGGGTCATAATACAACTAAAAGGAGACAACTCAAGGAACATATAACTTCTGAGTTGTGGATGCATAGATTAACATGTCGAACGAGTTCAACATATTTCTTCCGGATAACCCATGCAGAAAGTAGAATTGGCAGAGTCACAATATGAATGGAGTACTACTCAAGAGCACTCGGGTTGTGATCTTTTGGTTCAGAAGAACTTCTGCCAAGGATGGTTCATGGTATTTGGAAGAAGGATATACCACGGACCTCGAGGACTATCACAAGGTTACTAATATCCTAAAGGAACGAGCAATACTATCAACATGAAGTAAGTTGAGTGAATCTTGGGTTCAGGAACCCAGAAATAGATTACCTACCAACCAAATGGCATCACGGGATGCTTTCGAGGATAATGGCCAGAATCATCACACCGGGAATACAGAGTATTGCTAAATTACTGGGTGATTTTCTAAGACATCTAGGGTCATAATAATAGGTCCAACATATATGTCGAGGTAACAGAGTACCTCAACACACTAACTAGTGTGATTAATCTGGCCTAAAAGGACATCGGAAACAGGGAGGAAAGGTTTGCAAATGCATCAGACTATTTAGAAACCTGGGATGACTCGGACAGCATAACGGCTGTAAATGCTTGAAAATACTTTTGAGACTCGTGCACAAGATAGCATAACCACTCAACATCATAATGTCAAGGTTCTGAGATCAACAATTGAACACACAGAAGTAGAATAAATTGAACTGAGAGTCGAATCCATAATTAACGTGATCCTGATAGACATAAGAGAAAGCCTTGTTCTTAATCCCCGTGGAATAGGAGAAGGTGACTCAGATCAGAAGGTCATAAGGTAAAGGAGTAAAATGAGCCTTACGTTCCCTTCCACAATCAATTCCCTTATATAACTAAAGAGTTTCTAGACACAACTTCGACCAGTTTGGCTTACTAATCCTACAGGCAGTCAGGCTCTGATACCAAAGCTGTCAGGACCCCGATCCTAAGTCACACAGGTCTAGCCTGTAACACATCATATCACTTTGCGGCCTCATGCACGATATCCCCACGGGTGCCACCTTACCTGGCCCGGGACCGTTTGCGCATTTTGGCACACGTATATGATAGTGTCGCTAGCATCCGTATGACAGAGAACTCGGGCCGACATGACTAGTTATAAACCAAAAGTGGCACTAAATTACAGAGACATGCATACATGACCCAGCAACGAACGTGTCGGTCATCAACGTATGAACCCAAGTCGTAGCAAGCTACAAGGACTTAAAGGAACAACGCGTGACATTTCCCCTAAGGGACAGACACAGGAACGAAGAAGGACACATGCCGGCCAGCCTAAGTCAACCGGAGCAGTAGCGAGCTACCAAGGCTCGGTGGAAGCACTAGGAGACATTTCCCTGTAAGATAGGCTACCAAAGGTAAACAACTAGGTGTCGGATCCCACACATAGCAATACACATTACACGTACGCATAACATGCAAGTATGTGCTGTACAACATGGCATCACAACATAACTCAACAACTCATATAGATAAGGCCCAGAAGAGCCATCATAGCATTTATTACAAGAAGAGGTCACATGACCCAACATACAGAGCATACAGGCAACGGAAGCATAACATGTCTGGGTACAGACAACTACAAATGAAAAAGGCTGGGAAGCCTGACTATCTACAAGATCCTACAAGGGTACAAGATCGTAGCTGAGGTAACAAGCTAAACGTCGAAGTCCACGCGGAACCACTACCGAGACTGAGGTCTCTCTGCAAAAACATAAATTAAGAAAACGTGAGTACAAAGGTACTCAGCAAGACTTACATCAGAACTAGCTACATATGCATCAGTATCAACAAAGGGGGTGGTGGAGTTTTACTGCAGCAAGCCAGCTTGACTCGGTGGCTATCCTAAACTACGACTGCAAGTAACACTTTTAAGGTGGCGCACACGAGTCCACATATTCACCAGTCAATACACCACTATGGATCCGCTCCCGTCTCCCTACGAGAAGGCCATCCATAGCACTCACGCTTATCTTGCGTGTTTTAGAGTATCCACTTTCACTTGTCTATGAACTGTAATAGGCAACCCAGAAGTCCATTTCCGCGGACACGGCTATTCGAATAGATTATATACATAACCCTGCAGGGGTGTACTTCTTCACACACGCTCTCACCACTTACCGCCATTTACACGACATGTACTCGGCAACCTTCAAGCGGAGGCCCAGCAAGGGTGTCGGCCACGACCTGACTAACCACACAAGTCTCTCGTCCAGGTTTATCGCCTATTTGGGTTCCATCCGTGGGGAGATCCGGCCGGGGTGTCGCTCACGGCCCCAAACGATGTGTACAGGGTTCCCACATCACCAAACGGGCGATCGGTACACCATGCCACGTACCTGCCGCGTCACAGCCCACCCCGAGGGTCAGCGCTGCGCACGACCTCCAGTAAACTACAAACACCAGAAACTAGTTGCAACTCTTGGACAGAGGTCAAGGGCAGTTAATAAGTCGAGAGGGTCCATTGGTTTCGGGCCCAATGCATGGTAGTAACTGGTCATGGATCAACCAACACAGAACTCAGTTCCTGAGGATGGCTGCAAAGAGACAACCCACCATGTACTCCTACATGGCCTCTCATCGCTACCTTTACCAAATCGTGTTCACACACTTAGCTCACACACATTAGGACATGTTCATCACCATTCTAATTCATCCCCGATGAATCAGACCTGACACAACTCTAGGCAATAGCAGGCATAACCAGAAAGCATGAAAGAGTAGGCACAACATGGCTCAAACAACTCCTACTCATACTAGTGGGTTTCAACTATTTACTGTGGCAATGACAGGTCATGCAGTGGAAAGGGGTTCAACTACCGCAGCAGGTTACAGTTGAAGCGTTGTTGTCCTAATGCATTAAAAGAGAGCAAGAGCGACAGAGTGGGATTGTATCGGAATGCTCAAAGGGGTTTTGCTTGCCTGGCACTTCTGAAGATAACAATGGGTCTTCATGGGTGTCATCGATCACATCGTCGGAACACGTCTACTGAAAGGGGACAAACACCGGTAACAGAGAAAGAACACAATCAATGCAATGCGACAATATGATGCATGATCATGACATGGCAATATGTTGTTGATTGAGCTAATGCAACTAGCAACCATATTAAATGAAGTTGGTTTGAACCAAAGGTTCAAATTCAAACTTCATATGTGATTATTTAAATGCCATTTAATTGATTTGACCTGATCAGCAGGTTTAACTTGTTCAAACATGCATGAAAATGCCATAAACAGATTCCTTGGATTTTTCTGATCATTTTTCATATATAAATTATTTTCATCTGAGCTACGGTTGATTTTATATGATTTTTAGAAGTTTTGAAAATTTCTGAAATAAATAAATCATTTAGATTTATATAAATTCTAGAAAAGGCTTTACTGCGTCAGCATGACGTCTGTGTGACGTCAGCAAGTCAACAGAGGCTGTTCGGGTCAAACCTGACGTGTGGGGTCCACACGTCAGTGGCTCTGCTAATTAACAGGGTTAATTAGCACTAACTAAATTCTAAACTAATCTTAGACAGGACAGGGCCCACACGTCAGTGACTAACTAACTAACCGATCAATTAAAACTAAACTAGGTTAATTATCAGGGCGGGCCCCACTTGTCAACGAGTTAGTGGTTGACTAAGGGCGTGGGGCCCATACGTCAGTGACCCGGGGGGGTCAACCCACCGGTCAAACTAGTCAAACGCGTCGGCGGCTCGTCGCCGGCGGCGACAGACGCGGTGGAGGGCTCGGAAAATGCCCTCCGGCGACCAAAATAGCAACGGAGAACATCTACGTGCTCCTGGGACTCTCGCGCATCTAGGGGTGCAGCCGGATTCGCCGGGGATGGCCGGAGTCGACAGCAACAACTGCAGCGGCGGCGGCCGGAGTACGGTGGTGACACGCGCGACTACTAGGGGGCACGGAAAGGCAAGGTGAGGTGCGCTACGTGTTCGTGAGGTCATTAGAAGCTCGATGGTGCACTCAGGTGGAAGCTCCAGTGGCTATAGCCACGGCGGCGACATTGCCGGCGGCGAGCGGTTCTCGGGCACGGTGGGGGTTGGAGCTACAGCACGCGCATGAGTAAAGGGATAGGGGGAGGAGCAAGAGGGGCTCACGGCGGTTGCAGTGGTCGTCGAAGCGGGCTCGGGGAGGCACCAGCCACCGCGAATTCGACGGTGATGTCGTCGGCGGCCGACGAGGGGAACGGTTGCGCAGACGACGTTCGGAGACGTGTGGTGCCGCGTGGCTCGGCGGAGGGGTATAGGGCGATGAGGCGGAGCTCTGGGGCTCGTCGGAGGGGCGAGGGGGTGGCTGTGGCCATGGTAACGACGAGCGGCGGCGATGGTGGCGTTCGGCCGCGCGCGTGGGAAGCGGGGGAGAGAGACAGAGGAGAGGGAAGAAGCACGGGGAGGGTCGTGGGGGTTCCAGGGTGTCGTGGCGTCCTCTAGGGGCTTCGGGGCGGCGAGGAGGCAGGCAGTCAAGGTGGAGGTGGCCGGCGCACGGTGGCCACGCGCCCTCTTGCCCACTGGCAGGAGGTTGAAGACAGTAGGAGGGAGGAGGTGGGCTGGGCCGGCAGAAGCTGGGCCAGGCTATAGGGAGACCCGGTAAGTGGCCCAGGTGGGCTTCCTCTCTCTCTCTGTTTTCTATTTTAATTTCTGTTTCTGTTTTTCTATTTTGTTATTTTGTTCTGGGCTTTATTAAAAATACTTAGGCACACTCAAAAATCATGAAACCAAGCATGGCTACTGTTTAGAATAAATCCAACAGTAAACATTTTAGTTTATGATTATTTGAGCATTTAAAATAATATATAAAATTTAAATGCCCAAATGCAAGTAAGATATGATTTAATTCAAAAATCCAGAATGGTCCTAGAAATATGTGCAACATTTTTGGCAGAGGTTTTTAATCAATCCAAAAATGATGAACTTTTCTAAGGGCATTTTGGGTTCATTGAAAAAGATTTTAATTTGACCCTAGTTAAATTCATTTAGTGCTAGGGTTTGAACATCCCCATTTCCAGTTTCTGAGAAATTTAAACATGATGCACATGAAGACCAAGCAAGGCAGGCAAGGCTGTTCTAGGGTTGTGACAGTTCAATCTTGCGGTGTCCTTTCCCAGTGACAGTAGGGGCAGCAAGGCACGTATTGTATTGTTGCCATCGAGGATAAAAAGATGGGGTTTTCATCATATTGCTTGAGTTTATCCCTCTACATCATGTCATCTTGCTCAAGGCATTACTCTGTTCGTATGAACTCAATACACTAGATGCATGCTGGATAGCGGTCGATGTGTGGAGTAATAGTAGTAGATGCAGAATCGTTTCGGTCTACTTGTCTCGGACGTGATGCCTATATACAATGATCATGCCTAGATAGTCTCATAGTTATTTGATTTTCTATCAATTGCTCGACTGTAATTTGTTTACCCACCGTAGAATACCGTTATCATGAGAGAAGCCACTAGAGAGAACTATGGCCCCCGGGTGTATTCTCAACATATCAATCTACATCTACTTTACTTTTCTTGCTTTTATTTGCTGTTTTATTAAACCAAAAATACCAAAAATATAATTGTCATCTCTATCAGATCTCACTCTCATAAGTGACCGTAAAGGGATTAACAACCCCTGATCGCGTTGGCTGCGAAGTTCTTATTTGTTTGTGTAGGTGCGAGGGACTGGCGCGTGGTCTCCTACTCGATTGATACCTTGGTTCTCAAAAATTGAGGGAAATACTTACGCTACTGTGCTGCATCTCCCTTTCCTCTTCGAGGGAATACAATGCAAGCTCAAGAGGTAGCAGTAGCCAACAAGATCAAAGGAGGACCTCTTAGGATACCAAATGCCAAAGTTTGGTGTATGAATTAAGTATCTCACTATACTTTTCACAGCCTTAAGATGACATTCTTTGGGTGCCGCTTGCTATCGTGCACACATGCACACACTTAGCATAATATCGGGATGGGAGGCACATAGATATAACAATGAACCAATCATAGAGCGGTAAACCTTTTAGTTAACCGGTTCACCATCCTTTGTCAAGTCAAGATGTCCACTAGTAGGCATGGGTGTAGTCATACCTTTGCATTCTTGCATGTTGAAGTTCTTGAACAAGTCCTTGGCATACTTTGTTTGAGAAACAAAGGTACCCTCCTTAGTTTGCTTGATTTGCAAACCAAGAAAGAATTTGATTTCACTCATCATAGACATCTCAAACTTTTCCGACATTAGCTTTCCAAACCTTTCACTAAAATGGGGGTTAGAAGAACCAAATATGGTATCATCAACATAAATTTGCCACACAAACAATTCACCATTAACCCTTTTAGTAAAAAGTGTGGAATCAATTTTCCCAATTTCAAAGCCTTTTCCAATAAGGAACTTGGTCAAGCATTTATACCATGGTGCTGGGGGGATGAACCCCAGGCAGGCAACGGAAGCCGGATCATTTTCAAAAACAATGAGGCCAGCATCGCCCCGCAATCCGGCTCTCGCTTGGCCGGGTCGCTCGACCCGGCCAAATCCCATGACCCGGCCAAACTCTCCAGCCCGGCCGGCCCCCATGATTCGGCCCCAACAGTCCGCTCAGGGAATCCGGACCCGGCGTGCCAAGACTTCCCCAACAAGCCAGCCCAGCCCGTGGCGTGTTCCCTAATCCGGCCATGGGATAGCTCCCGTCCCATCCTAGCCGTACAATGGGACGAGACTCCGCCTATCGATGACCGAGGCAACAGTGCCCCGCCCATGCCTCTGGTCAGCCGAGGCGTGGCAACAATGCAATCATCATCACCCATGATGCCGGCAGATGGCAACATGACAGAACGCCGCTATACCCGACTCAACCCGGCCACTCCCTGACAGTCGACAAGACGGCACACAGTGCCTCCGTACCCGGTGGGCCCCTCGCCCGGAGAACCCGGCGAGCCCTGTACCCGGCTGGTCCCAGCGTCGGCTTCCTGGACAATGACAACCCGGCCCCATGGCCTTGTAACATTACCATTGTATCCCTGGGGGGTTGGCCTATAAACCCCCCAGGAGCCCTCACGCATATGGGCGCAAGAAGAAGAACTAGGACGACTACAAGAGATAGACACACATCACAAGGAGAAGCAGCCTAAACCTCGGCCCGTCTTCCTCCTTCCTTCATATAGCTCAAGGAGCAACTCTATATTGATATCCATCAACCACACTCGGCAGGATTAGGGGTGTTATCTCTCCGGAGAGCCCCGAACCTGGGTATGTCTTGCGTCCCACGCTCGCTCATGCCAACCTCGCCTCTGAAGCCCACCAGTGCCCTCGAGCCTCCTCCTATCTTTAGCCATCCCTTGGCATCTGCCGTGCGCCCACCACGACACATGGTCTAGGAGCTTGTTTAAGACCATAAAGAGCTTTGTGAAGTTTGTAAACATGATTAGGTTTCTTGGGATTAACAAAGCTGAGAGGTTGTTTAACATAAAATTCCACCTCAATTTCACCGTTAAGAAAAGAACTTTCAATGTCCATTTGGTATAAAGTGATATCATGGTGATTTGCATAAGCAAGTAAGATGCGTATGGACTCAAGTCTAGCAACGGGGGCATACGTCTCACAGTAATCCATACCTTTGACTTGAGTGTAGCCTTGGGCGATGAGTTGGGCCTTGTTGCGTACAACTTGTCCATCTTCATCTTGCTTATTGCGAAACACCCATTTTGTACCGATGATATTTTGGTTGTTCTCGGGCTTCTCAACCAATGTCCAAACTTGGTTTCCCTCAAAGTTATGTAGTTCCTCGTGCATAGAGTTCACCCAATCCGGATCATCAAGAGCATCTTCAACCTTCATAGGTTCAAGGTTGGATATGAAAGAGTAGTGTTCACAAAAGTTAGCTAAACGAGATTTAGAGCAAGTGATTTTCCCGGTTTGGATATCATCGTAGATTTTCTCTACGGGATGATCTCCAGCCATTCTTTCTCTAACTCGTTAAAGCTTTTGCTTGGGTCAGGGTGGAACATCCTCTTCATCTTCTTCTTCTTGTCCTTCTTCATTGTTGTTGGTGTTGTCGTCCCCTTGTGGAGGTGGAGAAGGAGGTCGATGAGGTTCATTTTGAAGCACTTCCTCGTTTCCCTCATCATGGCGTGTCCCACTTGTGGATTCCTCCAAGTCAACTTGTGGTTCACCTTGTCGTGAGGATGAGGCTTCCACTTGAATGGATGACGTATTCTCCTTCACCTCCTTTGGGCAAATCTTTCCAATAGACAAGTCTTGTATTGCCTCCGAAGGGTCTTTGTCTCCTACATCAATTGGCAATTGCTCTACTTGTGAGCCGTTAGATTCATCAAACTTCACATCTACTATCTCTTCAACCTTTCAGGTGAAATTGTTGTAGACACGGTAAGTGTGAGAGTTTGAGCCATAACCGAGCAGAAAACCTTCATGAGATTTAGGGGCAAATTTTGAAGGACGATGCTTGTCAAGAATGTAGCACTTTGAGAAACATACTCGAAAGTATCCAACTTGGGGTTTGTTACCGGTGAGAAGCTCATATGCCATCTTGCTGAGAAGTTTGTGAAGATATAGACGGTTTGTAGCGTGACAAGCTGTCTCAATAGCTTCTGCCCAAAAGTGTCTTAGCATCTTGTACTCGTCAAGCATCATTCTCGCCATTTCGATGAGTGTCCGGTTCTTCCTCTCAACAATTCCATTTTGTTGAGGCGTGTACGTAGCTGAGAACTCATGTGAAGTCCCTTCTTCGTCAAGAAAGGTATCCACATTTGCGTTCTTGAACTCCGTTCCGTTGTCGCTGCGAACCTTCTTGATCTTCACATCAAATTGATTTTGGGCCTTCCTAGCGAAGTTTTTGAAGATCTTTTGGACCCGTGATTTATCATCAATAAAGAACACCCACGTAAATCTTGAAAAATCATCAACAATGAATAATCCAAAGGAGTTACCACCGAGGCTCCTGTAAGCATTAGGACCAAAAAAATCCATATGAAGTAGCTCAAGTGGTCTTCTCGTAGTCATGATGTTCTTCACGGGATAACTTCCTCCAACTTGTTTTTCCCGCTTGACAAGCAATACAAAGTCTATCCTTGTCAAATATAACATCTTTAACACCAAGGATATGATCACCTTTAATAAGCTTATCAAGATTTCTCATGCCGACATGACCTAACCTTCTATGCCACAACCAACCTTTAGAAGATTTAGCAATAAAACAAATGCGAGATTGGGCTTTCTTAGTGAAGTCAACAATGTATAGGTCACCTCTACGAATCCCGGTAAAGACCATATTATGATTATCTCTACGAAAGACTTGGCAATCAACTTGAGTGAATAGCACATTTAAACCAAAATCAGCTAATCTAGACACGGAGTCAAGATTATATCCGAGAGATTCTACAAGCATAACATTCTTGATTGAGCTATCGTTGGATATGGCCACCTTAACAAGGCCAACAACTTTACCCTTAGAGTTGTCACCGAAGATAACATACTTTCGTGGACCATCATTTCTAGCAAGCTCATCAAACATGTCCTTATCTCCGGTCAAATGATCCATGCATCCACTATCAAGCACCAATTCCTTTCCTCCGGTTGCGTAACCACGAAGATTTGCCATAAGACCAAAATGTCTCATTTGTTCATCAAGGTCAAGGTCACTATCATCGTCCTCATCATAATAACCATGTTCAACATTGTCTCGTGATTGATCAACACCTAGAGAGAGTGATTCATTAGTTATGTGATCATGACAATGTTCATCTTTATGAATTCTAATGACTTCCGAGACGACATTACTAATGATTCCTACATCTCCTTTGGCATGCATAAGGTCACGAAGCTCAAATAAACATTCACCAAATTTGGGATCACAAGAGTTCATCTTACTTAAAGCAATGGACTTTTGAAGAGTCACATCTAATTTTTTCAAAGAGTAGTCCAGAAATCGTTCCTCAAGGAATTTCCATATAGTGTAAGCACATTCAAAAGTTGGCAAATATACAAGCAAGTTTCTAGGCAATCCTCTAGTGATTAGATCAACAATTCTAAGATTTCAAATCATGTCAAGTTTCTCATTGAAAGTAGGACTCGAAGCATCAATGGGGGGCATACAAGGATTATCAATGTACTTGTTCAAATGATATTCATTGAGCATTTCAAGCATTTCATTCTTCCTCCAACGGTGATTAAACCAAAGCAATGGAGACCAAAGCTCTGATACCAATTGAGAGGATCAAAGAAGAGCTGTCCAGAGGGGTGCGGTGATTAGACACTATAACAACAAGTAGCAGTTTTTAATTTCTTTGAGTTGAGGTAGAGTTTTTAGCATAGTTTCAAGCATTCACAATACAGTTCAAGCAAGCATGCCAAGAGTATATGAGCAGCGGAAAGTAAAGCATGCAAGTTGCAATAAAGTAAAGGGATAGGATTGGAGTGTGCAAACTCAATTGGAGACTCAGATGTTTTTGTCGTGGTTCCGATAGGTGGTGCTATCGTACATCCATGTTGATGGAGACTTCAACCTACGAAGGGTAACGGCTGCACGGGTCCACGGAGGGCTCCACCCACGAAGGGTCCATGAAGAAGCAGCCTTGTCTATCTCACCATGGCCATAGCCCACGAAGGACTTGCCTCACTAGGGTAGATCTTCACGAAGTAGGCGATCTCCTGGCCCTTACAAACTCCTTGGTTCAACTCCACAATCTTGTCGGAGGTTCCCAAGTGACACCTAACCAATCTTGGAGACACCACTCTCCAAAAGGTAATAGACGGTGTGTTGATAACGAACTCCTTGCTCAAATGCTTCAAATGATAGTCTCCCCAACACTCAAATAGCTTCTCACATATTTGGATATGGTGGAAGAATAGATTGAGTGGAAAGCAACTTGGGAAGGCTAGAGAACAATATTTATGTGGTAGGAATGGAATATCTTGATCTCAACACTTGAGTAGGTGGTTCTCTCTCAGAAAATGAGTAATGAAAGTGTAGGCTTGTTCTTATGGCTCTCTCCACGAATGAAGAGTGGGTGGAGGGGTATATATAGCCTCCACACAAAATCTAGCCATTACACACAAATCACCAAACTCGGTGGGACCAAATTATGAAACTCGGTCGGACCGATTTAGTTCAAAATGTGAACGTTAGGATTTTCGATGGGACCGATACGATCAACTCGGTGAGACCGATTTCATTTGGGTTAGGGCATAACATAATCTTGGTGAGACCGATCACATCAACTCGGTCAGACCGATCTCTGTAATAGGCACACGGAGGTTGGTCAGGCAAACTCGGTGGGACCGATTTGCTCATTTCGGTGAGACCGAAATAATACGAATGGGAAACAGAAAGTTTGCATTGCAAACTCGGTGAGAAAGATTCTCACATCTCGGTTGAACCGAAATGTTTCAAATAGGAAACAGAGAGTTTGCAATCCCATCTTGGTGAAACCGAGATCCCTATCGGTGAGACCGAACTGATTATGGTTTTGGCAGTGGCTATGTCAATTGAACTCGGTGGCGCCGGATATATCGAATCGGTGGGGCCGAGTTTGACTTTTAGGTTTAGGACATATGTGGATGTGAGAGAGTGGTTGAGGGATTTGGTAGCATATCATCAAGCATTTTGAGGAATCAAGTCATTAAGTAACACCTCAGCCCCTTTTAATAGTATTGGCTTTCCTATGAACTCAATGTGATCTTGGATCACTGAAATAGAAAATGTAGAGTCCTGAGCTTTGAGGTTTTGCCAATCTTCTATCCTTAGCATCTTGAAGGGGTTCCACATCCTCTTGTCCATGCCACTCCACTGTTGAACTTATCTCAAATATACTAGGTAAAAGTATTAGTCCAACAAGATGTATGTGGACATTAATTACCAAAATCACCCAGGGAGCGCTTGTGCTTTCATTATTTGCTTTGTTTTACTAACTCACCTCACGAAATTTTCTGTTGAGTTTTGTGTTGTGAAGTTTTCAAGTTTTGGGTAAGGATTTGATGGAATATGGAATAAAGAGTGGCAACATCCTAAGCTTGGGGATTCCCAAGGCACCCCAAGGTAAAATTCAAGGACGACCAAGAGCCTAATCTTGGGGATGCTCTGGGAAGGCATCCCCTCTTTCATCTTCATCCATCGGTAACTTTACTTGAGACTATATTTTTATTCACTACATGATATGTGTTTTGCTTGGAGCATCGTGTATGATATGAGTCTTTGCCTTTTAGTTTGTCACAATCATCCTTGCTGTACACACATTTTGAGAGGGACACACTTCAATCGTGATTTATTAGAATACTCTATGTTCTTCACTTATATCTTTTGAGCTAGGCAATTTTGCTCTAGTCCTTCACTTATATCTTTTTAGAGCACGGTGGTGGTTTTATTTTGTAGAAATTGTTGAATTATCTTGGTTCACTTATATTATTTTGAGAGTTCTTAAGAACAGCATGGTAATTTACTTGGTTATGAAATTAGTCCTAATATGATAGACATCCAAAGGAGATATAATAAAAACCTTCATATTGAGAGCATTAAATATTATGTGAAGTTTGACTCCTTGTAATTGTTTTGAGATGTTAAGATGGTAATATTAGAATCATGCTAAAGGTAGTTGGTGAGGTGAAAGAAATAATTGTGTTAAGGCTTGTGATTCCTGAAGCATGCACGTATGGCCTATGTAATCAAAAATTGGCGCACACTGTATTTTGAGTGTTTCATCTTTCTGGGAAGGTCGAGGGCGCGCAATGGTTAACTCCTACCAACCTCCCCCCTAGGGGCATGCGTCATAGTGTTTTGCTTTGAGGGCTAACTAGATTTTTTACAATAAGTATGTGAGTTCTTTATGACTAATGTGAGTCCATGAATTATACTCTCACCCTTCCACCTTTCTAGCCACTCTAGTTCCGCGCAACTTTCGACGGCGCATAAACCCTCATTATACCTTCCTCAAAATAGCCACCATACCTACCTATTATGACATTTCCATACCCATTCCGAGATATGTTGCCATGTAACTCTACCATTCCGTTTATTATGACACGCTTCATCATTGTCATATTGCTTTGCATGATCATGTAGTTGACATAGTATTTGCTACAAGGCCACCTTTCATATTTTTCATACATGTCACTCTTGGTCATTGCATATCCCGGTACACCGCCAGAGGCATTCATATAGAGTCATATCTTTGTTCTAGTATCGAGTTGCAAGTAAATAAAAGTGTGATGATCATCATTATTAGATCATTGTCCCATGTGAGGTTATCAAAAATAAAAGATGCCAATGAAGCCCAAATAAATAAAACAGGCCAAAGAAGCCCACCAAAAAAAGAGGTCAAAGAACCCAAAAATAAAAAAATAAAAAAATAAAAAAATAATAAAAAAAATAAAAAAATGAGAGATAAAGAGAGATGGGACAATGTTACTATCCTTTTCCACACTTGTGCTTCCTCATAGCACCATGTTCTTCATGATAGAGAGTCTCCTATGTTGTCACTTTCATATATCATTAGTGGGAATTTTCAGTTATAGAACTTCGCTTGTATATTCCAACGATGGGCTTCCTCAAATGCCCTAGGTCTTCATGAGCAAGCAAGTTGATGCACACCAACTAGTTGTCTTTTTGAGCTTTCATACACTTATAGCACTAGTGCATCCATTAAATGGCAATCCCTACTCACTCACATTGATATCATTGATGGACATATCCATAGTCCGTTGATTTGCCTAGTTGATGTGAGACTTTCTCCCACCTTTTGTCTATTACCACCTCCACTCCACCCATAGTGCTATGTCCATGGCTCGCACTCATATATTGTGTGAAGAGTTGAAAGGTTTGAAAGAGTAGAGCATGAAAGCAATTGCTTGGCTGACTTCGGATGGGCATGAGGGGTGCTTTGTGTTAAGAAAAGGGAGCATAAGGGCTATATGATTTGTAGGGATAACGTTCTTTACCATGTTATTTTTGAAGCTTTATAGATTGCTTTTGGTATGATTAAAGTATTATTGTTTTGATATTGAGAAATTTTTAATTTCAGTCTTATGGATCTGAACATTCATGCCACAATAAATAATATTACATTGATAAATATGTGGGTATCATTCCACATCAAATATTTTGTTTTTATCATTACCTACTCGAGGACAAGCATGAATTAAGCTTAGGGATGCTTGATAAGTCTCCAACGTATCTATAATTTTTTATTGTTCCATGCTATTATATTATCTATCTTCGATGTTTAATATGCATTTATTTGCTATTTTATATGATTTTTGGGACTAACTTATTAACCCAGAGCCCAGTGCCAGTTTTGTTTTTTCCTTCTTTTTGAGTTTCGTAGAAAAGGAATATCAAACGGAGTCCAAACGGAACGAAACTTTTTGGAGAATTTTCTTGGACCAGAAGAAATCATATGGACTTGGAGTACATGCCAGGGGATCCATGAGGTGGCCACACGGGTGGGGGGCATGCCCCCCTACCTTGTGGGCCCCTCGTGCCTCCCCCGACCGACTTCTTCCACCTATAAATACCAATATATTCCAGAAACATTTGAACATCCATCAAAACCACTTTTCCGCCATCGTAACCTTCTGTTCTCGTGAGATCCTATCTGGAGGCATGTTCCGGTACTCTGCCGGAGGAGGAATCAACCATGGAGGGCATCTACATCAACCCTATTTCCCTTCTGATGAAGTGTGAGTAGTTTACCACAGACCTACGGGTCTATAGCTAGTAGCTAGATGGCTTCTTCTCTCTCGTTGTTCTTCAATACCATGTTCTCCTCGTTGTTCTTGGAGATCTATCCGATGTAATCTTCTTTTGCGGTGTGTTTGTCAAGATCCGATGAATTGTGGGTTTATGATCAGATTATCTATGAATAATATTTGAGTTTCTTCTGAATTCTTTTATGCATGACCTTATATCTTTGTAATTCTCTTCGAAGTATCGGCTTTGTTTGGCCAACAAGATTGATAATTCTTGCAATGGGAGAAGTGCTTGCTTTGGGTTCAATCTTGCGGTGCTCAATCCCAGTGATAGTAGGGGACATGACACATATTGTATTGTTTCCATCGAGGATAAAAAGATGGGTTTTTCATCATATTGCTTGAGTTAAATCCTCTACATCATGTCATCTTGCTTAAGGCATTACTCAGTTCTTATGAACTTAATACTCTAGATGTAGGCAGGAGTCGGTCGATGTGTCGAGTAATAGTAGTAGATGCAGACATGAGTCGGTCTACTTGTCTTGGACGTGATGCCTATATTCATGATCATTGCCATGTATGTTATTATAATTAATCGCTTTTCTATCAATTGCTTGACAGTAATTTGTTCACCCACCATAAACTTGCTATCATGAGAGAAGCCACTTGTGAAACCTATGGCCCCCGGGTCTCTTTTACATCTTATAAGCTTCAGATATACTATCTTGCAATCTTTTACTTTTCAATCTATAAACCAAAAACCCATTTTTTACTTTATTTGTCTATCTATCTCTATCGGATCTCACTTTTGCAAATAACCTAGAAGGGATTGACGACCCCTTTATAGCGTTGGGTGCAAGTTGTTGATTGTTTGTGCAAGTTTTTGGCGACTTGTGTGTAATCTCCTACTAGATTGATACCTTGGTTCTCAATTAAACTAAGGGGAATACTTACTTCACTCTGTTGCATCACCCTTTCCTCTTCAAGGGAAACACCAACGTTACCTCGGGAAAGTAGCGAGGAAGCACTTCTCCAGGCGCGTTCGCGGATCTCCCGAAGAGTATCGCCGCCGGCGCCCAATTTTTTAGAGCCCGGGAGGGGAATATGATGGAGAAGTTGTTCTGGTCGCAATTCCTTGCGCCGACACATCCAACACCTCTAAACGTCCAGCTGGAGCAGCTGGTCGAGCTGCATAAGATGGCGGGTGCAGCCATGGAGGATTTAGTAGTCCAACTCTGACCAGCCGAGCCAATCCCTAGTGGCTACTTTGGATGGGTGAATTAGCTTTTCAATGCGAAGCCACGGGTCGACGCTGTGAAGCGTTCGGCCTGTATAGAAGGTGCCCGGATGGAATTTGCCCGCGTCATGATGCACTGGGTGAAGATGAAGGCCACCGAAGTGGCGACCGCCGGCCCGCGCGAGGGCAAGGATCATCGGAGGCTGAAGAGGTACTTCGATGACGTCCTAGAAGGAGCCCGCATTGTAGAGGGCCAGTGCTCAAAGGACGTGGCTTTTAATTAAGTATGTCCGGGTTGTAAATACTATGCTTATGAACCGATATGAATATATTATCGCGCCTTATATTTCAAGCGAATTTTCCTCCTATGCGGCCATTTATTTTTATACCTAAAAGTTTCCAGTCGTCGGCTTCAGCCCCCATGTAGATGCTACAAGGGTGTTCGGCATGACACGTGACCACGCTTTACCCAACGTCTTGGTCCGTAAAGGAGGTATCCGTGAAGTGAACTAGGCAATCACACTATGCGACTTTATTTCTCTCACTTAGCCATAGGAGTTTGACCGTGGGGATAAGTACTAGCCCCTTGTGCGTGTGCTACTATCCGGATTACGGTGCGCACTCTTCGTAGCTGGGCGAAGACCAGCCCCTTATGTAACACAGGGTAGATCGCCAACGATCTGTAGTATAATACTAAATCGCCGAATCGCCGACCAGCTCTCGCTTATCATGACAGTCAGTTTTCAGCTTTATCTACTGAGGTACTTGACCGGATGAACCAGAAAAACAATCACAGTAGTTCTCCCTATACTACCTTAGCCGAACAATGCAGAACGTAAGGTGGTAAGCACAGGAGATGGGCAACCTAACTATAGACCCAAGACATGATTCGGAGCCAATGCATATAACACAATATCTCGGACGCCGAACAGTTCCCTATAGGTGTTCGGACTTTGAAGTGTGCTAGGCCCCATACGACCCCTGGTGTTAAGTCCGGATTGAAGCACATGTGGCAATCTGAGGTAGGGAGAGAACATAGATGGTAATGTAAAATAAACTGCAAACAAGGTGGAACCAAACTGCTTCTTTTATACCCTGATTAATACGGCAAGCCGTGTGGTTACAGATAATGCCAACAACATCTTGGACATTTTCCATGCCAAAACATAAAATAATAAAGGGAAAGGTTTACACAGAGTCTAAGATTACTGATAAAGAAAAAAAACAATGATGCTCTCCTAGACGTCTACACCGTTTCTCCTTTGTAACACATCCTTGAAGGAGAGAGGTCTGATGGCCGCCTATGAAAAAGGAAGAGGAGATCTGGAAAGGAATTTCCTACACTACCATAGATAGGGTGGGTTCTTTACTTAACCTACATTGAAAATATACTTAGAGTCCGAATAGGGTCGAGTCATACTATGGACTGTTTTTCAGCAGTGTGCCCTCGGCGCTGCCCAAGATATTTTAAGGGCTTAGTTGTGTACATGAGGTACGTATGCCGCCACCTTGTGAGGCAGTCGACGGAGGCGTAACTGCTAATTAAGCTCAGGTTCTTCTGAGCTGCCGCATTGTAATGTGGGCCAGACATGTTTACCAGTGTCTTTGGTCCTGACGATCGGTGAATTATTTGGCTTGAATAGGCCGCCTTGAACTTCGGCTGCCAGGGCCACAGTATCCTCTTCTGTTCGGAGGGAGTGCTCCATATTCCCATTGACTGTAATGATGCCGCGAGGTCTATGCATTTTAATCTTGAGATAAGCATAATGTGGGACCGCATTAAAGCGGGCAAAGGCAGTTCTTCCGAGTAGTGCATGGTAGCCACTTCGGAAGGGAGTGATGTCGAAGATTAACTCCTCGCTTCTAAAATTGTCTGGAGAGCTGAATACCACCTCCAGTGTTAATGAGCCCATGCAGTGGGCCTCTACACCGGGTATAACTCCTTTAAAGGTAGTGCTGCTAGGCTTGATTCTTGATGGGTCTATCCCCATCTTGCAGATAGTATCTCGATATATCAAGTTGAGACTACTGCCGCTGTCCATAAGGACTCGAGTAAGATGGTATCCATCAATGATAGGATCAAGTACTAGGGCCGATGAACCTCCATGAGGGATACTGGTTGGGTGATCCCTATGATCAAAGGTGATTGGACAAGCCGACCATGGGTTGAACTTGGGGGCGGCGGGCTCTACGGTGTAAACGTCCCTTAGTGCGCGCTTGCTCTCCCTCTTGGGGATATGGGTGGCGTAGATCATGTTCACCATTTTCACCTCAGGGGGAAATTGTTTTTTTCCCCTGATACATCTCCAACGTATCTATAATTTTCGATTGTTCCATGCTATTATATTATCTATCTTGGATGTTTTATATGCATTTATATGCTATTTTATATGCTGTTTTGGACTAACCTATTAACCCAGAGCCCAGTGCCAGTTTCTGTTTTTTCCTTGTTTTCGAGTCGTAGAAATGGAATATCAAACGGAGTCCAAACAGAATGAAACTTTGTGAACATTTTTCATGTACTAGAAGGCACCAGATGGACTTGGAGTACATGCCAGGGGAACCTTGAGGCGGCCACAAGGGTGGAGGGCACACCCCGGGTGGT
>LR738710.1:545054910-545096750 GCA_902687465.1 Secale cereale | reverse complement strand
GAGCCTCACTTGACCTACTTCTTTCGTCTATAAATCCACATATATTCCAAAAACATCAGAACATCCATCGAAACCACTTTTCTGCCAGCGTAACCTTTTGTTCTCGCGAGATCCCATCTGGAGGCCTTTTTCGATAATCTGCCGGAGGCGGAATCAACCACAGAGGGCATCTACATCAACCCTTTGCTCTTTCGATGAAGTGTGAGTAGTTTACCACAGACCTACGGGTCCATAGATAGTAGCTAGATGGCTTATTCTCTCTCTTTGATCTTCCATACCATGTTCTCGTCGTTGTTCTTGGAATATATCTGATGTAATCTTCTTTTGTAGTGTGTTTGTCCAGATCCGATGAATTGTGGGTTTATGATCAGATTATTTATGAATAATATTTGAGTTTCTTCTGAATCCTTTTATGCATGATCTTATTTCTTAGTAATTCTCTTCGAACTATCGGTTTGGTTTGGCCAACTAGATTGTTTTTTCTTGCAATGGGAGAAGTTCTTTGCTTTGGGTTCAATCTACGTTGCTCAATCCCAGTGCTAGAAAGGGCCATGAAACGTATTGTATTGTTTCCATCGAGGATAACTAGATGGGGTTTTCTTCATATTTCTTAAGTTAATTCCACTACATCATGTCATCTTGCTTAAAGTGTTACTCTGTTCTTATGAACTTAATGCTCTAGATGCAGAATCGTTTTGGTCGATGTGTTGAGTAATAGTAGTAGATGAAGGCAGGAGTGGGCCTACTTGTCATGGACGTGATGCCTATATTCATGATCATTGCCATAGATGTCGTTATAATTATTCGCTCTTCTATCAATTGCTTGACAGTAATTTGTTCACCCACCGTAATACTTGCTATCATGAGAGAAGCCTCTAGTGAAACCTATGGCCCCCGAGTCTATTTTACATCTTATAAGTTCCAGATCTACTATTTTGCAATCTTTTACTTTTCAATGTATAAACCAAAAACCCCAAAATATTTACTTTACTAGTTCCTCTATCTCTATCAGATCTCACTTTTGCAAATAACCTAGAAGGGATTGACAACCCCTTTATATCGTTGGGTGCAAGTTTGTTGTTTGTTTGTGCATGTATTTGGCGACTTGTGTGTAATCTCCTACTGGATTGATACCTTGGTTCTCAGAACTGAGGGAAATACTTACTCTACTTTGCTACATCACCCTTTCCTCTTCAAGGGAAAAACCAACGCAAGCTCAAGAGGTAGCATCCCCCAGTATTCGGTGGACAAGGCTCGTCTTCGTCCTCGCTTTGAGGTCCTTTACCCTTGTGTTCGGCATTTAACTTGCCGGCCTGCTTGAAGACCCAACAATTTCTATTGGTGTGGTTTGCAGGTTTGTCAGGGGTGCCATGAATCTAGCAAGGTCTCTCTAATATTTTGTCCAGGTTGGATGGACCATCCCTCTTGCCTTTGAACGGCTTCTTCCGCTGACCGGATTTGGATCCACTGAATCCGGCATTCACTATTGTGTCATCTGTTTCTCCGTTATTGTTCTGATGCTTGTTCTTGTTGCGTCGTGGCCTACCATTACCATCCCTAGCTTCGGAAGTGCCAAGGTCGCTAGAACTGTTGCTTCTACGAGCTAACCAGCTGTCCTCGCCCGCGCAAAAGCGTGTCATAAGTGCAGTAAGGGCTGCCATTGTCTTCGGCTTCTCCTAGCCGAGGTGTCTTGCGAGCCATTCGTCTCGGACGGTGTGTTTGAATTCCTCTAAGGCTTCAGCATCTGGACAGTCAACAATTTGGTTCTTTTTAGTTAAGAACCGATTCTAAATCTTGCGGGCTGACTCCCCAGGTTGCCAGATTATGTGACTTAAATCATCCGCATCCGGTGACCGGATATAAATCCTCTGAAAGTTAGTCCGGAAAGCATCCTCTAAATCTTTCCAACTTCTAGTGGAGTTCTCTGGGAGGCTGTTCATCCAGTGTCGTGCTAGCCCCTTCAGCTTTAGAGGGAGGTATTTCATGGCATGGAGGTCATCTCCGCGAGCCATGTGGATGTGGAGAATAAAGTCTTCAATCCATACAACGGGATCCGTCATTCCATCGTACGCCTCGATGTTTACGGGTTTAAACCCTTCCGGAAATTGCCGATCCATCACCTCATCGATAAAGCACATAGGGTGTGCAACGCCCCTGTATCGTGCGGCATCGCGACGTAGTTCGGACGACATCTGTGTTTGGTGTTGACTCTGAACTTGATTATAACCGGTGTGCTTGGCTTGATAGCCATCATCCCGTGTGGGAGCATGTTCTCTTGACCTATGGATCGATCTGGCCTGACCGACTTTATTGTTCAGGTCCGGACGTAGGTCGTACTTGTGGCCCTGAGCCACTGTATCCTTTCCTTTATGGTGGGGAGGTGCGGGCTGGTATACGGTATTGCTGGCCACTTTGTCCAGTCCACGAGGTGGTCGGTCCGGTTGATCGGCCTGATCCTGTCTCGACGGAATTGGCACAAGGGCCTCATCGTCGAATTGTGGCAGCAACTTGCGCTTGGGATAACTCTTTGTTTGGCACTCACGACTGTATCTTTCTTCAGCATCTAGCACTTCATTTCATCTATCGTTGAGGTTAGCATGTTTGGCTTTAAGCCGCTAGTGCTCCTTTTTTAGGGTCCTTGCTGTGGCAATAAGCCATCGCTGAAAGCATTCTTGTTGGGGGGGTTCTGATGACCCAAAAGTGTAGGGGATATATCATAGTCCTTTCAATAAGTACGAGTATCGAACCCAACGAGGAGCAGAAGGAAATGACAAGCGGTTTTCAGCAAGGTTTTTCTCTGCAAGCACTGAAATTATCAGTAACAGATAGTGGTGTGATAGTATAATTCATAACGGGTAACAAGTAACAAAAGTAAACAATGTGCAGCAAGTTGGCCCAATCCTTTTTGTAGAAAAGGACAAGCCTGTACGTACTCTTATATAAAGCAAAGTGCTCCCGAGGACACATGGGAATTACTGTCAAGTTAGTTTTCATCATGCTCATGTGATTCGCGTTCGATACTTTGATAATTTGATATGTGGGTGGACTGGTGCTTGGGTGATATCCTTCCTTGTACAAGCCTCCCACTTATGATTAACCACTCTTGCAAGCATCCACAACTACAAAACAAGTATTAAGATAAATCTAACCATAGCCTGAAACATAGGGATCCAGATCAACCCTTACGAAGCAACACATAAACTAGGGTTTAAGCTTCTGTCACTCTAGCAATCCATCATCTACTTATTACTTCCCAATGCCTCCTCTAGGCCCAAATAATGGTGAAGTGTCATGTATTCGACGTTCACATAACACCATTAGAGGAAAGACAACATACATCTCATCAAAATATCGAACGAATACCAAATTCACATGATTACTTGTAACAAGACTTCTCCCATGTCCTCAGGAACAAACGTAACTACTCACAAAACATATTCATGTTCATGATAATAGGTGTATTGAATAGAATTAAGGATATGAATATATGATCTTCCACCAAACAAACCAACTAGCATCAACTACAAGGAGTAGTCAACACTACTGGCAACCCACATGTACCAATCTGAGGTTTGAGACAAACATCGGATACAAGAGATGAACTAGGGTTTGAGAGGAGATGCTGCTGTTGAAGATGTTGGTGGAGATTGACCACCTCTCAATTAATGGATCGTTGGTGATGATGATGGCTTCGATTTCCCCCTCCCGGAGGGAAGTATCCTTGGCAGAACAGCCCTGCCGGAGCTCTAGATTGGTTTCGCCTAGGTTTCACCTCGAGACGGCAGCGCTTCGTCCCAAAAACCTCCTTCTTCTTTTTTCCAGGTCAAAACACATTGATATAGCAGAAGATGGACTCTTGGGCCTGCCAGGGGGGGCACAAGGTAGGGGGCGCACCCAGAGGGTAGGGTGCCTCCACCCTTGTGGATGGCTGGTGGCCCCCCTCTAGTGCTTCTTTCGCCCAATATTTTTTATATATTCCAAAAATATTCTCCGTGAAGTTTCAGGACTTTTGGAGTTGTGCAGAATAGGTATCTCAGATTTTCTCCTTTTCCAGTCCAGATTTCCAGCTGTCGGCATTCTCCCTGTTCATGTAAACCTTCTAAAATAAGAGAGAAAAGGCATAAGTATTGTGACATATTGTGTAATAACAGCTCATAATGCAATAAATATCAATATAAAAGCATGATGCAAAATGGACGTACCAACTCCCCCAATCTTAGACCTCGCTTGTCCTCAACCGAAAAAGCCAATATCGAAAAATATGTCCACATGTTTAGAGATAGAGGTGTCGATAAAAATAAAATACGAACATAAGGGTATCATGATCATCTTTAAGACATCAACATAACTTGTCATATAGGTTCTTATGATAAAGTTCATTCACAAGGTAAAGTATGAATCAAAAACTTCATTGATAGCCAACAAACTATGATCTCAGTCATTGAAGCAATTGCAATTAATCATATATCGGAAAGAGTCAAATATAAGAGCTTTTCAGCAAGTTCACATACCCAACTATAATTTAGTCTTTCAAAATTGCTCACACTCACGTGATACTAATGAGTTCAAAGTTTCAATCGGACACAGAGAAAGATAGGGGCTTATAGTTTCGCCTCCCAATGATTTACCTCAACGGTAATGTCAACAATAATAGTTCATGGCTCTCTACATCCACATGGGTATATATATGTAGATCTAGCTCCAACATATTGTGCTTGTCAAAGGATAAAATTAAAAGGGAAGGTGATGATCACCATGACTCTTGTATAAGGATATGAGATGAAAATAAAAGATAGGCCCTTCGTAGAGGGAACCAGAGGTTGTCATGCGCTTTTATGGTTGGATGCACAAAATTTTAATGCAAAAGAACGTCACTTTATATTTCCACTTGTGATAATGGACCTTTATTATGCAGTCCGTCGCTTTTATTTCTTCCACATCACAAGCTCATATAAAGCTTATTTTCTTTACACTAATAGACCATACATATTTAGGGAGCACTTTTTATTGCTTGCATCGATGAGAACTCACATGAAGGATCTTACTCAATCCATAGGTAGGTATGGTGGACTCTCATGGCAAAACAGGGTTTAAGGGTTGTTTGGAAGCACAAGTAGTATCCCTACTTGGTGCAAAGAATTTTGGCTATCATGAGAGGGAAAGCAAGCTCAACATGTTGGAGGATCTATAACAATATAACTTCTGTTAGGATGTAAGAAGACATAACCCACAATGTTGTCTTGTCCAACATCAACTTTTTAGCATGTCATATTTTAAAAAGTGCTTACAATTATAAAAGATATCCAAGATACTGTATTTATATGTGAAACCTATCTTCCTTTATTACTTCCTATTAATTGCAACAATGACCAAAACTATGTTTGTCAACACTCAACAACTTTTAATCATCATACTCTTATATGTGAAGTCATTACTTCACATAAGATCAACATATGGTCTTTATTTATTTCTTTATATTCCTCTATTTTCTTTATTAAATTATTCCCTCAAGATCATAGAAACATAGCAAAGCCCTCACTCAAAACTATTCTTTATTATATAACTCGAGGAATCGATTACATAGATAGAGATCAAAGCAAAACTTCAAAGCTAGAACATACTAGAGAACTTTATTCTAATAGATCAAGATATAGCCAAAATGATCGAACTAAGAAAAACAATAAAGATAAAGGTGTGATGGTGATACGATACTGGGGCACCTCCCCCAAGCTTGGCAGTTGCCAAGGGGAGTGCCCATACCCATGTAATTATGATTCTTTCTTCGGAGGTGGTGTTGAAGGAGTTGTTGACGAAGTAGGTTTGTCATCCATCTTCCAAGGCATAGGCTCTCCATCATAGAAGGATGATCGAGTCTCCGGCATCATCAAATCTATAGCCAAACTCATCCTCTTAAATCTGAATTCATACTCACAATTTTGGCTTTGCAGGTCATAGATCTGGGCTTGGAGATGCTCATTTTTTTCTTGCGGCTTGAAGATGATCTCCCCAATGTGCTTTGCGTCCAGCTTGTGATTACTGGTGAATTCCGCAACCATCATGTGGTTGGCGTTAAGTCCACGCTCAACCATCCCTTGACACTTGAAAAATTGTTGTTCCATTGCTTCGAGTCTTGTCTCCATGCTTCCGGTCTTCTTTGGCCCCTCAATGTCGCAGATGTGCATCACCCCCTCACGCATCTCAATGGTTTGAGGGTGTTGCAACACCTCTGCAAGGTAGGGGTTCATGCCCTTCTCAAAAAACTTGTCCTTAGGGGCACTTGGAGACGTCATGACGATCTAGATCTGTTAGAAAAACAGCTCGAAACAAAAATAGAAGATATTGTTGTGGTAAAGTGGTCAAAACCTTTGGGAGATTATATAATGATTTTTTACCGACAGAAAGAAGTATCGTGCAAGAAAATAGAGTCCAGGAGGCACACAGGCTGGCCACAAGGTAGGGGGCGCACCCAGGGGGGTAGGCCGTGCCCTCCACCCTTGTAGCTGCCCCGTGTCTTTTCCAGATTATTTTTAATTTTCCTAATTTTTTAAATATTCCAAAATGGAGAAAAATTACTGTTTGGAACGTTTTGGAGTCGGTTTACTTACCGTACTATATACCTATTCCTTTTCAGAGTCTGAAACGTTCTGGAAAGTGTCCCTTATGTACTCGTCCGGTGTCATGGTGTCAATTATATTGGTCTCAACATTTTAAGGGAGTGCCTGAGATATAATGTTTGATTCTTTGACCGTTTACCACCTTTGGATTTGTGCCTTCGACGTTGTTGATTTTGATGGCACCGGAATGATAGACCTCCTCGATAATGTAAGGGCCTTCCCATTTAGAGAGAAGTTTTCCTGCAGAAAATCTTAAACAAGAGTTGTATAGAAAACATGATCACCTACGTTAAACTCACGCTTTTATATTCTTTTGTCATGCCATCTTTTAACCTTTCCTTTAAAAAGCTTAGAATTATCATAGGCTTGGGTTCTCCATTCATCGAGTGAGCTAACGTCAAACAACCTCTTCTCACCAGTAAGTTTGAAGTCATAATTGAGTTCTTCAATAGCCCAATATGCCTTATGTTCTAATTCAAGAGGTAAGTGACATGTTTTTCCATAAACCATTTTATACGGAGACATACCCATAGGGTTTTTATAAGCTGTTCTATAAGCCCATAATGCATCATCAAGTTTCTTAGACTAATTCTTTCTAGATATATCAACCGTCTTTTGCAAAATCAATTTAATCTCTCTATTGCTCAATTCTACTTGACCACTAGACTAAGGATGATATGGAGATGCAATTCTATGGTTAACATCATATTTAGCAAGCATCTTACGGAAAGCACCATGAATAAAATGTGAACCACCATCAGTCATTAAATATCCAGGGACTCCAAACCTCGGGAAAATAACTTCTTTAAGCATCTTAATAGAGGTGTTATGATCAGCACTACTAGTTGGAATAGCTTCTACCCACTTAGTAATGTAATCAACATCAACTAGAATATGTGTATACCCATTAGAGAAAGGAAAAGGTCCCATATAATCAAAGCCCCAAACATCAAATGGTTCAATAACAAGTGAATAATTCGTAGGCATTTCCTGACGTCTACTAATATTACCAATTCTCGGACATTCATGGCAAGACAAGACAAACTTACGGGCATCTTGAAGAGAGTAGGCCAATAAAAACCAGATTGCAATACCTTGTGTGCAGTTCTATCTCCAGCATGGTGTCCTCCATAGGATTCGGAGTGACACTTGCGTAGGATCTGTTCCTGTTCATGCTCGGGTACACAATGTCTAATAACACCATCCACTCCTTCTTTATAAAGGTGCGGGTCATCCCAAAAGTAATGTCTTAAATCATATATTTTTTTCTTTTGCTGGTATGTGAAGCTAGGTGGTATAAATTTAGCAACAATATAATTAGCATAATCAGCATACCATGGAGCATTATGATAAGCATTTATGACAGCTAATTGTTCACCGGGAAAGCTATCATCAATAGGTAGTGGGTCATCAAGAACATTTTCTAACCTAGACAAGTTATCTGCAACGAGGTTCTCTGCTCCCTTTCTATCAATAATATGCAAATCAAATTCTTATAGCAAGAGAAGCCATCTAATAAGTCTAGGTTTAGCATGGCCCCTTGGTGAGGTGGGAGGAGACGGTGGAGGAGATAGAGACGGAGATGATGAAGACGCGGGTGTCCCCCGTCCTCGCCCGCCTCGCCGACCACGACCCCGGCTGGCGCCTCTGCCTCTAGCATGGCCCTCATCTTGGGTGTCTGGCTCTTCTTTGACCGCCGCCACCCTCTGACGAGAGGAAGACCTGGTCGCCTCCACAGGGGCACGGCCACGGCTACGCCCTCTCGCCATGACTTGGGAAGGAAAGGGATCGGACTGGAAGAGGATGAGTGGGGGAGAACTGTCCTTGCCCCCTTCTTTATAGGAGGGCGAGACCAAGCGAGCCTGAAGGCGACCGCCCGAATCGACTAATCCAATCGCCGGAGACGGAAGGAAACAAGACCAACCCACTGCTCCAGTCAGCAGCGCCCGGCCCCTCGCCCCGGCGTTAAAGCCCGCACCCTCTATGTTTGTCGCCTGCCCTCCCCGATGCATGAGGGGCACGTGGTGGGCGGATCAGGATTCAGATGGCGCGTGGTACAACCGTTTCGCACCCCGTGATCATGGGGCGACCCAAGTCCACTTAGTTAATGAGCCACACCCCGGCAACTTCCTCTATTTTTATATGAGGAGGACGCGAACTGCCTCTTTACTATTTGGAACCACGGGGTGACGCAAGCATGCTATGGTCACCCCACGCACAACCTCCGTGTCCCGCACTCAACGCGGGTCATGGGGAAGCACAACCATTGGAGGAGTTACTGCAGTAAAAAGAATTCGGCCCCAACTGCCCCCTCACCGTTCTGGGCCTAGCCCAACAACGCATCGCGCTTATGCATGGCCCAGGCCCGGGGGCTCCTGTCGGTGTACAAAAGTAGGGGCTCTCCTTTGTACCCCTTACTTGTGCACGGGCTGTCAGAGCCACACCTGCGGCCACACCTAACAAGGTAGAGGAGGAAAACTGAAGCACAAGACTACTAGAGTAGCGCCAAGACAGTGGCGCAAGAAGGCCAAGCAACAAGATAGGCTTCCCCCGACAAGAACCTTGCCGGGGCGGCCTGCACGACCCCGGCAAGAACCCTTGCCAGGGCAACTCACCCAACGCCTCCATTGCAGCCACCCTTGAGCCTAGGAGCTCCAACACCATCAACAATGTTGGAACCAAGGCTCGGGAAGTGCCTGCGTGATGGCATACAGATCTTTGTGAAGACAAAGGGTCTACGAATCCTAGATGAGAACCAGAAGACAAGACGACCGCAAGGCTCCTTGCCGAGGATGCCCACGAGGCCCCGGCAAGGCTCCTTGCCGAAGATACCTCCGAAGTCCTGCAAGCCTCCTGCCGAGGGCGCTCACAAAGGCCCCGGCAAGACCCTTGCCGGGAACAGACGCAAGACCGCGACAAGCCCTTGCCGCCCCATCATCGCCCCAGCTCGGCGGCTGACCCACTAGCTCAGGCAAGTACCAACGTGGCAGTACGTGGTTCTTCATCTAGCTAGTCAAGCACCTGCGTGGTGGCATGCAGATCTTCGTGAAGACCCTACCACCACGCCATCTCAGCTGCGTGCCAACCTACATGGTGCTGCATGCCTCCTTGGTCTGGACGCGCGTCGCAGCCCGACGGAGCAGTGGCGGACGGGACAGGCCTCGTTGCCATCCCCGATAAAGCGAGTGGACACCTAAGTAGCGCATTTAATGCATCTTGTCCCGTAATGGCAGGATATAAGCTTGTACACTGTATACCTTTCCACCTCCTGTGTGCCACTGTGGCAACCCCTTTTGACTATAAAAGGAGGCCCGAGGCATACTGGAGGGGGATTCGGGTCTTTTTGACTAAGCACGCACCGTAGCTAGTTCAAGAGCTCAAGAACACTCAAATACACATCAAACCAGGACTAGGCTATTACGCATCTTCGCGGCCCGAACTTGGGTAAACGATCCTTGTGCTGACTCCTATACCCGCTCTTTGCACAACCCCACACCCGTTAACCGTAGAAGGGATTCCAGTGATCCCATATGTGTCGATCGGTTCGTCCCCGACATTGACAGTGTTCAAGAAAGGCCTACCAAATATAATGGGACAAATTTCATCTTGTGGGGAACCGAGAACAAGAAAATTAGTAGGATATTTTATTTTCCCACATAAGACTTCAACATCTCTAACAATCCCAATTGGTGCTATAGTATCTCTATTAGCAAGCTTGATAGTAACATCAATTTGTTCTAACTCAGCAGGTGCAATTTCATACATAATTTCTTCATATAAGGTAAAAGGAATTGCACTCACGCTAGCACCCACATCACATAAGCCGTGATAACAATGATCTCCTATTTTAACAGAAACAACAGGCATGCCAACAATAGGTCTATGTTTATCTTTAGTATCAGGTTTGGCAATTCTAGCAGCTTCATCATAGAAATAAATAACATGCCCTTCAACATTATCAGCCAAGAGATCTTTAACCATAGCAATATTAGGTTCAACTTTGATTTGTTCAGGTGGTCTAGGTGCTCTAATATTACTTTAATTAACCACAGTTGAAGCTTTAGCACGGTCCTTTATTCTATCAAGAAAAGGTGGTTTCTCAATATAAGTAGTAGGAATAATGGGATCAACATTATAAGTAATAGTTTCTTCTTCAACTTTAACTGGTTCAACTACTTTAACTTCAATGGGAGTATGATATTTAAACCACTTCTCCTTAGGGAGTTCAACATCAGTAGCAAATGATTCACAGAAAGAAGCTACTATCTCAGAGTCAAGTCCATATTTAGTGCTAAATGCATGAAAATCATCGGTGGCCATAAAAGATTTAACACAATCAAACTTAAGGCTTAGACCTGACTCATTACCTTTGTCGAGATCCCAATATTCAGAATTGCATTTAATTCTTTCCAATAAATCCCATTTGAATTCGATAGTCTAATTCATATAAGAACCAGCATAAAAAGTATCGAGCATGGATTGATCATTATGAGGAAGCCGAGCATAAATATTCTGAATAATAATTTCTCTTGAGAGCTCATGATTGGGGAATGAATATGACATTGACTAAAGCCTCCCCCAAGCTTGAGCGATACTTTCTCCTTCACGAGGCCAAAAATTATATATATAATTCTGATCACGATGAACTAGATGGATAGGATAAAACTTCTGATGAATTTCCAATTTCATTCGGTTGTAGTTCCATGGTCCAATATCATCACATAGCCTATACCATGTCAATGCCTTTCCCTTCAAAGATAAAGGGAATACCTTCTTCTTGACAAAATCCTCTGGGGTACCTGCAAGCTTAAATAATCCACAAACTTCATCCACATAGATTAGGTGTAAATCGGGATGCAATGTGCCGTCTCCTGCATAAGGATTAGCTAGCAGTTTCTCTACCACACCGAAAGGAATTTCAAAGTAAATATTTTCAGTAGGTGCAGTAGGTTGAGGAGAAACTCTTTGTTCTTCTGTTCGGGGTGAAGATATCCCCGAAGAAACCCATCAAAGGATTATTTTCCATACAAGTGATAGTAAATTTCAGCATACTATATAAATGTTTCCTTACCAAAGGCGCTGCACTCCCGGGAAACGCCACTATAAAAGTCTTCATGACCCACAAGTGTAGGGGATCTATCGTAGTCCTTTCAATAAGTAAGAGTGTCGAACCCAACAAGGAGCAGAAGGAAATGACTAGCGGTTTTCAGCAAGGTTTTCTCTACAAGCACCGAAATTACTGATAACAAATAGTTGTGTGATAGTATAATTCGTAACGGGTAACAAGTAAAAAAAGTAAACAAGGTGCAGTGATGTCGCTTAAAGCTACGTCGGTATTTCCCCAAAGAGGAAGGGATGATGAAGCACAATGACGGTAGGTATTTCCCTCAGATGTGAAACCATGGTTATCGAACCAGTAGGAGAACCAAACAACACAAAATAAACGACACACGTACACTAATAACAAATACTCGCAACCCACGTGTAAAAGGGGTTGCCAATCTCTTTCGGGTAACGGATGTGATAGGGTTGTAAATATTGATAGATTGTATAATAAATAAGATAAATTATAGCAAGGTATTTTTGGGTTTTTGGTTTAGTAGATCTGAAAATAAAAGCAAAGGCAAATAGATCGCAAAGGAAAATATTTGAGAAAGAAGACTCGTGGGCCGTAGGTTTCACTAGTGGCTTGTCTCGAGAAAAAATAGCAAACAGTGGGTAAACAAATTACTGTTGGCAATTGATAGAACCTCAAATAATTATGATGATATCCATGCAATGATCATTACATAGGCATCACATCCAAGATTAGTAGACCGACTCTTGCCTGCATCTACTACTATTACACCACACATCGACCGCTATCCAGCATGCATCTTGTGTATTAAGTTCATGAAAAAACAGAGTAATGCATTAAGAACGATGACATGATGTAGACAAGATCCGTTTATCTATGGCGTTAGATATGGATCTCATTGTTTTATCCTTAGTGGCAACGATACATACGTGTCGGTTCCCTTTCTATCACTGGGATCAAGCACCGTAAGATCGAACCCACTACCAGGCACCTCTTCCCATTGCAAGATAAATAGATCAAGTTGAACAAACAAAACCCACATATCGGAGAAGAAATACAAGGCTATAAGAGATAAAAGAAACTCAAATAACTTTCATGGATATAAAAAAGATAGATTTGATAATAAACTCAAAGTTCATCGGATCCCAACAAACACACCGCAAAAAGAGTTACATCATATGGATCTCCAAGAGACTATTGTATTGAGAATCAAAAGAGAGAGAGGAAGCCATCTAGCTAGTAACTACGAACCCGAAGGTCTACAAAGAACTACTCGCGCATCATCGGAGAGGCACCAATGGAAGTGGTGAACCCCTCCGTGATCGTGTCTAGATTGGATCTAGTAGTTCTGGACTTTGCGGCGGCTGGATGAATATTTCGTCCACTCCTCTAGGGTTTATAGAATATTGAGGTATTTATAGAGCAAAGAGGCGGTGCAGGAGGCCACCCAGGTGGGCACAACCCACCTGCACGCGCCAGGGGGCCTGGCGCACCCTGGTGGGTTGTGCCCCCCTCGGGGCACCCCCTAGGTGCTGCCTCGGCCCATCACGTATCTTCTGGCCCATAAAAATTCTCCAAAAAGTTTCCCGGTGTTTGAGCTCCGTTCGATATTGATTTCCTGTGATGTAAAAAACATGTAGAAAACAGCAACTGGCACTTGGCACTAGGTCAATAGCTAGTACCAAAAATGATATAAAATGATTGTAAAACATCCAAGAATGATAATATAACAGCATGGAACAATCAAAAATTATAGATACGTTGGAGACGTATCAGCATCCCCAAGCTTAACTCCTGCTCGTCCTCGAGTAGGTAAGTGATAAAAAACAGAATTTTTGATGTGGAATGCTGCCTATCATGTCATATCATATTCTTTTCGTTATAGCATGGACATTTGGACTTTTATATGGTTCAAAGCAATAGTATAGTTTTTACATAATAGTTTAGATACTCAAGCATATCAATGAACAACCATGTCTTCCAAAATATCAATGCTAATTTAAGTTATCCCTAGCCCATCATGATCAACCATTGATCCATTCATGATACACACTCGCATATTAGTTACACCCAATGCTCAAGTACGATCATAGTGTTTCCTAGTTGGTGCTTGTAAGAGAAGATGGGGACTCAAATTCAAAAATAAAAATTGCATAAGTAAAATAAAGGCACTTCGTAGAGGGAAATAGGGACGCGAGAGCTCAAAGCTTAAATTGAGAGATAATTTTTTTTGGGAGGTATACTTTTCCCACCAACGAGAATGACTTGAGGTTCCCAACACTTTCCATTCTAGATATATCATAGGTGGTTCCCAAACAGAAAATAAAGTTTCTTCCTTTTCCCCCAAACTTTCACAAGCCATGGCTAGCCGAATCCACGGTTGCCTTCCATACCAACACTTCTCAAGGCATTTATTATTTGACAACATAAAGTAAATTTGTTTTTCATTTCAGGACTGGGCATCCCTAATACCTTCGCCTTACTCTCGAGCAATGACAAGTGAATAAACACTCATCATGAGAATAACACATCTAGCATGGAAAATATTAGCCACCCCTCACCGCCTTGCGAGCGGTACGGGCACACAAAAAGGGATTTTTTTAAAAATTAGAGATGGCACATACAAATTTACTTAGAATGGCAAGGAAATACCGCATATAGGTAGGTATGGTGGACTCATGTGGCAAAACCGGGATAAAGGATTTTGCATGCACACGTAGAGATCATACTTAGTGCAAAATGAAGGCTAGCAAAAGACTGGGAAGCGACCAACCATGAAACAAATAATCTTGTAACCGAACATTGAGCATGAATGACATCGAATAATGCACCACAAGTAGGATATAATTTTATTGCATAATTATTGACTTTCGTGCTTGCGTAGGGAACCACAAACTTTAACACTAATATTCTTACTAGAGCACAATTACTCATCAACATAACTCACATATCACGTCATCATGTCTCAAAACTATTTATAGGAATCAAGTTTATTTTGTCCAATGATCTTCATGAAAGTTTTTATTATATCCTTCTTAGATATCTATCACTTTGGGACTAATTTTCATGTGTTGCTTTTGATAAGCTCAAACAAACATAAGTGAATATCATGAGCATAATTTTTCTTTCTTTCTCTCAAAATAATATAAGTGAAGCAGGAGAGAATTTCTTTAAAATTTACTAAGCACACCGTGCTCAAAAATATATAAGTGAAGCACTAGAGCAAGTCCATTGCTCATAAAAATTTAAGTGAAGCATAGAGAGCAATTCTAGCAAGTCATGGCATAGTTTTGGCTCTCTCAAATATGTGTGTACAACAAGGATTTATGACTTAAAAATTATAATAAAACAAGCAAAGAATCATATCATACAAGACACTCCAAGAAAAACACATATCATGTGTCGAATAAAAATATAGTTTCGAGTGTAATACCGATAGTTGTCGGAAGAAAGAGGGGATGCCACTTGGGGGCATCCCCAAGCTTATTTGGTTGCTAATTTTTGGATAATAGCTTGGGATGCCGGGGCATCCCCAAGATTAGGCTCTTCCATCCTTCCTTCATCCATCATAAGATAACCCAACACTTGAAAACTTCAACAAAACCTTAGTGAGATCTGTTAGTATAAGAAAGCAAACCACTACTATAAGTGCTGTGTCAAACCAATTCATATTTTTTTTGTATTATATCTACTGTATTAAAACTTTTCTATGGCAAAAACTCATCAAAGAAAACTATAGAGCTATCAAAATAAGCACACAACAGAAAGAAAACAGAATCTATCAAAAACAGAACAGTCTGTAGTAATCTGGAAGTTCCGGATACTTCTGGAACTCTTAAAATCTTGAAAAAAACAGGGCCATGTGAGAAATTTGTATATTAATCTTCTTCAAAAAGAATCAACCAAAAATCACTTTTCTGTTAAAAATGAGAATTTTTCTCGTGAGCGCAAAAGTTTCTTTTTTAGCAAGATCAAATCTACTAACACCCAACGTGTTCCTAAGGCCTTGCTTGGCACAAAACTTTATTCAAACCACAAAAACACATCTCAACAGAGATATTAAAGTTTTTTTCACAAGAACAGAAAATAAAAAGAAAAATTATTTTATTCGTTGGGTGGCCTCCCAACAAGCTCTTTCTTTATAGTCATTAATATAGGCTTGGAATTTCAATGATGCTCACATGAAAGACGAGAATTGAAGCACAAAGAGAGCATCATAAAATATGTGACAAACACATTTAAGTCTAACATACTTCCTATGCATAGGAATTTTACAAGCAAACAAATTATCAAGACAAGAAATGTCTAGCATATGCAAAGGAGAGGAATAAAACATTGAAAATCTCAACATAACGAGAGGTGATTTAGTAACATGAAAATTTCTAGAACCATATTTTCCTCTCTCAAAATAATCACATGTAGGATCATACTCAAATTCAACAATATAGCAAACATATAAAATATTCTTTTCATGATCCACATGCATAAATGTCTTATAATCTTCCACGATAGTGGGACTAACGTCAAATAAAGTTATGACCTCTCCAAACCCACTTTCAATATTATCGCAAACATATTCATCATGAGGCTTAAATAAATTTTCAAGATCGTAACAAGAATCGCCCAATCATTATCATTGCAATAAGTGGAGGACATATGAGAATTAGCATCCCCAAGCTTGGGGTTTTGCATATTACTATCATAATTGACATTAATTGAATTTATTATAACACCATTGCAATCGTGCTTTTCATACAAGGAGCTATCATAAATTTCTTCTTTTATCACTTCATCACAATTTTTAGATTCATGAATCTCAAGCAAAACTTCATAAAGATAATCTTGTGTGCTCAATTCACTAGCAATTGGTTCAACATAATTGTATATTTTAAAAACATTGGCAAGTGGATAACGATCCATAAACGCTTTCCTTATGATTTCCAATAAAATATCCAATTATACCAAACAACCAAGCAAAGTAACCAAGTATGACATAAGGGCAAACAAAAACAGATCTGACGAGAAAACCAAAAACGAAAAAGAGGGCGAATAAATACGACAAATTTTTGTGAAGTGGGGAAGAGGAAAATGAGAGGCAAATGGAAAATAATGTAAATTGCGAGGAGATGAGATTTGTGATTAGGAACCTGGTATATGTTGAAGGTGCTCCCCGGCAACGACGCAAGAAATTTCCTTTTGATGTCGCTTAAAGCTACGTTGGTATTTTCCCACAGAGGAAGGCATGATGCAGCACATCGGCGGAGGTATTTCCCTCAGATGTGAAACCAAGGTTATCAAACCAGAAGGAGAACCAAGCAACACAACATAAATAGCACCTGCACACAAATAACAAATACTCGCAACCCGACGTGTAAAAGGGATTGTCAATCCCTTTCGGGTAACGGGCGTGATAGAGTTGTAAATATTGATTGATTGGATAATAAATAATATAAATTGCAGCAAGGTATTTTTGGGTTTTTGGTTTAGTAGATCTTAAAATGAAAGCAAAGGCAAATAGATCGCAAAGGCAAATATGTGAGAAAGAAGACTCGAGGGCCGTAGGTTTCACTAGTGGCTTCTCTTTAGAAAAATAGCAAAGGTGGGTAAACAAATTACTGTTGGGCAATTGATAGAACCAAAAATAATTATGATGATATCCAGGCAATGATCATTACATAGGCATCACGTCCAAGATTAGTAGACCGACTCCTGCCTGCATCTACTACTATTACTCCACACATCGATCGCTATCCAGCATGGATCTAGTGTATTAAGTTCATGAAAAATAGAATAATGCATTAAGAACGATGACATGATGTAGACAAGATATGTTTATCTATGGCGTTAGATATTGATATCATCATTTTATCCTTAGTGGCAACGATACATACATGTTGGTTCCCTTTATGTCACTGGGATCAAGCACTGTAAGATCGAACCCACTACCGGGCACCTCTTCCCATTGCAAGATAAATAGATCAAGTTCGCCAAACAAAACACACATGTTGGAGAAGAAATACGAGGCTATACGAGATCATGCATATAAGAGATCAAAGAAACTCAAATAACTTTCATGGATATAAAAAGATAGATCTGATCATAAACTCAATGTTCTTTGGATCCCAACAAACACACCTCAAAAAGAGTTACATCATATGGATTTCGAAGAGACCATTGTATTGAGAATCAAAACAGGGAGAGGAAGCCATCTAGCTACTAACTACGGACCTGAAGGTCTACAAAGAACTACTCATGCATCATCGGAGAGGCACCAATGGAAGTGGTAAACCCCTCCGTGATGGTGTCTATATTGGATCTGGTGGTTCTGGACTTTGCGGTGGCTGGATGAATATTTCGTCCACTCCTCTAGGGTTTCTGGAATATTGTGGTATTTATAGAGGAAAGAGGCGGTGCAGGAGGCCACCGAGGTGGGCACAACCCACCTGGGCACGCCAGGGGGGCATGGCACGCCCTGGTGGGGGGCACCCCCCCCCAGGTGCTGCCTTGGCCCATAAAAATTCTCCAAAAATTTCACGGTGTTTGGGCTCCGTTTGATATTGATTTCCTGCGATGTAAAAAACATGCAGAAAACAACAACTGGCACATGGCACTATGTTAATAGTTTAGTAACCAAAAAATGATATAAAATTACTATAAAATGATTGTAAAACATCCAAGAATGATAATATAAAAGCATGGAATAATCAAAAATTATAGATACATTGGAGACGTATCATGCAGCAAGGTGGACCAATCCTTTTTGTAGCAAAGGACAAGCCTGGACGTACTCTTATATAAAGCAAAGTGCTCCCGAGGACACATGGGAATTACTGTCAAGTTAGTTTCCATCATGCTCATATGATTCGCGTTTGGTACTTTGATAATTTGATATGTGGGGTGTACCGGTGCTTGGGTGCTGTCCTTCCTTGGACAAGCCTCCCACTTATGATTAACCACTCTCGCAAGCATCCACAACTATGAAAAAAGTATTAAGATAAATCTAACCATATCCTGAGACATAAGAATCTATATCAGCCCCTTACGAAGCAACGCATAAACTAGGGTTTAAGATTTTGTCACTCTAGCAACCCATCATCTACTTATTACTTCCCAATGCCTTCCTCTAGGCCCAAATAATGGTGAAGTGTCATGTAGTCGACATTCATATAACACCCCTAGAGGAAGGACAATATACATCTCATCAAAATATCGAACGGATACCAAATTCACATGATTACTTATAACACTTCTCCCATGTCCTCAGGAACAAACATAACTACTCACAAAGCATGTTCATGTTCATGATCAGTGGTGTATTGAATAGCATTAAGGATCTGAACATATGATCTTCCGCCGAATAAACCAACTAGCATCAACGACAAGGAGTAATCAACACTACTAGCAACCCACAGGTACCAATATGACGTTTTGAGACAAAGATCGGATACAAGAGATGAATTAGGATTTGTGAGGAGATGGTGCTGGAGAAGATGTTGATGGATATTGACCCCCACTCGACGAGAGGATCGTTGGTGATGACGATGGCTTTGATTTTCCCCCTCGCGGAGGGAAGTATCCCTGGCAGAACAGCCCCGTCGGAGCTCTAGATTGGTTTCGCCCAGGTTCCGCCTCGAGACGGCGGCGCTTCATCCCGAAAACCTCCTTCTTCTTTTTTCCAGGTCAAAACACATTGATGTAGGAGAAGATGGACTCCGGGGTCTGCAAGGGGGCCACAAGGTAGGGGGGGCGTGCCTAGGGGGTAGGGCGCGCCCGCACCCTAGTGGATGGCTGGTGGCCCCCCTCTGGTGCTTCTTTCGCCCAATATTTTTTATATATTCCAAAAATATTCTCCATGAAGTTTTAGGACTTTTGGAGTTGTGCAAAATAGGTACCTCAGATTTGCTCGTTTTCCAGTCCAGAATTCCAGCTGCCTACATTCTCCCTCTTCATGTAAACCTTCTAAAATAAGAGAGAAAAGTCATAACTATTGTGACATATTGTGTAATAACAACCCATAATGAAATAAATATCAATATAAAAGCATGATGCAAAATGGACGTATCAGGTTCCTCTGGGACGATGAATTCCTCGTCTCCCAGGCTAACATCCTCTTCGGAGACAGGTAGATAGTTACTGTCTTCGGAAACATTGTGATCGGTGAGTTGTTTGGGACTGCATTGGCCATCCTCCCGCTCGTAATGCTCTAACGCTGGCTCTATGGGGTCTTCGGCATTCTCCGGAGCCCCATTGTCTCCGGTGCCGGTATTACTTTCCCTTTCTTAATGCGATCGTGAGCGGCTCCACTGACGCCGACGCTTAGGAGGTTCCTCGACGAGTTTATCCTCTTCTGGATCTTTATCGCGATCATCGTCCTTCTCCTCGGGTGCGTCCACCATGTATACATCATAGGTAGAAGTGGTCTTCCATCGCCCGGTGACAGGCGAGTTTTGACCTAGATCAACTTCGACGTCGTGTTGCATGCCATCGAAGTCTTCGAAAGCATAGTCTTGTACATCGGTTAAGTCTTCGACCGTGGCTACCAAGTGGGTGGTCGGTGGGAAGCAAAATTCCCTGATCTCAGCCCGCAGCTCTAACTGGGCATAGTTCGGTGGTGTATCCTCCGTGATGGCGAGATATTGTAGCAAGTTCGACGCCTCGTTTAAGAGTGAGAGTTGGATAGGAGTCTACGAGTCTGCGGGGCCAGGCTCGATGATGACCACTTGGTCGAGCCCGGAGAGTGCAGATCCCAAGAGTTCGGAGCTCGTAATTGGAAACGAGTCTGGCTTCCACTGTCAGGGAGAGTCCCGTTCGATTCTAGGTTTGTGAGTGGCACGATCGTCTTTGAGCCTCTGGCTAAAATTTCCATGGAGGGGGAGAGGCCGGCGTGGTTTATCCTCCTGTCTTCAGACGAAGTGATCTGCTCCGAATCTAGGGCTAGAGTGGACACGGGTGTTGACCCTTCAAAGGGATCAGATGATAGATCTTAGATGTCGTTATCATATAGGCTGCGAGCGACAACCGAGAGCGCAAATCCTTCGAAGATCATATCTTCTCGGATATAGGGGACGTAATTCAGACTTCCAAACCTGATCTGATGACCAGGGGAGTAGCTATCAACCTGCTCAAGGTGGCCATCCGAGTTGGCACGTAGCACGAAGCCACCAAACACGAAAAGCTGACCGAGGAGGAAGATCTCCCGAGGGGTGGTGCCATCGCTGATGATGAAGCGAGCCATCAATCCTTCCATCGACAACACAACAGAACTCTTAATGAAAGCACCAATGTCAGTGTCAAAACCGGTGGATCTCGGGTAGGGGGTCCCGAATTGTGTATCTAAGGATCGATGGTAACATGGGGAAACGAGGACACGATGTTTACCCAGGTTCAGGCCCTCTTAATGGAGGTAATACCTTACTTCCTGCTTGATTGATCTTGATGAATATGGGTATTACAAGAGTTGATATACCTCAAGATCGTAATGACTAAACCCTAGATGTCTAGCCTATGGTAGTTGTGATTGCCTCTACGGACTAAACCCTTCGGTTTATATATGCACCGGAGGGACCTAGGGTTGTACATAATCATCTTGGAGAGGAAGGAAACATTACATCTGGACTTTAAACTTGCCATTATATACACATAGGAGTCCTATCCGGACACAAGGGACAATCTTCTATTTTGATCTTCACAGCCCACCAGTCTGGGCCATAATGAGTAATCCAGACACCCGAGGACCCCCTAGTCCAGGACTCCCTCAATGGTGGCTGTTTTGAGAAAGGGTGTAAGGTGGTTTGATGCACTAGCGAGAGTTACGCAGCACTAGAGTAGCTAGTAAGGTGGAAGGGTGAGAGTGCGTATAATCCATGGACTCAACATTAATCATAAATAACTCACATACTTATTGTGAAAAATCTACTTAACCCTCAAATAAAAACACTCCCGACGCATGCTCCTAGGGGGGAGGTTGGTAGGAGTTAACCATCGCGCGCCACCGACCATCACGCAAAGATAAACAATCAAGATACAATGCGCGCCAATTTGGTTACATAGGCCATACGTGCATGCTACGGGAATCACAAACCTTAACACAATTATTTTTTCAACCTCACAAACTACCACTAGCATGACTCTAATATTACCATCTCAACATCTCAAAACAATTATAAGGAATCAAACTTTTCATATTATTCAATGCTCTTTATATGATAGTTTTTATTATATCTTCTTTGGACGCCTATCATATTAGGACTAAATTCATAACCTAAGAAAATTACCATGCTATTTTTAAAGACTCTCAAAATAATATAAGTGAAGCAAGAGAGTTCAAAAATTTCTATAAAATAAAACACCACCGTGCTCTAACAAGATATAAGGGACGCACTAGATCAAAATTGCCTAGCTCAAAAGATATAAGTGAAGCACATAGAGTATGCTAATAAATTACGATTCAAGTGTGTCCCTCTCAAAAGGTGTGTACAGCAAGGATGATTGTGGCAAACTAAAAAGCAAAGAATCATATCATACAAGATGCTCCAAGAAAAACACATATCATGTGGTGAATAAAAATATAGCCTCAAGTAAAGTTACCGATAGACGAAGCGGAAAGAGGTGATGCCTTCCCAGGGCATCCCCAAGCTTAGGCTCTTTGTTATCCTTGAATATTACCTTGGGGTGCCTTGGGCATCTCCAAACTTAGGATCTTGCCATTCCTTATTCCATAGTCCATCAAATCCTTACCCCAAACTTAAAAACTTCACAACGCAAAACTCAATAGAAAACTCGTGAGCTCCGTTAGTAAAACAAAGCAAATAACCACTCAAGGTACTATTGTGATCACATTCTTAATTTATATTGGTGTAATATATACTATATTACAACTTCTCCATGGTTCATAACTTCATGCCCCCCCCCGATACTAGCCATAGATTCATCAAAATAAGAAAACAACACATAGAAAATAGAATCTATCAAAAACAAAACAGTCTGTAGCAATCTAAAAACTTTGGATACTTCTGTAACTCTAAAAATTCTGAAAAATTAGGATGAAGTGGGTAATTTGTATATCAATTTTTTTAAAAAAAATCAGAAGGTTTTCACGTTCCAGAGAATTATTGAGTTTTCTGCACTGGGCGCAAAAGTTTCTGTTTTTCAGCAAAATCAAATCAACTATCACCATAAGCCATCCCAAAGGTCTTACTTGGCTCAAACACTAATTAAAACACCAAAACACAATTACTACAGTAGTAATAATGTGTGAAAATTGAAAAACAGAACCAAAAAGCAAAAATAAAATTGGGTTGCCTCCCAACAAGCGCTATTGCTTAACGCCTTTAGCTAGGCATAAAACACGAATAGATCAAGGTATTGTCATCTTTGGTATCCAATTCTTCAATCATACCGTTATATTCCTTAGGAGGTTCTATGGTTTTCTCAGTAATCACACTCCTAGGCAAGAAATCAAGAAATTCATTCATGATAATTGGTCCCTTAATGATATTAAAAAGATCGGAGTGAACACTTAATGATTTGATATCTTCATTTTCTTTAATATAAGACTCACCCTTATTCTTAGGAACATAAATAAATTTGGCAATCTTAGTAGGAGGAGGAGTTGGAGAAATTTTAACGGAGGAAAAAGCAGAACCCAAGTTGGTAATAATGTCTTCTAATATGCCAATTCTAGTAGAATCTTGATCAATTTTTTCATTAACTATAGGTTCCTTTTCCTTAAGATTCTTTAAAGTGACTTCTACCTTAGATCCATATTGATTAATCTGATTATATACCTTTTTATACAAGTTTTCAATCAAATCAACATTAGCCATTTTGTTTTCAATAATATCAAGTCTTTGCATCACATGTTCCAAAGTTAAAGTAGTTCCATTGATCAAAAGAGGTGGTGGGCCTAACAAATCTATCATGGCATTATAAGAATCAAAAGTGTGGCTCCCCAAGAAATTCCCTCTGGTAATGGTATCTAAAACATATCTATTCCAAGGAGTAACTCCCACATAAAAATTGCGAAGAAGAATAATAGTAGATTGTTTTCGAGTAGATCTATTTTGAGCATTGCAAATTCTATGCCAAGCATCTTTTAATTTTTTTCCCTCTCTTTGTTTAAAATTGAGAAATTCATTATGGGGAGTGCTAACAATGATGGGAGGACTAGCCAAGAAAACGAGGTAGGCGATCTAACAAAAGAACAAATAAAAAGCAAGCGAAGAAGAGGAAAAAGGGTAAAGAAAAGGAAAATCTTTTCGAAAATCATTTTAGAAGTGAGGGAGAGGAAAACGAGAGGCAAATGGCAAATAATGTAAGTGCAAGAGATGAGAGTTTTATGAAGGGTACTTGGTATGTATTGATTTGACGTAGATCTCAATGGCAGCAGAGATTGGCGAGTTGTCAAAAGACAAATCTTGAGTCTTGACTTGGCGTAGATCTCCCCAGCAACGGCGCCAGAAATTGTTCCTCCTACCTCTTGAGCTTGCGTTGTTTTTTTTCCTTGAAGAGGAAATGGTGATGCAGCAAAGTAGAGTGAGTATTTCCCTCAGTTTGAGAAGCAAGGTATCAATCCGGTAGGAGACAACGTGCAAGTCGCCAAATACCTGCACAAACAATAAACAACTTGCACCCAACGCAATAAAGGGGTTGTCAATCCCTTCACGGTTACTTGCAAAAGTGAGATTTGGTAGAGATAGATAAATGGTAAAGTAAATATTTTTGGTATTTTTGGTTTATAGATTAGAAAGTAAAAGATTGCAAAATAGTGGATCGGAAACTTATATGATGGAAAATAGACCCCGGGGCCATAGGTTTCACTAGAGGCTTCTCTCAAGATAGCACATATTACGTTGGGCGAACAAATTACTGCCAAGCAATTGGAAGAGCGCATAATTATGACGATATCTAAAGTAATGATCGCGAATATAGGCATCACGTCTGTGTCAAGTAGACGGACTCGTTCCTGCATCTACTACTATTATTTCACACATTAACCAACTCCTTCATGCATCTAAAGTATTAGGTTCATAAAGAACAGAGTAACACATTAAGTAAGATGACATGATGTAGCGGAATGTGATGAAAAACCAATCCTGTTATCCTCGATGGTAACAATACAATACGTGTCTCGTCCCCTTCTATCACTGGGTGAAAGCACCGCAAGATTGAACCCAAAGCAAAGCACTTCTCCCATTGCAAGAAAAACCAATCTAGTTGGCCAAACCAAACCGACAGTTCAAAGATAATTACTAAGATATCAAATCATGCATATAAGAATTCAGAGAAGATTCAAATAAGGTTCATAGATAAGTTGATCATAAATCCACAATTCATTGGATCTTAGCAAACACACCGCAAAATAAGATTACATCGGATAGATCTCCAAGAACATCGAGGAGAACATGGTATTGAGGATCAAAGAGAGATAAGAATCCATCTAGCTACTAGCTATGGTCCCGTAGGTCTGTGGTAAACTACTCACACTTCATCGGAAGGGCAATAGGGTTGATGTAGATGCCCTCTATGGTCGAATCCCCCTCTGCTAGAGTACCGGAAAAGGCCTCCAGATGGGATCTCGTGGATAAAGAAAGTTACGGTGGTGGAAAAGTGGTTTCGATGCCTCCTCTAGGGTTTCTGGAATATATGTGAATGTATAGGTGGAATAAATAGGTCGGTGGAGTCACGGGGGGTCCACAAGGGTGGGGGCGCGCCCTACCCCTCTGGGCGCCCCTCCCCCTTATGGCCGCCTCTTGGCTCTTCGGACTTGTTTCTCAAGTCCTCGGGGTGTCTTCTAGTCCAAGAAAATTCATCGTAAAGTTTCATTCCGTTTTGACTCCATTTGATATTCTTTTTCTGCGAAACACAAAAACAAGGAAAAACAAAACTGGCACTGGGCTCTAGGTTAATAGGTTAGTCCCAAAAATAATACTCCCTCCGTTCCTTGATATAAGGTGTATAGATTTTTGAGAAAAAGTTCAAAATATAAGGTGCATTGCGTTGCACCACTCGTTTGGATATATATTTTAGGGATTTGATTACATTTCCTTATATCAGGCAGGCTCCTTTATTTACTCATGTCAATTAGTGAGCTGTAATCTCACCCAAAACTCGTGAAATTTTCCCTCCTTGTGCGTTCTTTAATTTCCGTGCCAAAAACTATACACCCTATATTTAGGAATGGAGGGAGTATAAAATAGCATAACAATGCATATAAAACATCCATAACAAATAATATAATAGCACGGAACAATCAAAAATTATAGATACGTTGGAGACGTATCAATTGACCAATATAAGTGTTGGGGAATGTTGCATGGAAAACAAAAAACTTCTACGCACACGCAAGATCTATCCATGGAGATGCATAGCTACGAGTGGGGGAGAGCATCTACGTACCCTTGTAGGTCGCTAAGCGGAAGCATTTATCAACGCGGTCGATGTAGTCGTACACCTTCACGATCCATTCCGATCAATCACCGAACATACGGCACCTCTGCGCTCAACATACGTTTAGCTCGATGACGTCCTCGCCTTGTTGATCCAGCAAGAGGGGCAAGTTAGTAGATGAGTTTTGGTAGCACGAGGGCATGGTGACGGTGGTGGTGAAGCTATTTCTGCACGGGTTCGCTAAGCACAACAATTTTAGAGCGGATGAGGAACTAGAGGGAGAGGGGGCACCAACACACGGCTTGGGGATTCATGTTGTGTGGCACCCCCTCCCCTCCTCTCATATATATAGGTGGAGGGGGAGAGGAGGCAGCACTAAGGTGCGTCCCAAGGGGCCGACGCTTGGCTAGGCATGCCCCCTCCATATTTCTTGCGTGGGGGGAGGAAAGGGGGGACGGTGGCCTACCGGAACCCCTTCCAGCACTCCGATAAATATCCGATGCATTCCAAAACCCTTACGGAGACCAAATACCCTCATCCTATATATCAGTCTTTACCTCCAGACCATTCCGGAGCTCCTCGTCATGTTCGTGATCTTATTCGGGACTCCGAACAACATTCGGCCACCAACATACATAACTCATATAGTACTATATTGTCAACGAATGTTAAGCGTGCGGACCCTACGGGTTCAAGAATGATGTAGACATGACTGAGACGCTTCTGTTCAATAACCAATAGTGGGACCTGGATGCCCATATTGGTTCCTACATATTCTACGAAGATCTTTATCGGCCAAACCTTCACTGGTACAGCGAGGTGCTATACAAATGGTTTTTAACCCCTTTCCACGGCGACATTTTAAACCGTCACCAAGTGAGTGTGGGCGATAGGGAGTCCTTCCCACACGTCCCAGAAACCATCGGGGATAGGGAGTAGGAATGCATACAATTTCCAGAACAAAGTGTATGTATTGTCGGCATGTATCCCAAACACGATTCTTCACACAACTGTTTGTGATATCTTGAATATCCCAAACGCTCCATCCTTGCTACTCGTTTGTGCTAGCATTACCATCGCAGTCGGTATTCCGTGGTGATATGTTTATGATGCGCGCTCCATCACAAATAGTTGAATATTATAGAACATGTATGATAAGCAGACAATCACACACGTTCACTTCTCCTGAACCGTATGCGATAAATAATTAAGAAGATTAGCTAATCATCATACGAGTATCAGATAGGATTACGGAAAGTTGGACCATCGTAACAGTGTCGTACAGGATAACTATCGCACACGTTATTTTGTGGTGAAACGTTTACGATGCGTACCACATGAGAAACATTTCATGATTGTAAAGCGTGTACGATACGGCGACTATCAGAAACATTTAGTTTGATCGCACCGCTTGTCATATTGCCTGCCATCACACACGCTCTGTAAACAGCAACTGTGTGCGCATTCGCACACATTTCCTCTTTGTGAACCATGTCGGATTATGGTGTAGATCACACATGTTTGTATTTTACGGACCGTGTGTGCCATAACGCCCAACAGAGCATAATTTCACCCTAATTTAATTGTTGCTATTTAAAATTATACCGAATTTGAATTTGAAGGTAGGTTGTAGCTTTGTTCATATCCATCAGGTTCAAACAACAAATGCATTATTTGATTCACATGTACATATGTAGAAGAATTACATAAGCACCAAATAAAGAATGATGAATCACAGTTATATACTTGTACTATTAAAGAAGATAAAGAAAGAGGCGAAAGCCATTCTGGTTGCTGAACAAGGTGAAGCGAAATGCCCATATTGTGCCCTCCTCCATGTAGAAGGCACCCACGACTCTAGTCCAACCCCTTGTGATGGCTGATTAACTACAGTTAACTGCTGCTGTGTTGTTGTTGTTGCTCCTCTTCTACGTATATCTAGACATCATCAGAACAGTAAGGTAATACTCTTCCTTATTGCTATGTAGCCTAGGATTGCATATTTAGACATTCAGAATAGTGCATGTTGCTATGTAGCCTCAGATATATTAGATATGGGCCTAGTTGATCTACCGATAGAAGGGTTACAGATATATTCAGTTAAAAATCTGATTCATCGATTAATCCCTTATGAGCCCCCGTCCTTTATGGTACCAGCTATCAAATAGTGAGTACATATAAGCAATGGGATGAAACTAACCTTTAATGAAAACACCAGTCGTTCCCAAAATTGTCCTGTGGAAGTACATCGAGAGGCATGTTAAGTACAACATGATAAACATCAACCAAATATATACATGGTAAAAAATAATCTCCAAATGATTGCTTCAGTGTGCAGGTTTAAGCACACTATTTATGCAAAACAAGAAGTGGAAAGGCGTGTTAACTACAACAGGCTTAACATTTAACAAGAAGCAAATGTAGTCATTCAAACTGGTATTGTGCCAGTCTAAGTACACTAGTTATTGTTAAATAAAAATAGAAAGGCATGTTAACTACAACATGGTTAACGTCAACCAAATGTAGTCATTCATAGTGGTATAGTTGAAACTGATATCGATGAAATTAAACTGCATAATTCATACTTGCACATATAGAACATCACATTGTGAATAACTGGAATAAACAAGGCATACTACGAACAACCAAATAATGGCACATATAGAGCATCACATTATGAACAACTGAAATAAACAAGGCATAAAGCAAACAACCAAATATAGCTATGAAATCTGGACATATTCTCACTACACTACAAAAGGGACTCGACAAAACAAATCAAGGGTTCCCCCCTGTGAAGAGGCACGGCAAAAAAATCAGGGTTTCCTCACTTGTCACAGATGGGCTCATTCCCGTGGGAAGAGCACGAACCCTAGGTGCGCTCCATGTTGTTGTAGACGGGTTCCTTCCCCTTGGAAGAGCACGTCTATAGGCTGCCCTCCCTTACGTTGTAGATGGGATCTTTCCCTTTGGAAGAGCCGGAGAGCGAGTTTTCCTCGTGGTCATCGTCGATCAGGTCTGACTTGGCAGCTATGGATCCCAAACTAGTGTCGTAGAACGTCTCCTTCAGAAATCACAAAAGGGGCTTGATGGTGATGTAGGATGGCAAAGTCTTGACAGCGAGCCAGAGGAGATCAGCGACGGGGCCATGGATGAGATCGACAGGGGTTGAACCTGAGGGATTCAAGGTGGGCCACTTAACCTGTGACATAGCCCGCGTCAAGCAAGCGCCGTCGATGACCTTGATGTCGTAGCCGGCATTTTCAACATACCAACATACTCTAGACGGCTGCTTGAGAACCTGTGGCTAGTAATGGTCGTCAGCTTCCTCGGCGGCCACCTCGGCAAGTCGCTCCTCGAACCCTAGAGGAAGCATTGCCGGGCTTAGGACGTGACGCTCTGGAGTGGGAGATGGGGATGGGGATCTGTGGGAAAGGGCGCGTTTTGCAGGCGTCATCTAAAAAACTTAGGGTAGCTAGGGTATGGAGATCGGTGGGTAAGCTGCATGGGCAACCCGGCAGTTGTTTACAATGGAGGCCTCGCGGCGTGGCAGCGGCGGCGATGACCTTGCTAGGGTTTCGAGCGAGGAAGGGGTTGTGGTGGGGGCGTGTGTGTATGTGTGCGTGTGCGCGCGTGAAGTTTTGGGGTGTGTGGAGGGGGTGTTTGAGGAAAGCACGCGGCTACTGAAAATTTTACTATTCGGGAGTAAAATGCCGGGGTATTGAAAATTGGGATGATGCATCACACACAGTCCCGATATAACAACCGTGTGTTATCAAACAAAAAAACCTCGAGCCGGGCAGATATTTTCGAGGGATGCAGGTGGGAGCGAGAACAACAAACATCACACATAGTCGAAACATAATAGCCGTGTGTTATCAAACATAAAAAACTAGCAGGTGAGTAGATATTTTTGAGATTGCGAGGGAAGCCTCCTGGAGCCCAATGTACTGTGCTGATGTGAGTGACAGGGGCACGGGCGTGGCACATGGGTAGTGTGAGTGAACCGTGTCTGTTGCGTCATTCGACTTGTCTAATGTTTACATATTTGGCGAAAATAACGAGGCAAAGGGTCAGAACACGAACACACTTGCAGGTGGACCAAAAATATGTATGGAAAGGGTGGTTCGATGTTCAAATATCAAATGCACAACTTCACCTATCTCACAAAGCGCATGGTATTTCTTGCCCCCCTGCAGTCAACAGGAGGTGAATCCTAGCTATGAACGCATGGCCCCAAAGAGCTAGGTCTAACATATCACCCTACCGTAACACTAAACCTATGGGAGTCCATCGTGGTCAAACCCCCACTCCCCCTTTCTCTTCGAGTGAAAGGTGGACCGTTTGCGGGCCCACAAATCTGTGCTTCTGACGTGAGATGGGGTGTGACCACATAAAAAACACCTGCGGGATAGCCCAACTATATGTATGAAAAGGGTGGTGTGAAATTTAAATACCCAATTCACAACTTTGATGTGGCACATGTGCCTCGCAAATTAACCGGACATCCCCAACATCACGGAGGTTCACCTAGCAAAGTGCGAAGTAGTCCCCCATACACATTGAGTTGGCGGGAGAGGGCATATCACCAAGATGTATCCTAAAATGGACCAAGAAGAATCCACCTCGGTAGTACAACCTCTCTCTTGTTGTTTCTCAAAGTGATGGACATCCACGCGACCCCAAAGATTAGCTAGCTCGCCAATAATAATTATTCAAGTAGTGCCCGAAGACAACCACTGCCTACATGTGGCCCAAACATATGTATAGAGTGTTGATGTTTGAATACCCAAATGCACAACTTTGATGTGGTGCTTTTGAACTAGAAATCCTAAAAGGAGCGAGGCGTAATTGACGACGCGTTGCATATATGTATGTCACACCACACTTTGAGGCAGTGATGGGGATTCATGCATGCATATGTACATATGCTCTCAAACTTAGGTCTGGAATCTCACCATGATACTACGATAGCATGAACCAAATTAAAGAAGAATAAAACACCATGGTAACCTATCTCGTTGTCGGTCAAAGTGATCATGGATGTCCACACGCGCCCACGATATATAGGCTTGCCGTCGATAACCACGTGAGAGAGAGTACTCTTCGAAGACAACCAGTGCATGCATGTATATATATATATATATATATACTTCTGAACTGCATTGTAATACTGCATTGGAAAGCTATGCGCACCGCTTCCTTCTTCTGTTGCGAACCACATAGAGGGGCAGTAGGAAACCTTCATGGAGCAGCGTTTCTGGCTAGTTTGATCGATTTCTATTGTTTTTTAGTTGTGTGCGCTGATTTAATATATGATTAAACATGCAATTTAGCGAGAAAACAACTGAAATCGTTTGATTTGGCGGATCTACGTCTGTTCTTTCGCTCGTGCACGAGTTTCGCATCCTGCTGGCTGTTCATATTCGATTTTATAGCGTGGTGCTAGTGTGTTACTAATTTCGCGTTCATGTTTGTGTTAATCCGCGACAGATTAATTTGCTAATAGGATTGAAATTTTAGTATAATTGGTCGAGTATCTCTCTGTTCTAGTGCAAAAACGTCAGTTCTCTGTCCTTCCCCGTCCGGATCGAAATTGTTGTGTTTTTTATGTAATTTTCTGTTGTTTTCGGCAATTATGTGCTGCCTTGATCCTATCCGTATGAATTGCAGCGGATTAAGTTGTTAATTTTGAAGAATTTAACTTTTGTCCATGTTTTTTGTGTTCTTGCGGGCGCCACTGGCTCTGGTCGTTACTCAAGATGTTTTTTGAGATTGTTTGCATTATATAGTTGTTAGAACTGCATTGCAGGCTGTGTTTTTTGTCTGCGAATCGTGGACGGGTGAACTGCAGTAATATGCAATGCGTGGTGAATATTGTAGCGCGGTGAACTACATTAATATGCAATGCGAGCCTGTATGAACTACATTATAGCCACGGGGGTGTGGGCGACTAGTTTAATAAGTTTTTTTGCTTGGTCAATCGCGGTGGACTATAGTAATATGCAATGCGAAATGCACATTGTTATGTAACCGCACTGCTTTATTTGTCATTTTTTTGTGTTGTGTCTTTACATATATATATTGGTGGGTCAATTGGCTCCCCTCCCACCTTATCCCTGGTGGCTCCCATCTCACCTTATCCCTGGCAGCGCCACTCTTCCTCGATCTGTTTTTTCCCAACCAGGCCATATGCCTGGCAATGGATTGCACGTGCGGCTGCCTGGCAAGGTTGGAGCCCATGCTGGAAACATGCGTTTTTTCTGAAGGGTTGGTTCTGAACCAAAGGCAGCGGCACAGCGCGCTCTATTCCCTTCTCTGTTCTTCAGGTTTTGGATTTCGGGCTCCATTCGTCCATCAGATGACTGACGATGATGTCAGTGATTCATGGGTATGTATTTCTCGCACATTCTTTTTCATGTGTTGTTTGTAGTTAACACTATCTGAATTTTTGTAGAAGTATAAGTGCACTAAGTATAAGTGAACTGCTTTTTCACACAAAAGTTTTATTATGAACATTGTAGGAGCAGCAGCAATTTTGTCTAGTCACTATTATTATATGTTGACATTAATATTTTTTATGAAGATTGTAGCAACAATTTATTTTCTGAAGATTGTAATCTTTTTCTTATTTGTTCTTATTTTTTCTGTTCTTGTTGTTTTGCTTGCAGAAATTCCCTTCTGTTCTAGTCAGGGTAGCAGAAAGCTGTGTTAATTTGGTCTTGGTTAGCAAGAATGGATATCATGATGTTGATGTTATGTATTCTGTTGGCTTTGATGATTGTTTGGTTCTCAAAGATGGCTGGAAGGAATTTGTGGAGGAAGCTGGTCTTCAGGCTGGGGATGTTGTCATGGCTATGTTTTATAGGCATGCAAAGTGTTTGGAAATCAAGTTAAATTTGCTTTAGATCAGTCTTGCTTGAGCAGCAGCAGCATGAGACATTTTTGTTGTAATAATTTGACATTTTTGTGTGGCTTCTAGTGTATTTCCTATAAGAATTCTGAGTATAAATGAACTGCTTTTCACATATAGTTTTTCATGTGCATCCTATTAGCAGCAGCAGTTGAAGAATATACATACTGGAAACACCCACTGAGCTTTTTTTAAATCCATATACGGAACTAGAGTTTTTTAATAAAAGAGGAATGCATCAACCATTATAATAGCAGCAGTTTCTGTGAACTGCATTGATAGATTGTTTTTTATGTGTATCCTAGCTACAGCAGCAGTTTGAAGCAATATACATACTGAAAACAGACTACTGAGAACTGCATATTGTTGATAGATACAAACCAAGGTTCTGCGCTCATAATTAACAAAGTACATCATCAAGCAAACTAATGCAACATAAGCAAACATTGTGCCAAAGCAAATTACAACGAAAGGAAACTAATCTACATAAGCAGAAGGAAACAAATCGAGCACTTGCGACAGGAATCCTTGGCTATCACCATCTGGCCTGCTTCACCAGTTCCACCCGTTGGAGTTGGAGGTGGAAGTTGATCCCCCCTTGCCCCCCACCCTCCAGGATGACCTCAGGCGCTTCCCGGTCTTCTCTTTTTCAGAGCGTGCGAGGCCTTTCTGCACTGTGGTGATTCGGTTCCATACCTCGAACGCAGTGTAGGCGTCCTTGGCAGCATACTCGATGTGCCTCGTGCTGAGAATCAAAGTCCACAGGCTATGGTCGTGGTCTGTCATCTTTGTCTTCATGTCTGCGTATTCGTCGTCGATGATGGCAGCAGCTACGTCGCCAAGTGAGTCCAGTGGCTTCGTTCCATCAGGCACCCTCCAGTTCGCCTGAATGTCGACGAAGTTGGGGATGTGGAGGTTGCAGCGTGAAAGCATCTCCTTGTCCTGCTCGATGCAAAAACCAGCGAACTCGAACCTAAGGGAAGTGAACCGCAAGTTATACTTTTCGGAACTGCATACATAGACATATAGAACTGCAACACATACTCGGCAGACAGAATTGCTTACCTTGGGTCGCCAAGGAACCTGTCGAAGGGGATGCATCTCTCGCCCATTGTACCACATACCTGGAAAAGAAGCACTGGGTGGTTCTTGCCGATGGATAGTTGAATCAGGGCCGCTATGCTCTTGTTGGGTGTGTACTCGAGGTCGATGCCGATGATCTTCTGGCGGCGCCTCTCGAGAACTGCCTTGTACTCTTCGACGTACGTCGCCATGGCGTCCACGTCGTTGGTGTAGATCACCTTGAGCTTGGTCTTTCCGTGCGCATGGACATCGTCGTAGGTCTTGGTGAACGGCATGGCTGGAAAGAGGAGGAACAGGAGGAGGAAGGGCAGCGTCGTGTGTTTGTGCGGACGATCAGGTTGATGGAGCGCGGGATTTAAAGGGAAGCGACAGCAACTTCTGCCGAGGCCACGATCTCGTCCCCCAACCATGTTGGCGATCGTGGGTTCGTGATGATCGTGGCCTTCGCGCGGCTTGCAACTGGTCGGATAGAGGAGCGGGGGTGCGCCGCTTCGGGCGATAGTGGGCGCATTTATTTTGGGCAGGCGAACCAAATTGTTTTCCGTAAGCGAACTGCATCGCTTCAGAAGCCGAGCCGTTTTCTGTAAGCGAACTGCATCGTGTTACAACCGAGACGTTTTTTTATTTTTTGTCTATGACCTGTGGGCCTGTCGGCCTTTTATTCATTAAGTCTCTCTTTTTCTTCTATTTTACTTGCAGCCCCCCTTGGCCCCTTCCGCTTCCTCTCCCCCGCACCCGCACAGAAATCCCCCTGCCCTCGTGCTCTCGTGGTGGAGAGCGACGACGCCCGCAGCTGCCGCCGTCCGTAGGGGCTCTCTCGTGGTGGACAGCGATGACGCCCGCAGCCGCCGCCGTCCATAGGGCGCTTCCTCCGCCGTCGCCGTCCGCACCCGCCTCGTCCGGCCGTCAGATCGTCTCATGGTGAGCCCCAAATCGCCCCCAACCCGTTCCAGATCTTGTGCTAGGGTTATTTTTCGAGCCAGCATCCTCTTCTTAAGTTTGTTTTGTATGCTTGAAATTGCAACGCCCTATGTATTGAAAGTTTTTCTCTGCCTGTTTTTGGGGTTTGCTGTCTAGGGTTTAATTATTATCCCTTTCTGATTGTAGACACAACATGGCTTCTTCCTCCCCAACTGATGCCTCACCTGTTAGAACGGCTTCCCCATCTGGTACTACATCAAAGTGAACTGCATTTTTCATACAGGGTCAATTTACTTCTTTGTTGAACGAAATAGTGCACTGCATCTTAGATTCCTTTTTAGCAAGGCCCATTTTTGGAGACATGTGGCAAACTGATATGAACTGCCTCAAGTTAATTGTTTTTACTTTTTTGGAATGACATTAAGTTACTTGTTATGTTTTAATTGTTAAACATAAACTGCTAAAAGAGCACTGCATTTGGACAATGCTTTGTATTTTTTTGTCTATCCACTATGCGGTTGCCAAATTGATATGAGCTGCATTAAGTTTTAGTTTTTGCCTCTCACAGAACTGCATGAATTTGTTTTGTTTTGTATATCTAAGCGCACTTCTTTTTATATGTGGTCAATTGGTCACTGAACGAATTAGTGCACTACATCATATATCCCTTTACCAATGTCCATTTTCAGACACGCGTCAATATGATATTCAAGCGACATGAACTGCATTTAGGTTTACTGTTATGTTTTAATTGTTGAACATAAACTGCTGAAAAGAGCACTGCATTTCTACATTTGTGTTTCCAAGTTGATATGAGCTGCATTAAGTTTAGGTCTCCCTCTCACACACATATCTTTCTTATGTTTTTCTCACACACAGTTTTATCTCCTGGTGGGTCAGGGGGTGGTGGTGTTAACTATTTGATTACACGTTATTTCACAGCCGATGTTGTCGGTGGCGGTACATCTGATCAGGGCAGCATTCTACCTGAACTGAGTGAAACCCAGTCGCAATCTGTTGATGGCACAGAACCAGTTACACATGATTGGATGGTCCCTGATCAGATTGCAGCTGATGTTGAGAGGAAAAGGCAGAAAGCGATTGTGCTCGGTAATACTTTCGTGAAGGCCCATAAGGCGAAGCAAGTAAAGTTTGAGGAGGGTAAGGAGATAGGAAGGAGGACTACAGATTCAAAGAAGTCTGCTAAGTTTGCCCCCGCAAAGAATCTTGTGAAGAGAAAACTCAACACTGTTGCAGAGCAAAGTTTAAGTTCTCCACGCCGGAGCCCGCGTGTTGATTACTCAAAGAGACCTAATTATGCCGAGGTTGATGTGGATGGGATTCAAGGAAAGCGGAGACGCGCGGACGATCACTCTGGTGTTGATTCTGACCGTCGATCTAAGCTTGCGCGGGAAAATGCAGCTGAAGAAGCGCTGGACAGTGATTTTGATGAGGAGGATGTTGATGTTAGTTAGGTATACGCTGTTTATTTATTTTTTTCTTCTGTTTTTTAAGTTGTTTGGCATGAGTTTGCTGATGTGAACTGCATTTTTTATTCTTTTTTTGTAGACTGCTAAGAGTACCAAGAGGAAGAGGTCTGAAGATGATGTTGCGCATGAATGGCATTTTCACAAGACTGTTCGGCTGTCCATTCCAAACGTAATCAAAGCTATCGCTTTGTAGGGTGAGGCGCACAGAACTTTGGTGCGGCAAGCAGGTTTTGGCATTGTCTTTGACCTGAAATTAGAGAAGAATGTTTCTCGTGTTTTGATGTGCAAGCTGATGGGAAAGATCGACCCTGATACGATGAGATTGGACTGCGGGTCAAACAAGGTTCTGGAAATCAATCGTGAGGCTGTCCATCACATTTTTGATTTCCCTATGGGTTCCACACTGCTCCCAGGCCTGCTGCCAGCGGCCATGATGATTCGCTGGCTAATCTGAAGGATGAACTTGGTTTCAACCGTTCTCGTAGCATAGATGCAAAGGACCTGCTTATTTTACTTCGCACGCTGGCTGCGGACCCTGCGAAGGTTAATAAGACTGTGAAGGTTTTTTCTCATTGTTTTCCAGTGCTTGCTTTGTCCCAGCCCCGCAACTCGGTTGTCCAGGGTAGCTGCTATGGTTGAAAACTTGGATTTTGCATCTATGGCTAGCATGGACTTTTGTCAGCTTGTTGTCGACGAGCTGCAGGCCGCTGTGTACAAGTGAAATTCTAAAGTTAGCAAGCAGAACTGCGCTGAGGGTTGCACCATCATGCCCCTGTTCATGTACCTGGATTCGTTGAATCTTCGAAAATTATCGGTTATGGATAGACGCACGCCACGCGCCGCAATACTGTCCCATGTGCAGTTGAAGAAGATTCCCAACGCCGACATTATTGTCAGGGGAAAGATACACCTGGACTCTCACAAGTTTTGCAAGCTGCCGGTCAGTGCATAGCCAGCCTTTGTGTTTGTTTTATTCCATTTTTTCGCGCATGCTAAATGTGAACCTCTTATGTACTTTTTTTTGTGAACTGCATCTCTTTTTTTGTTAATTTTTTTAGTGGAAGGCGGAAGCGGACATTGTGTACAAGTGGACTGCAGTTGCCGAAGTGCCTGAAATGTTTTGTGAGCCTCTTGCTAGGGCGGCTCCAATTCGACGGGGTCGTGGTTTTGCTAGGGCTTCTGCTGGAGGTTTTTCTGGCCAGGCTTCTGCTGTTCGCAATAAATTTGTTCAGGTCGATGAGCTTCTCGACAGGGTCATCAATATAACTTGTGATTTCCCAACATCCGGTTCCAGGATGAGGAATATTGCTGGATTGTTTCCTGAAGGCAAAGGCTCTTCTGAAGCAGAAATCGAGGCCGCTCATAACTTTGACCGTGGGCAGCTTGAATTCCTTAAGCAGACTGTTACGAATATCAGGTCTTCATTCGTTCAGTTTAAGCAGTCTCAGGACGACAAGTGTGCTAGGTATGAGCAGGAAGCTGATACAATTGTGAAGGAAATGAACAGGCATGAAGATGTTGTCCGGCCTTCTTTGCCTGACCCCGCAGATGTGGATGTATGTCTTTTTTTCATATGTGAACAGTTTTTTCACCCATATTTGTTATCTATTTTTTCTGTGTGTTTGTGGCATTGACTATTTGTTTTCGCATCCTTTTGTTCTTTTCGCAGTGTGGAGGAGAATCTTCTAAGGCTAATGCTTGTCGTGATGATGACCACCAGGACCACGACGGTGTTGATTCTGATTATTTGTTTGACAGGCCATTGTCCCCCGTTGACGAAGCTGCCAAAGACAATCCTATTGACGAAGGCATCATCGACAAGGTTTGATTTCTTCCTTTTTTTTTGTTACAGTGAACTTCATTGTTTAATTTTTTGTAGTGTCCAAAACAAACAATCATATTTTTTGCACCAGCAGTGGCAGTGAACTGCAGTTTTTAACTTTTTTTGTATTTTGTGCACCAATAGTGGTAGTGCACTGCAGTTGTTGTTTAGAGAAGAAGCATCATATTTTTTAGCAGTGAACTGCATGATCTGGTGTTGGTTTTTTTATATCTAGAACTGCAGATTTGGGTAATAGTTTTATTTATGTTTTTATGTTTTTTAGGATGCCGAATCAAACGTGGAAATACATGGGAAGGAGGCAGAGGGTGACGCTGGCAAGGACGAGGAGGCTGACAAGTGTAAAGAGATGGAAGGCGACGCTTCTCTGGTGAGTATAGAGAATTTTGCATTTTGTGTTTTATTTTTTATTTTTCATGGGAGCTTCATGGTCCGTTTTATTAGTGAACTGCATTCTATCTTTTTTGTGTAATGTGTTTTATTTTTTAACTCATCAGAACTGCGGATTAAATGTTGAAATCCAAGCGGAGCGCAACATTGAGGATGATAATGTGGAAGGGAGAGGAGGGGAGGAGCCTGATGCGGAGGTTGATAAGCAGAAGGTAGAGAAGGAGGGGAGTGTCCTGTTGAGGCTGATAAGGCACAAGAGAGAGAAGGAAGGGAGAATATCGTGGATTGTGATAAGCATGAAGAGAAAGAAGGAGCTCCTGGTGTTTTAGTTGAAATTGCAGAAGAGACAGAAGGAACTCCTAGAGTCGGATTTGAAGATGCGGGGACATCCGCTGGCATTGATGGTGTTGTTGGGCCTACTGTTTTGTTGCTTGGCGATGAGGTGCCTGAGAAATTTTGTGTCATCCCTCGCGCCCCCGAGCAATCTGTTGGCAATCTGGATTTCCCAGCCGAGACAACAAAAGTCCCAGCTGAGGCAGTTTCGATTGTTTCTGAAGAGGAACAGCCAAGACTCTCTCAGGACATGAGCAATCAAGCGCCCCTTGACGATGATATTACTGGGCTGGAGCACTTGACGCTCAGTGAAGATGTATATGAGCAGCCGCACGAAGTTTATTCTGAAACCGAAGGTAAGCGAACTGCATTATTTTTGTTCTTTCCCGGGGGCAAAATGGACCGTGTGTGTTTTATTATCTGATATCGTTCCCACTCTGTATGCAGATGAGGAATTACCTGTTGTTACTCCTTTGAGTGTTGATCCAGCTCTTATGAGAAGATACAATGAGTTATATGACGCTGTTACGAGGGCTAGGAGGGATAAGAAGAAGTATGACATTTTTTGTCTTACACCCCGGTTATTTAATACTCCCTCCATTCCTAAATATAGGGTGTATAGTTTTTGGCACGGAAATTAAAGAACGCACATGGAGGGAAAATCTCACGAGTTTTGGGTGAGATTACAGCTCACTAATTGACATGAGTAAATAAAGGAGCCTGCCTGATATAAGGAAACGTAATCAAATCCCTAAAATATTTATCCAAATGAGTGGTGCAACGCAATGCACCTTATATTTTGAACTTTTTCTCAAAAATCTATACACCTTATATCAAGGAACGGAGGGAGTATGTTATTTTTTCAGGGACACCCATCTTATTACTTTTTGCTGGGCTTTTTTCTTCTTGTCTGAAGGCATCTAGTTGCGTTCAAGGGCGAGTTTGGTGATATTACTATCGGTCATATTGGCGAGTCTTTTTTGGTCGTGTGGAACGCTGAGCACGTGCCTCGTAAACATTGGCGTCTCTATGTTAGCAGAGAGGTTCAAAGGACCTCAAACGATGATTGTCCCGTACAACCTATGTGTAAGCATTTTCATTAATTTATATTTTATCCCCTTGTCCAATTTTTATTTGTGCTATAAGCATTTTCATTAACTCTCTGGTTTTGTCTTTTTTGCAGAATTCCATTTGGAACGGCGGTGCCACAAATAGGGCTTTGAAAAAGATGTTTTCTTCAAGCGCAGAGGAACGTGTGGACAAGAAAAACTTGGTAACGCATTTTGACCATTTTTCGTCATCTTGAAAATAAGTTTTCTGTTTTTCTATTTTCTCATCTGGTTTGTTTTATTCTTTTTTTTCAGATTATGTTTCCAACATTTGACCCTCCTCCCGCAACAATGAAGGACGCGATAGGCCACTACTGCTTGGTCACTTTGAACCTGCGAGAGAAGCGTTTTGAGTTTCTCGACTCATTGAACGTGGCCGACAGCGCTCCTGCAAATCTTGTCTTCCAGAAAATGGTCAGGAACATCAAAAAAGTTTGGAAAGATGGCAGCGCAAGCTGCGATGAGCCGTTGAACCCTCCCACCCTTGACGGCTTTGCGCTGACTCATATTAATGTCCCGCAACAGGGAAATGGGTTTGTACTTGTTCTCCTTTTTTCTTTTTCCTCATTCAGTTTTTTTGTGTAAGTGAGCTGCATTGTTTTTACTAAATTAGAAGCACCTTTTCCCTTGAGCGAACTGCATTACTAATGTGTTATTGGTTGTTCTCCCTCGGTTTTTTGTGTGTATGGAGCTGCATTGTTTTACTAACATCAGTAGCACTTCATTATTGGGTGAACTGCATTAGTAATGTGTTTATGTTGGTTTTTTTGCAGGCATGATTGTGGATTTTACATGTTCCAATTCATGCAGACCTGGGATGGTGAAATGCCAAGTTTGGGAAGGAGCACATTGGCTACATCAGGAAGGCGATGCTCTATAGTTGGCTGACCTCGTCACATTGCTGTCTTGACCTGACATCACTTTTAATTTTTAAAGAAGGTTATTACATTTTTTTCAGTCACACACCCTTTTTATTAAGTGAACTTCATTGATACAGAGAGGGGAGGTCCACTACTTTTGTTAAGCTTTTTAGTAGAACCCCATTCGCATGTTTAAAATGACTTTCCTGAGTGAACTTGATGATTCTTTTTCATTTTGCTCATTATCCATTTTTGTGTGCAGGCTTTGACGAAGGCGCACACCAAGGTGGTATTTCCTTGTTTGAAACTCAGGTTCACACTCCAACGATTTAGAAACTTGTCCTTGATGAACCCCCCGTTAAGCTGGTGAAAGAACCTGTGTGTAAGAGGTTGAGGAGTGGTGCCGGCACTTCGAATGAAAAAACTCTTGAGAAATCTCCTGTCAATGTCAAGCATGGGAAGAAAGCAGTGAGCCCTCCGAATGCTGAAGATAGTGATGATGATTTTGAGAGCCACCACCAGTGCCTAGGAGGACCAGGAGCGCAGCTGTGGAACGCCCGACGGACAGCGAGGCACTAATTCTATCAAATAAGAGGCCTGTGCAGAAGCCATCAAAGTTTCGATCTCCTGTACAGAAGTTGAATCCTGCGAGATTCAGCTATCTTGCGGAGATGGGGAAAGTCTTGCAACTCATCACGAGCACACCATTCAGGCAGAAATACAGCGAGTCAGTTCTTTTTTCGTTAGTTTTTTCGCTTTTTGATTTTTAATGTGTGTAATGTTCTTCTGTGTTTTTGCTTTTGTGCTCCTAACCCCCCCCCC
>LR738710.1:545010193-545054789 GCA_902687465.1 Secale cereale | reverse complement strand
CCCCCCCCCCCCACCTTCGCCGTTTCTTTTGTGCAGGTGCGCGCTTTTCATGCACAGGAATCCTATCGAAGTCTACACTGTGAATGTGGACTACATGTTCTTATATTTCACCAGAGGTGGTTTTATGGACTCGGAATTGATGGATCATATCATCAGGTACTGGAAGAATGACGAGCATATGAATGTGGTTTATCGATCTGGCGAACGCGTTCTGCTGTCCCCTTTGTTTATCACGGTATTTCTCTTTTTTCTTTTTTTTTCTTTTTTTCTGCTCGAGTGAACTGCAGTAAATAGTGTATAATAATTTGTTTTAGAATGTACTGAACTGCATACATTTATTTTTTTGTGTTTAACCCATGCATCTTAAATGAAACAAATTATGGGGAGAATTGTGAACTGCATACTGTTTTCAGAGAAGCGTGATCCGTTTTTTGATTAAGCGTCGGAGCGAACATCTTAAGGGGAACTGCATTAACATTCTTTTGTGAATTACCCACACGCAGTATGTGCTTCAAATGAATGATCACGCGGATAGAGAAGAAGATGGAAACGTTGTGTTGCCTTTTGTCCACGGCAAGTTTAACGTTGACGATGCAGCAAAGCAGTTCAAACTTTATGTTCGTGATGACGAGAACCTTCTTGATTGCAAATTAGTAAGTTATCATATTTGCTTTTGTTCAGCCTTATGTACTTATTTTCTCTCCTATTTTTTTCCAGTAATCCTTTTTCACTCATCAAACCCATAACAAATTTGATGAAACAAAATCAGATTATGTTACCACGGATGAAAGACCAGCATTATTCGCTATACACGATGAATAGGCACCGCGAGACCCTTGACATTCATGACACTAGGAGGTAAAGCGGACCGGTTGATCAAACGACGAGGTGGCATAAGTCTGAATACCACAGCGACCGTACTGAAATGGTAAAAATTTTCCTTTTTCACCTTTCTTCTTGTTTTCATGCGTGCGCGTGTTGAACAATTTTTGTTGTGATGTGTATTTTTGTTTTTTTTTATTTCCACCAGATGATCAGGATGACTGCATTGTTGAAGAAGGTTTATGGAGAAAAGGAGTACAAGAGAAAGGAGTCGGTAGACTGGGTCGATGTTTCAAAGAAAGCTAGCTTTTTGGGCTCCCCTGAGCAGGGCCCCAATGAGTGCGGCTTTTTTGTTCTGAAGATGGCTCAGTTTTATGATGGCAAAAGCTTTGTTGTGAAATTCGCAAAGCGTAATGTAAGTATCTTTTTTTAACCCAATAATAATCCCTCATTCCTTGATATTTTTTTTGTCAGTTTCTTTTTTGTAGATGATGTTGTATATTTGTTTATTTATTTTTTTTCTTCATTGCAGGAAGTTGTTCTTCAGGATTGGAAGGCTGAGTTTTCGTTCCAGATCCTGTTCCACCCTGAAAACATGGTCGTAGTCACCGAGTTCCCGGAGGATCTAAGAAATCTCTGCATTTCTCTTGGCTTTTCTCCAAAACTGGATTCGCAGGAGCAGGATGAGGCATAAATGATAGCAGATGTTTTTTTATGTGTGTTGATGTCTTTTTCGTGTGTGCTCCAGAACTTTCTGTAAACAGTATCTATGGTTGCTGTGTGTAGTTCTCGATCTGCAAAACTGTTCACACCATGCTGTGTGCTTTTGTATATACCGGTCTAGTTAGTTTTTGTGTTTTTCTTTTTGTGGCAGACAGTGACAATGTCAAATATGTACATAATGGAGCTTTCAGCCAACTCCTCCTTGTGAATTGTAACATGTTCGCAGCGCACTGCATTCACTTATATTTGTAGCAGCCAAGTTTTTTTAAATATACGCATCCGCACTGCATCTCACCTTGCCACATGGGACTGGAAAGACGAATTCAACGTGTTTGTCGTCGAGTTTCAAAATTTTGGAAAAATTGTATTAAAAGACAGAAAATCAACCGTGTCTGCTAAGGGAGAGCTCAATTTTTTACATTTTTTGCACTAAGTGCACTGCACTGTGTACTCGAAGCGTACTGCACTGTAAGCTTTAAACGCACCACGCACGCACTGCACTGTACGTGAAGCCTAGTCTGACTCTATATTTTTTTCTTTCTAACTGCATTCTATATTGATTCACGGTCATCTCAGATTCTATACGACGAAGAGAACTGCATTCTCAAAATGACATTCTGATCTCAGGGTTTTCATACAGAAGAGAACCGCATTCTGAGAATGACATTCTCATCTTATTTCTTTCATATAGAAGAGAACTGCATTTTATCAAGCATACCCCCCCGCAGCACATTGGTCACAAAGTATATATGGCATATGTTATATCTATTCATTTTGAACTTCAATATTACATGTTGAATTCTTTTTTTTTGCAGTCCACTGAACACAAGCTATATATATTATATACGATACGATATATATAAAGGATGAAGTTAATATATTTTTAAAATGTAAAACTGTATATGTGTTGATCTATGTCCTTTTCCTGCTGCTTCTTATCAAATTGTGCACTGCATTTGTTTCAATGGTTGTTGCTGCTTCTGTCTTGCTCTTGTTGTTTGCATTACACCTCGTAACGCGATCGTGCGACTGCGATGCTTGCCGACGCGCTGGATTCTGCGTTCTGTCTCTCCCCCTCGTTTTTGATGATGGTTCTTCGATGTCTTCATCTTCTTCTTCTTCTTCCTCATCTTCTTCTTCTTCCTCCTCATCTTCCTCTTCAGTTACATCAGCTTCGCTCGCTTCCTCGTTCTCTTCTCTGTCAGCATCTTCTTCGTCATCTTCTACATCTTTTTTTTCTGTTCTATTTGGACAAGTTCTCGCGTTATGCTTCTCTCTCTTGTTGCAGACGCTACATAGTCTTCTCTTTGTCATATCATCTTGTTGGTCAGCTCGGTGATTTGTGGTGGCATTTTCAGCCTGGATTTGTTTCAGCCTCTCCTTACATGTTCTTGAGTTGTGTCCCACAATCTTATTGCATGATTTACACATCCTTACCCCCAGTGGTCTTCCTCCGTTGTCCAGTTCTGGCTCAGGCCTGCTATTTTTTTCAGGGCTTTTTTCATTTGCTGTAGCTTTTTTATTGGCTGATTTGCTCTCTTTCTTTCTCCCTTTTGTGTTTGAAACAGGCGGGGGAAGAATTGTGTCATCCATATTATGAGCTGCACCATCAGCAGCATGTTCGCGCTCCTTTCCTTGTTCTTCACCCCGCGCATCCATGATCTTCTCTGCTTCTTCTTCTTCGTTTATTACGTTCACTTCTTGTATGAGTTCTCACATCCCAGCTAAAGCTCTGTTGTACCCTCTATCCGATTTGACACCCCTGTTCGCCAGGTCCATAGCAGTTTCTGCAAGTAGTCTCCTACGGCAGAACATCGAACTCCCATCTGGAGCAGTTTGCTCATAGTCTCTGCGGTCAAAAGTTGGATTTTGGCGTGCATTCCGTGTGTATCTCTTCAATATGTACTCTTCAGGTATCTTGTCCACCCGCAGCTGATCCAACATGCAAATGATGTGCACGCAGAACATGCCTGCAGCAAAAGAATTTTTTTTGGTTATTCGTGTCAGCAAACTTCACATAAATATGCAACATTTTTTCAATTTTTGGTTTTGTGAACTGCATTATAAATAGGTCCTGGGTCTACAGTTCTAGTGAACTTCACTAAGTTTTTTTTTGTTTTCATCTCTTTTTTGCTACCAGCAATAAGTGAACTTCATTATGTTTTCTGTGTGCATATTTTTTGTTTCCTGTCTCACTGACCTGTGTGTGTCCACAGCTTGCATTCGCATTCGTAGATACCGTTCGTCACATCAGCAACTACCTGCAACTCGTGTCTTGCCCAATCAAAATCAGCAGACCGGTTGTAGTGGCGCACCAAATATATCGTCGGGTTGTCAGGGGATTGCTCTGATCTGAATGCAGTGCTGCGGTAGTGCGTTTGCTTGAAGTCAGCAAAGACCGCCCTGGTGTAAATCTTGGAGAGCTGAACCTCGAAACCAAACTGAGTAATAGTCTTTATTTCCGTCTGTGAAACAAAGAAAACCAGTTAACTAGTTGTTTTTCACAGCAAAAATCAAGAAAGCGAGTAGTGTTTCATTAATTGCTCATCCAGCTTAAAAACTTTGCTCTGTTTATATACCTCGTTAGCTATGGTCTCCGCGTGCTCGACGCCCTTCCTTGTCTGGATGCACCTGTCCACCAGCGATGCAAAGATGTGTAGGTCGTGTCTTTCCTTGACAAAGTTCCTCTTCAAGATCCGGTTCATGCTTTCACTTCTCTGTGTCGACGTCATCCGTGCACATAACACCTCCTTGTAGTAAGCTGATATCCATTCTTTTCGGTCTGTCCAGAGCACCTTCATAATCTCATCATTTTGCAGGTTATACTTGTCCATGAGCTCATGCCAAGCGCGTTCAAACTCTGATGGCATCAGCGGGTGGTTGAGAACGGAGGTCAGCTCATCCTTGAATGTCTCATACGCTTTGTACAGCAAGGACATGTGATCCTTGTATTTTTTCAGTATATGCCAACGACATAACTTGTGCAGAGTGCCTATTAGCGTACTTTTTATCGCGGCATCCATGGAGGGGCATTGATCTGCATGTTTTTGAAAAAATCAACCATTGAGTTATTGAGAGAACTGCATATCCTTTTTCTGCTTTTTTTCTTTTTTTTCATTGGATGGAAGAAATGGACTACAAAACTTGGCAGTGAACTGCATTGTTATTTAACCCTTCTTTTTTTAGCATACCTGTGAGTATGCAGATTGGCTGCTTGTTGTTCATGCAACGCAAGAACGTTCGGAACACCCACTCGAAAGTCGGTATTGTTTCGTCTCTGATGAGAGCCACAGCGAATATTGTACTTTGGAGGTGGTGGTTGACTCCAATAAAGACGGCGAGAGGCATGTGGAACTTGTTGGTCTTGTAGGTCGTGTCAAATGTGACACAATCTCCAAAATCTTCGTACGATCCCCTGCAGCTCACGTTCGCCCAGAATATGTTCCGCACAATCTCAAAAATCTTCGTACAATGTCCAAAATCCTTGATTCTGCTTCCGATTCTTTTGTTGGCCAGTAGGCGGCTGATATCTACACACGCTTCTATTCTTGCAGACTATGTTGGGCCTCCAAGCGCAGAGGTTTGTAGGACAGCAACAATTTCCCTCAAGTGGATGACCTAAGGTTTATCGAACTCAGGGAAGTAGAAGTTGAAGATGGTCTCTCTCAAGCAACCCTGCAACTAAGATACAAGAAGTCTCTTGTGTCCCCAACACACCTAATACAACTAGGAGTTGTATAGGTGAACTAGTTTGGCGAAGAGATGGTAAAATATGGATGATAGGAGTGGCAAAGCAAAGTAATATAAATCTGTAATAAAAAGTGCAGCAAGCAAACATGTGGTAAACGTGAGCACAAATGGTATTGCAATGGTGGAAACAAGGCCTAGGCTTCATACTTTCACTAGTGGCAACTCCCAACAACATTAACATAGTCTAATCACATGATATTTCCCATAAAACATGCAATGGAGACGCACTCGGAGGTCATTCCTTTGTGGTCAAGAGAGGACGAGAATTATGCAGGGCTACAAAAGCACACCTCAAAGTTCGTAGTTCTCAATCTATGAATTTCCCAATGTCACCGCGGCCATCCAAAGAGAGTACCACAATCACCACAACATATCTCAAGGATAGTCAAAGACAAGCACCAAGAGACTCTCAATCTTCAATCAACACACAAAAGAGGAAATCACTCATGAAAATATTCTTCTAATCCATGTCCAATAGACCGCTCTCACCTTGGTCTCGGGGATTATACTACATAAAGACAAGTGAGTACATCAATCCAATACATAGAGGAAGAGGAAATATCATGGGATCACCCTAGATTAACATAGCCTATGATCACAACGAAGATCACATCATGGGAGAGAGAATTGACCACATAGCTACTGGTAGAAACCTCAGCCCCGAGGAGGAACTACTCCCGCATCATGGAGGGAGGAAGCAACGTCGATGGAGATGAATCCGGGGGCACTTCCCCGTCCCGGCAGGATGCCGGCACAGGAATTCTGGTCCCCCAAAACTTGGTGGCGATGGCGGCGGAGATCGGAATTGCTTCTGGAGAAAAGGGTTCTGGAATCAGGGTTTTCGCGACGGGAGAATAAATAGGAGGCCAAGTGGGGCACCAGAGGAGGTGGGAGCCCCCCGGGCGCCCCCCGACGCGGCCAGGGGTGGGGCCGCGCCATCAGGGCGCCTGGGGCCCCTCTGACCCCCCTCTGGCCCCACTTCTGGCGCATGGAAGCTTCTGGAGCGCTGATTTTTTATATATTTTTCCCGGAATTTTTCTGGCAATTTAAGTAATGGAAAAACCTGAAATACCAAAAACAGCAGAAAACAGAAACTGGCACTGGGGTGCACTGAGTTAATAGGTTAGTCCAAATATGATCAAAAGTGTATCAAAAGCATAGCAATATCACCCAAAACATGCATGGAGCAAGCAGAAATTATAGATACGTTTGGGACGTATCAACATCCCCAAGCTTAATTCCTGCTTGTCCTCGAGTAGGTAAATGATAACAAGCACAATTTCTATGGTGACATGCTACCAAAGAGTCTTTCACAATCACATGACAAATGCTTATTGAGATAATGAATCTTTAGTAATTAAGTTGCCTCATGAGAATATCACAAAGAACTGAAAGTTTACAATATGATACTGAAACACCCAATAGATTTGTAGTGAGCATGGTGTGCAAACATGTCAAAGTGATACCTCGCTTGCCCCCTTTAGTGAAGCAAAACATAAATGCAGGAGCACCTCCGAAGTTTAAGTGACGTCTAGATACAATGATTTCAGAAAAAGCGATATCACAATCATGCAGAAGACAATGGTACTTTGGGACAATGCACATTACACTCAGAATGACAATCATGCTCTCAATAGTTGGTGCTTTGAAGAAAGAAGGTGGAGACTCTTGAACCGTGGATTTTGATGGCAAGGTTGAAAACCCGTGGCTGGAAGCAAAGACTAAACAAGTACCAGAGCTCGTCGTTTTAAAAACAGAGATAAAAAGCTTTTGGGAGGTGCATAATTCGTCAACGAATGCTAGTAGATAACCCAATTACTTCTTATGCTGGACAAGTTTCGAGGAACGGCTCCCACACGGGGATGATCACATCCCCTTAATCTCCTTTGTTTATCACTGCCAGAGTTTTCTGATTTCTCGTGAACAAAGCGTGAAGGAGGGTTTGTTTGTTGCTATTATCTTTTGTGAGCTGGGCGCACTCATGCCAGTCCCTCCTCGTATTACGGGTTTGCAGATTGGACATGCAATCCCGGGGTAAAATTTGTCCAACATAAGAAGGTCATGAATTGCCTACTACTTCCTCATGAGCTAAAATAGAGGCACAAAAAGAGAAATGCTTTTGAATAATTTTGAGATGGTACAAGAAAGTCTTCGTTAGGAATGGCAAGTAAATACCATATATAGGAAGGTATGGTGGACTCATATGGCATAACTGGTTTCAAGGATTTTGGATGCACAAGCAGTCAAACCGCTTAGTACAGGTGAAGGCTAGCAAAAGACTGGGAGCGACCAACTAAGAGAGCAATGACGGCCATAATCATGCCGAGCGACAAAGCAACATTGAATCGGGCATGGAAGTTATATCACTACTCAGAAATTAAAGATCATCAAGGCTTGATAGACTTTCTTTATAGTCTTAAATATGCGTGAGCATATGCCAAGTCAATCAAAATGAATTCTTGGAGGAAGATATCACTAAACCATACCACATCATAGGCAAACAAATCATGCTGGTACTTCAATAACACATTAAGAACCCCCAGCTATTTGAGACTAACCATAAGAAAACATGAACTACTAAGCACCATTATGCACATAGCATTTTTATCATAGACATATCAATCAGTGCCACAGAAGCCAACTCTCTTAACAAGATAAGCATGATAACTCAAGAGAGTTCCAGAAGCAACAACCTAAACAAAAGCTCTTAAAAAGATAAACATGAAAACTAAGAGCTAAGCATGACAGAAGCTATGAAAAGATAAAGAACACACACAAGAAGATACACATGCAAGCCTATGTTGTGTTCTACAGTGGAGTGGAGCGTGTTTCTCTCCCAAACAATGAAGGATAGGATCCAACTTGTTAAGAACAGCAAGTAAAACTAAATAAACTAAAAATAAAAGAGCAAGACGCTCCAAGCATAGCACATAATGAAGTGATAAAAATATACTGGAACGAAGGACGAACTGATAATTGTTGATGGAGAAGGGGATGCACGGGGGCATCCCAAAGCTTAGATACTTGAGTCTCCTTGGATATTTCTTGGGGGTGCATGGGGGCATCCCCAAGCTTGAGCGTTTGACACTCCTGAATCTTCTTTTATCATCTTCCCTCGCACACTTGAAAACTCACTTCATACATAACTCATCATAATCTGATTAGAGAGGTTAGTACCCACAATAAAATAATTTTTCCCTACTGGAAACAAAGATATTCTTGAAGGTCTACTGTTTCTCAAGATCGCCAAAAAGTTTTTGCAAAGAAAAAGCAAGCTTAAGGTCTGCAAAACGAAGAAAAGGCAAAACAGGGCAAAATCTGTAAAAAAAAACAGACCAGCAGGTAGTAAATAATTTTTTTGGGGTACTTCTGCAACTCAAATCAAAAAACTCAGAACGGATGCTCGAAAGCCAATTGTATAGAGCATGTTGTCAAAACAATTCAGATCAAAAAGATGATCTGGTGATTTTATTCGATTTTTTTTCTTTCCAAGGACAGAATCTGTTTTCTGGACAGCATGTCACAACTTTTGAACTTTCTTGCAATCAGAGGCTAAAATTGGCACAAAGCTGAAAAATAAAGATACAATGATGTTGCTACAGTAGTAACAAACATCAAGACCACTAAAAACTGAAAGAACAAATTGAAAGCAAAGATAACAAGGGTTGTCTCCCTAGAGCTCTTTCTTTATAGCCATAAAGATAGGCTTAAGACTTTAATGATGCTCTCGTAGGAATAAGAGTTGAAGAACAAAAGAGAGCATCAAGAAGCAAATACCAAACACATTTAAGCCTAACATGCTTCCTATGCATAGGAATATTGCAATAGAATAATTCATTGAAGCACAAAGCAATAAGCATAGGAAGACAAAACAAGTGCAGCTTCAAAACCTTCAACATAAAGAGAGGGAACTTGATATTATTGAAATATCTATAACCATATGTTCCCTTCTCATAATAATTTTCAGTGGGATCACGAATAAACTCAACAATATAAGCATCACATAAAGCATTGTTACCATGATCTACATGCAAAAAGGTACTCTTACTCTCCACATAAGCATAATCTTTCTCGTTGGTAAAAGTGGGAGTAGGACTATCATAAACAACTTGAACACTATAGATTAATTGTGTATTAGGAAGATGGTGTTCAACAAGGGAGTAATTCCCTCCATGATTATCACAAGTTTCATAAGGATAATTTCTCCTTATGTCATAGGTACCTTTATAATCACTATAGATTGGAGTTATAACATCATCATAGTAGAGAAGAGCATTATCATTGCTAGCGACTATATTTGTAATCATGTTGTCTTTATTCTTACTAGCAAAAGAATTATCAATTATCACATCACTAGTGGGTAAAGGATTTGCAATCCTATCATCCCCAAGCTTAGAGCTTTCCATATCATCACTTTCAGAGTTGGTACCAAAAAGATTTTCAAGATCATAAGTAGCATTATCATCATTTTCCCAATCACAATAAGTAACATGCATATCATAATCAAAATCATCTTCAATAGTACCTACGCACGTATCATCAAGATGATAATTAAGGCAATAAACTTCACCTTCTTCTTTAAACTTACAACCATTAGGATAAAAGTTGATGGGAGGAATATGCTCAGGCCAGGTTGATACCCATTCTTCTTCCTTCTTTCTCCTCTTCCTCCTCCTCTTCTTTTTCTTCTTCATCACCTTAGGAGGGAGTGGTTGGAGATGAAGCTTCTCCACATATCCTGGTTTATCATTAGAAACAATAGGGGAAACTTGGGAGAAACTCTCCTTTTTATTAGCAGAAATATAAGAGACATTTTTATACTTTGGTAAAGTTCCCTCCTTTCTAATCTTACTTATGTAATCATTTTTATGGCAATTAACAACACAATAGAGATGGAAATTTTGCAAAGTGTTTTTTATTCCTATGGCATTAACATCTAGCCAAGAAGTATTTTCTGATAACTCTTCACACATCAAAAATAACATAAGCTCATCATAAAGATCAGGGGTGATCATGGTATCACACAACTGGTTAACAGTTATGTTTTGAAAGTGCATGCATTGAAAATTAAAGTGACCCTCTATACAGCAAAGTTCACAAGTAAAAGGATAAAGGTCACACAATTCTCTAGCAATTTCATTTAAATCTTTGACCCAAGTGATTGTTCTTTCATGCTTATGTTGCTTACAATACTTCTCTTCTTCAATCATAGGCCTTTCACAAGGTCTATTCACTCCACAAAAATTAACATGCTTATATAAAACTTCATTTTTAGGAATTGGATCATGCATGTTGCAATCATCATGAACAATTTCATTTTCTTTGCAAATCTCTTTAAAAGGTTCATGATGCTTGATCCAATCCTCCTTAGGCATATTAAGATGTGAAGCAAAAGATTTGAGGAAATCAACAAGGAGTTGAGAATCAAGCCCAAACTTAGCACTAAACTTATTATAACTTGTAGTTTCAACAAAGGACTTAATGCAATCATACTCATAAATTATACCTGACTCTTTACCTTTGTCGATCTCCCAATCTTCAGTGTTGCGTTGAATTCTTTCAAGGAGTTCCCATTTAGCATCAATCTTTTCGTTTGTGAAAGAACCCATAGAGGAAGCATCGAGCAAATCTTTATCCTGTCGAGAGAGCCTCGCATAGAAATTAGTAATAATCATATCTTTGGGGAGCCCATGGTTAGGACATTTTAGCATTAACGTTTTCAGTCTCCCCCAAGCTTGAGCTATGCTCTCTCCGTCATGAGGATAGAAATTATAAACATAATTCCTATTCTCATGGACTTCATGAAGAGGATAAAACTTGGAGTAAAAGAGAGACTAGATCTCTTCCCAACCCAGCAGGTGAGAGTCATCTAGTAGCCAATACCATTCCAATGCTTTTCCTTTCAGTGACAAGGCAAATAATTTCCTCATGACTCCATCTCTTATCAAACCTGAAATCTTAAACAACTCACAAAGTTCTGTAAGTTTCAACAAATGAATACTAGGATTGACTGTCCCATCATAACAATCATTCCTAATTATTTCAATTATCCCAAGTGGTATTTGGAACGGGATACATTCAGTAGGTGGAAGAGACTTCTCTACCACGGGTGTGGTAAAGCGGCCTTCCCCAAGCAGCGAACTAAGAGTGCGGTTTTCCACAAACATAACTAGTGAAACTAAAAACAAGAAACGAAAAGATTTAATTGCAAGATCTAAAGATATACCTTCAAACACTTACTTCCCCGGCAACGGCGCCAGAAATAGCTTGATGTCTACACACGCTTCTATTCTTGCAGACTATGTTGGGCCTCCAAGCGTAGAGGTTTGTAGGACAGCAGCAATTTCCCTCAAGTGGATGACCTAAGGTTTATCGAACTCAGGGAAGTAGAGGTTGAAGATGGTCTCTCTTAAGCAACCCTGCAACTAAGATACAAGAAGTCTCTTGTGTCCCCAACACACCTAATACAACTAGGAGTTGTATAGGTGCACTAGTTCGGCGAAGAGATGGTAAAATATGGATGATAGGAGTGGTAAAGCAAAGTAATATAAATCTGAAATAAAAAGTGCAGCAAGCAAACAAGTGGTAAACGTGAGCACAAATGGTATTGCAATGGTGGAAACAAGGCCTAGGCTTCATACTTTCACTAGTGGCAACTCCCAACAACATTAACATAGTCTAATCACATGATATTTCCCATAAAACATGCAATGGAGACGCACTCGGAGGTCATTCCTTTGTGGTCAAGAGAGGACGAGAATTATGCAGGGCTACAAAAGCACACCTCTAAGTTCGTAGTTCTCAATCTATGGATTTCCCAATGTCACCACGGCCATCCAAAGAGAGTACCACAATCACCACAACATATCTCAAGGATAGTCAAAGACAAGCACCAAGAGACTCTCATTCTTCAATCAACACATAAAAGAGGAAATCACTCATGAAAATATTCTTCTAATCCATGTCCAATAGACCGTTGTCACCTTGGTCTCGGGGATTATACTAGATAAAGACAAGTGAGTACATCAATCCAATACATAGAGGAAGGGGAAATATCATGGGATCACCCTAGATTAACATAGCCTATGATCACAACGAAGATCACATCATGGGAGAGAGAATTGACCATATAGCTACTGGTAGAAACCTCAGCCCCGAGGAGGAACTACTCCCGCATCATGGAGGGAGGAAGCAACGTCGATGGAGATGAATCCGGGGGCACTTCCCCATCCCGGCAGGATGCCGGCACATGAATTCTGGTCCCCCGAAAATTGGTGGCGATGGCGGCGGAGATCGGAATTGCTTCTGGAGAAAAGGGTTCTGGAATCAGGGTTTTCGCGACGGGAGAATAAATAGGAGGCCAAGTGGGGCACCAGAGGAGGTGGGAGCCCCCCAGGCGGCCCCCCGGCGCGGCCAGGGGTGAGGCCGCGCCATCAGGGCGCCTGGGGCCCCTCTGACCCCCTCTGGCCCCACTTCTGGCGCATGGAAGCTTCTCGAGCGCTGATTTTTTATATATTTTTCCTGGAATTTTTCTGGCAATTTAAGTAATGGGAAAACCTGAAATACCAAAAACAGCAGAAAACAGAAACTGGCACTGGGGTGCACTGAGTTAATAGGTTAGTCCAAATATGATCAAAAGTGTATGAAAGTGTATCAAAAGCATAGCAAGATCACCCAAAACATGCATGGAGCAAGCAGAAATTATAGATACGTTTGGGACGTATCAGCGGCCTGGGTGGAATTCCACTGTCTCTTTGTCGACGAATCGTTTGCTCATGAACTTGCCGAACTTGCTGGGTTTCAACATTGGCTTGTGGAGGTGCTATATCATCTGTTCTGATCTGCTGGCCAAATGTCTCAAAGACACGCGTGTACCTTGGCTGCATAACTGTTATGATTTGCTCTTCATCATCATCCTCCTCATCATCTTTCTGCGCGTGCTCCCCCATGAAGAACAGATCGTCGTCGTCCTCCTCATCTTGCACGCTTTTTGCTTCACTGCCTTCTCCATCTCGAATGATGTTTGGTTCACTATTTTCATCTTTATCCTCTACATCTTCCTCCACGGAGTACGCTGTTCTGTTTGTTGTGTTAAAGAAACCCATAGGTATTTCAGGTGTTATCCATCCAGGCATCTCCCACTCTTCTCTTCCAATGCTGTTTAGGGGCTTTGGGTCGAAAATCTATCGAGTCATCTTCTGTTTTGGAGGCATAGTAATTTCCTGCACAGTATTAAGCCAAAGCTTTTTATGCACGTCAACAGTGAAATGAACTGCATCTTTCGTACTATATATCATTATATTTTGCAACTGTACGAAATTTCACTTCAATTTGTCATTCTATAGCAGGGGCACTGTTAGTTAACATGAAGAAACAATGCACTTCAGTTTTAGGCACAGCGCTCTACATATGTAAGTCATGGTGGACTGCAATTTTGAGCCATATAGCATTTTTTATTTTTCGAAGTATCTTTTTCTGTTTTCTAGCTACTTGGAGATACATGTGACTGCAGTCGAGGCAAGAGGGGCACTGCATGGGGATAAAAACGGCACTGCAAACTGGATGTGGGGGTTGGGTATGTGATTTTCTTACATTATATGCAGTTCTCTCCTTCTGCAGATGCAGCTCTGGCTGCTGTCGGCGTGCAGTCCACCTCCGCTGCAGGAACTCATGGGCTTTTTCAACTTTTGCCATTATTGCGGGAGAAGGCTGGATGTGCACCATTGCAGTTCGCATCCACGACGAATGCGATGGAGAAGGCATCCTTGCAGTTCTCTTTCCCCTGTCATGCATAACCGAGGCTGGATGCTTCAGCGGCGGATCCCCCAGGTGGTGTTGGGGAGAAGGTGAGGGGCGGCGTCGCTTCCTAAACGCCGTCGCGGAAGTATCCTCGCCGACGGACTGCATCGCCGGCCGCTCGGCGCGCGCTCTGCGCTACTGGGCGCGGAAGAAGGCGGGGAGGGGTGGGGGTCGCCGCCGGCCGCCGGAGCGCTGCCGCGAAAGAAGGCGGGGAGGGGTGGGGGTCGCCGCCGGCCGCCGGGGCGCTGCCGCGCTAGGAGGCGGGGAGGGGAGGGGGACGCCGCCGGGCGCCGGGGCGCTTCCGCGCTAGGAGGCGGGGAGGGAGGGGGACGCCGCTGGCCGCCAGCCGCCGGGGCGCTCCCGCGCTAGGTGGTCGGTAGGGAGGGGACTCTGCTCGCCGCTGGCCGCCGGGGCGCTCCGCGCTAGGAGGTCGGTAGGGGAGGGGTGTTATGAGAATAAGGTTTTTGTTAGGAGAATAAGGTCTTAAGGGGTGTTATGAGAATAGACCCACCCTATATATATATATATATATATATATATATATATATATATATATATATATATATATATGAGGTGATGTGTGCATGTTTGAATACCATGCACAACATTGATGCAGCGCGCTCAAGTTATATCATGTCAACCCAAAGCATGACCTATACATATACCGTAATACAAACCAAAAAATAATCCCCTCCTAAGTAAAATTAACATCTCTCACTGTCGATCAAAGTAGTGATGGACCAAGCGGACCCACAGATGGAAAGCATTGATATCGCTGATAACCGCGTGAGTGGGTGCCAAAGGACAACCGCCATTGCTTTGCATGTGGGCCAAACATATGTATGGAGGTCTGTGTGGTTGTGATGTTTGAATACCCAAAATGCACAACTTTGATGTGGCACATGCCTCGAAAACCATTAAGTCCCCACACAAAGCGAGCTTCATGAAGTGTAGTTTATGTTGGTCCCCTTTCCCATCTTCGACGTGCACTATATGATACCATCGTAATACAAACCAAAAAGAATCCTCCTTGATCGTCAAATTAATTAACCTCTCCTGGTGTAGGTCAAAGTGATGCATGCATGGCGACGACCTCGCGGGGCCACATATGGAAGCGTCACACATGAGTGTCCTTCGATAACCACTGCCTGCATGCGTGTGGCCCAGAGAGGTGTTTTGTGATGTTTGAATAGCCAATGCACAACTTTGATGTGGCACGTGCCTTGGAAACCGAAAAGTCCCCACAATGAGTGAGTTGTACGTGTTCATGGACGTGTACGTAGTATATATGATGGTCCGCTCCCACCTCTTCGACGCGTACTATATACTCCTACCATAACACGAATAAAAAGAATCAACCTTGCTGGCCAAATTAACCTCTCTGCCGGCAGTAGGTCAAAGTGACGGGCGATGACGTCGCGGGGCTCCAGAAAGCGTCACACGTGAGTGATTGTCATGTAGGACAACCCCTGTTGAGGATATAACCTCGTAGTGTGACCCGCCCAGGAGGGGCCGGGTTACACAGTTGGCGACTTACAAATGAAGGCCCTGTAAGGCCTAAGAAGACAAGATGAGAATACCGAAGGCGGCTTATATATAGGCATGTTGAAGGCCCACGACCCAGAGGCGACTCAAGACCTGAAGGTGTGAGCCGCCCGATGGTAGCTCGCCTAGCAAGGCAAGTCGAATTAGAGACAGAGTCAGATACGTTGTGTGACTCGACCTAGACTCCTGTAAGCCGTCGGGCCTCGACCGGTGTATATAAAGGAGAGACCCGGCGGCGGGTTAGGGGAGAGAAAAACAATTGATCGAGAGCTAGGTTAAGCAATTCCGCTCCCTTGTAATCGATACTATAACAATACAACACAAAGCAGGAGTAGGCTTTTACCTTGTTGGTGAGAGGCCAAACCTGGGTAAACTCGTGTCTTTCGTCCCGCTCAACCCCTACAAGCTAATCACCATGACCATGGCCTCACACCTAAGTCCTTTCACAAGAGCATCTGCCGTGACAAAACCACGACAGTTGGCACCCACCATGGGGCCAGGGCACTGTGCTTTCGAGTTCTTGAAGGACACTATCCCAGGGCTCGAGGGATATGCATTGGCAGGATGACTAAGCACAACTGCAGGATGCTGCTAATGCGACACTACGATCAGAGACCCTTCGAGAAACTGTGTGCGATGCAATAATCGCAAACGGTGTTGTATGAAAATGGTTAGTAATGTGTAAAACATTTGCGATGACGGATGCATCAAACACGGTTTAGGTTTTATTTGTGTGTGCGATGAAGGGCATACAGTTCAGTTCAATGAACTATTTGCGATGAGGAGGAACAAAAGAAACGGGCAGCCAGATGAAGGCGTGTGCGATATACGGCATGCAGTTCACTCGGATGAACTGTTTGCATTGAGACAAGAGAACAAAAACGGTTCAACTTAACAAGATGTGTGTGATACACGGCAAATAGGTATGTAATCGGAAATGTGTGTGAAGACCAATAATAACACAGACGGTTGTTGCTAATAAGATGTGTGTGTTGTGCGATGTGATTGCATATAGAACAACAACATATATATATACACACACACACACACACTTATAAGGATATGCTTGCATAAACAAATTAAACATCCACTTACATAGGTGGCTACTACAACCATGGCATTTGCACACACCATAGTAAACTATTACATGCATAATTACATAGGTGGCTACGACACACATGACATTTCCACACACCAATAAAGTAAACTATATATTGCATGCATGATTAACTAGCATAAACGATCATCTGATCATCATCTACTTCTTGTGATGCTTGCTCTGCTTGTAGCTCGATCCGGGCTCATTGTATGGATAACGAGGCACTTCCTCATGTCAACGATCCGCCTGTGCATCTCGTAGCATGTGTGCACGCTCTTGGCCGCAAACCTGAGGTGAGGTTCATCCAGTTGCCGCATCCAGGCCCTGTGACAGGATACGGGACTTGTTCTCTTGGCATCCTGCATCATCTTTTCGTAGTAAGGGTCGATGATGGCCGAGGCGAGTTCAACCAGGGAGTCCTTCTTCGTGCTGCCCCAGACCCAGTAGTGCTCACGGATTTAGACAAGGTTCTGGCAGGCCAAGCCCGTAACCCTGAGTGCTTTTACATCATCGGTGGTTTCCACCGTGGCAAACTTGTAGTCGGTGCTATTGACAAACCTGTTGAAACGGTCGCAAGGCTCTTTGGCCATGCAGTAGTGGTAGATGAGGAGATGATAGGGCACACACAACTGGGATACGGCAACCTTCTTATCTATGTCGGGACGACCGGCGCTGTACTCGAGGTCGATGCCGACCAGCTTGTACTTGTCTCCAGCAAGCAACTGCTCAACGGTGTTGATGTAGTTGTCCATCACGGCCGGGTTGATGGTGTACACCACCGAGAGATCCATGTCCCTCGCGTCGATCTCCATTCTATGCTCGCCGAACTCCATTGGAGCGCCGCTGGACATTCCTTCTCTATGTGTTGTCGTGGGTGTGCTTGTTGTGTTGTGGGCGTGATCGAAAGGTTGAAGAGACTAAGGTTATATTGGCCGCGAGAATTAAAGGGGAAACTAGACAGCCAGGAATATCGGCAGGCCCTGATGGCTGTTCTAATTTGCAGCGCGTAACTCCATCGTGCCGCATGTAACTGCATCGCGTGGCAACGCGTGCGGCGCAACCGCATGCATATGGGCCCCCCGACGTGATCGTGCGCACGCCCAACCGCTAGCAGAGCGCGCGTGAAGGGATGCGAGCAGAGCGCTCTGCGGTCGCCCCGAGGAAAAGTTGTCCACAAGCCGAGCGCGCCAACGGACGCGAGCAGAGCGCGCTGCGGCGCCTAATGGCAAGCAGAGCTTGCCGAGGGACGCGAGCAGTGGACGGCGGAGTGATATGTGGCAAATAAGACGAACTGTGCGAGCAATGTTAGAGACATCAAGCACGAATCAGATTAGAGTTGTGTGTGTGATACATGGCAAACAGTTGATCCATCAGAGATGTCTATGATGGAATAAGCGGTGTGTGTTGCGGGCAAACGCTTGCTGGTGTATAATCTTAAATTTAACCAAAAAAGTGTTAATGCATGTTACAAAATTTGTATAGCTGGAAAATATGTTCAAATACGACTCCAACGATATAATATATGGGGACATGCATTCGTATTTTATTAATTAAATCCTACTTATAAACCAAGATGGGGGTATAGTAAGTAATTAAATCGCAAACATTTTTTTATTAACTATATGTGTACGTGTCCTCTCTTCCTCCTCTCGCTCGTCTTGTCACCCCGCTGCCGCGGACGGCTTACAGCGCAAGCTTGCGCAGCGCGCGGGGGCGTTCTTTTGGCCAAACGGTGGCGCCAATGAATCGTCGGTGAGCCCGTTCCCACGCAACTTCGCAAGTTCTCAAGCTTCCCGCCCGACTTGGTGAAATCCCCCAAAATCCCAATGCTTACCGGCCTGCTATAAAAACCCTCACGGCCGGCGAGTCCTGCGTCGCATTTTCCCCTCCCGCCCTGTAGCTTATCGTGTCTGCTTCTCGCACAATCACCAATGGCACCGGTCCGTTGTCATCGCTCAGCCATTCCGCCATCATCAGAGGACAACTCCAGCTAGGAGGCTACACCGCGGCGGCGGAGCAGACCCCAGCGTAGTGTAGTACGAGTGGCGTCCCTGTTGGGTGTGCGCGGAACACCCACCACACGCTCCACCGCCGCTGCCCGTCGGTAGCTTTTGTCGGCCGCTGTTGCCGCCACACCACCGTCGAAATCCACGGTCATCTCCTGCTCTGCCGGCACGGCCCGAAGGCGGGAGGTGGCCGTCGTGGCCATCACCCCACTGCCAGCCACCGTGGCCATTACCCGCTCTGCCACCGCGGCTCGAAGGCGGGAGGTGGTGGTCGTGGCCGCCACCCCATCGTCGTCCACCGTGGCCGCCAGCCCATCGTCGACTGCCGGGATCATCACCCGCTCCGCCACCACCGCCCGAAGGAGGGAGGCGGAGGTGGAGGGCCGCAAGTGCGTCAACGACCTTGCGCACTACATCGAGTACCCGCGGGAGCAGGAGGAGCGCCTCGTCGAGCATGCAAAGAGCCTTACCGTAGCCGTGGCTGCCGCACACGCCGACGCAGAGGCGAGGAATCAGGAGATCTACGAGGAGTCCGGCCGCTTCGAGAGGGATCGTCTGGAGCGGCAGTGGGTGTTCGAGCTGGCGAGCATCGCTGAACGTGCAGCAGCGGCAGGCACCGTATTGCATTTGTCCAGCTCGTCGGTAGGCTCTTCCTCCTCCTCCTCTGCCTCTTACTGAGTGTGCTCGACAGAGGAGAAGCTGCCAAAATTAGCACAAAGCCCCTCCGTGGTAGTAGTAGTATTTAGGGGCTATTTTGTTCAGTTCATCTGACTATAGATGTGTGGTGGAACTGTACAACGTACTTAAAATTAGCTAGTTTATATAGTTGAACTAGCTATTTCAGTACGTGGTTGGCAACAATTGGATAGAAGTTTGGTTGGTTCAGCTGTCGAGTTGAACTATTTGTATAAATTCAGAATGACTGCTTAATCTATGAATGAAATCTATGCTTAATTACTGAATTTTAGTTGCAAAAATTACATAGTGCTAATGATTTCTATCTGCATATTTAGGCAAATCACAGTGTTACAAGGATTGACAAATGGCAACGTTACTAGATAAAAAATGTAAATCTTTCCAGTTTGACAAATGGCAACATACCCAAGACAGATTGACAAATGCAAATCTTACCAAATTGTTTGTAAGCGGTTGCACACGGGTCATCCAGAACAACCGTTTGCGTTGAAGGGATGCACAAATCCTGCGCTGCTCTCACTTTGCATACAGGTGTTCTATCTAAATCGTTTGCGATCAAGAGCTGTAGAAATCTTGCTCGGCACATTTTCTCTTGGCTTCCTGTAGAAGCTGTTGGTTTGCATACGTGTGTTCTAACTAAACCGTTTGCGATATTTGTTTTATATTTAAAAAGTGAATTAAACTGCAGCTTGGGCGCCATTAATGGAGAGGACGTGAGCAAGGCGGGCTTCCCGGTGAGCCTGCGCAGCGTACAACTCGCACGCTTCCCGGCGAGCCTGTGCACTCGAGGACAGCTTGCACACCTCTCAGTCAGCCTGCGCACTGGACGGTGCTCGCACGCCTACCGTTCAGTAAAGGTCAATCAGCTGTCCGCACGGCACCTCCTACAGCCATTAAAACCAAGACACTTTGCGTCACGTGAATGGTGCAATCAATGGTGCCCTGGTGTTCGAAATTCATGCCCATTTCTTGCAGGGACCTAAGCATGCACCCAAGGACACAAATTTGATTTTTCAACCAATTTATATGCACTGGAGCATGTGCATGTAGTTCGAATTTGAATTATGCACATAAATGCATTAAAAACTCAGTTAATGCATAAAAATGTCCAAACAAACCCCGAAAAATCACAAAAATTCACACAAAACTCCTGTTGTTCTATGTTGACACGAGAAAAAATGATAGCAATAAGAGGCACTGGATATCGTTACGTCCCTAAAGGTGGGCCGTTCCCTATTGAAAATCATCATGCTTGTTGTGAGAAGCTCCGGTTTGTAAGAAGCATATACCCAAACCTGCCCCAAATGGGACAAAATTTGTACCACAACATGTTGATGCCGCTCCATGATAGCATGCCAAGTTTCATGAATTTCAGACGAGTTTTGGATTTACTAGAATTTAAAAAACCACACATCTCAATGTTTTGCCGGCAATCAACAGTGCTCACATGTTCGAAATTCATTCCCATTTCTTGCATGGGAGCTAAGCATGAACCAAAGGACAATGATTTGATTTTTCAACCAATTTATATGCACTGGAGCATGTGCATGTAGTTCAAATATGAATTATGCACATAAATGCATTGACAACTCAGTTAATGCATAAAAATGTCCAACAAAACCCCGGAAAAAAAAATCACAAATCTCTCCTGTTGTTCTATGTTGACACGAGAAAAAAATTGAAAGCATTAAGAGGGAATGGATATAGTTTCGTCCCCAAAGGTGGGACGTTCCCTACCAAAAACCATCATGCTTGTTGTGAGAAGCTCCGGTCTGTGAGAAGCACATACCCAAACCTGCCCCAAATGGGACAAAATTTGTACCACGGCATGTTGATGCCGCTCCATGATAGCATGCCAAGTTTCATGAATTTCAGACGAGTTTTGGATTTACTAGAATTTAAAAACCATGCATCTCAATGTGTTTAAAATTCATTCCCATTTCTTGCATGGGACCTAAGCATCCACCCAAGGACACATATTTGATTTTTTAACCAATTTATATGCACTGGAGTATGTGCATGTAGTTCAAATTTTTTATTATGCATATAAATGCATTGAAAACTCAGTTAATGCATAAAAATGTCCAAACAAACCCCGAAAAATCACAAAAATTCACACACCACTCCTGTTGTTCTATGTTGACACGAGAAAAAAATTGATAGCAATAAGAGGCACTGGATATCATTTCGTCCCCAAAGGTGGGACGTTCCCTACCAAAAATCATCATTCTTGTTGTGAGAAGCTCCGGTTTGTGAGAAGCATATACCCAAACCTGCCCCAAATGGGACAAAATTTGTACCACGGCATGTTCATGCCGCTCCATGATAGCATGCCTAGTTTCATGAATTTCAGACGAGTTTTGGTTTTACTAGAATTTAAAAAACAACGCATCTCAATGTTTTGCCGGCAATCAAAAGTTCTCTGGTGTTCGAAATTCATTCCCATTTCTTGCATGGAACCTAAGAATGCACCCAAGGACACGGATTTGATTTTTTTCAACCAATTTATATGCACTCGAGCATGTGCATAAAATTCAAATATGAATTATGCACATAAATGCATAGAAAACTCAGTTAATGCATAAAAATGTCTAAACGAACCCCGAAAAATGACAAAAAAAACACACAACACTCCTGTTGTTCTTTGTTGACATGAGAAAAAATTTGAAAGCAATAAGAGGCAATGGATATCGTTTCATCCCCAAAGATGGGACGTTCCCTACCGAAAACCATCATTCTTCTTGTGAGAAGCTCCGGTTTGTGAGAAGCATATACCCAAACCTGCCCCAAATGGGACAAAATTTGTACCACATGATGTTGATGCCGCTGCAGGATAGCATGCCAAGTTTCATGAATTTCAGATGAGTTTTGGAATTACTAGAATTTAAAAACCACGCATCTCAATGTTTTGTCGGCAATCAACGGTGCCCTCGTGTTCGAAATTCATTCCCATTTCTTGCATGGGACCTAAGCATGCACCCAAGGATACATATTTGTTTTTTCAACCAATTTATATGCACTGGAGCATGGGCATGTAGTTCAAATTTGAATTATGCACATAAATACATTGAAAACTTAGTTAATGCATAAATATGTCCAGACAAACCCTGAAAAATACAAAAATTCACACAACACTCCTTATGTTCTATGTTGTCACGAAAAAAAATTGAAAGCAATAAGAGGCAATGGATATCATTTCGTCCCCAAAGGTGGACCCATCATGCTTGTTGTGAGAAGCTCCGGTTTGTGAGAAGCACATACCCAAACCTGCCCCAGATGGGACAAAATTTGTACCAGCACATGTTGATGCCGCTCCATGATAGCATGCCTAGTTTCATGAATTTCAGATGATTTTTGGATTTACTTGAATACAAAAACCACACATCGCAATGTTTTGCCGGCAATCAATGATGCCCTGGTGTTTGAAATTCATGCCCATTTTTTGCATGGGACCTAAGCATGCACCCAAGGATACGAATTTGATTTTTTCAACCAATTTATATGCACTGGAGCATGTGCATATAGTTCAAATTTGAATTATGCACATAAATGCATAGAAAACTCAGTTAATACATAAAAATGTCTAAACGAACCCCGAAAAATCACAAAAATTCACACAACACTCATGTTGTTCTATGTTGACCTGAGAAAAAAATTGAAAGCAATAAGAGGAAATGGATATTGTTTCGTCCCCAAATATGGGACGTTCCCTACCGAAAACCATCATGCTTGCTGTCAGAAGCTCTGGTTTGTGAGAAGCATATACCCAAACCTGCCCCAAATGGGACAAAATTTGTACCACAACATGTTGATGCCGCTGCATGATAGGATGCCAAGTTTCATGAATTTCAGACGAGTTTTGGATTTACTAGAATTTAAAAACCATGCATCTCAATGTTTTGTTGGCAATCAACGATGCCCTCGTGTTCGAAATTCATTCCCATTTCTTGCTTGGGACCTAAGCATGCATCCAAGGACACAGATTTGATTTTTCAACCAATTTATATGCACTGGAGCATGTGCATGTAGTTCAAATTTGAATTATGCACATAAATGCATTGAAAACTCAGTTAATGCATAAAAATGTCCAAACAAACCCTGAAAAATCACAAAAATTCACACAACACTCCAGTTGTTCTATGTTGTCACGAAAAAAAATTGAAAGCAATAAGAGGCAATGGATATCATTTCGTCCCCAAAGGTGGGACGTTCCCTACCGAAACCCATCATGCTTGCTGTAAGAAGCTCCGGTTTGTGAGAAGCATATACCCAAACCTGCCGCAGATGGGACAAAATTTGTACCATGACATGTTGATGCCGCTCCATGATAGCATGCCAAGTTTCGTGAATTTCAGATGAGTTTTGGATTTACTAGAATACAAAAAATACGCATCTCAATGTTTTGCCGGCAATCAACGGTGCCCTGGTGTTTGAAATTCATGGCCATTTCTTGCATGGTACCTAAGCATGCACCTAAGGACACAGATTTGATTTTTAACCAATTTATATGCACTAGAGCATGCGCATGTAGTTCAAATTTGAATTATACACATAAATGCATTGAAAACTCAGTTAATGCATAGAAATGTCCAAACGAACCCTGAAAAATCACAAAAATTCACACAACACTCCTGTTGTTCTATGTTGACACGAGGAAAAAAATCAAAAGCAATAAGAGGCAATGGATATCGTTTCGTCCCCAAAGGTGGACGTTCCCTACCGAAAATCATCATGCTTGTTGTGAGAAGCTCCGGTTTGTGAGAAGCATATACCCAAACCTGCCCCGAATGGGATAAAATTTGTACCACGGCATGTTCATGCCGCTCCATGATAGCATGCCAAGTTTCATGAATTTCAGACGTGTTTTGGATTTACTAGAATTTAAAAAACCATGCATCTCAATGTTTTGCCGGCAATCAAGATTGCTCTAGTGTTCGAAATTCATTCCCATTTCTTGCATGGGACCTAAGCATGCACCCAAGGACACGGATTTGATTTTTTTCAACCAATTTATGTGCACTCGAGCATGTGCATATAGTTCAAATTTGAATTATGCACATAAATTCATAGAAAACTGAGTTAATGCATAAAAATGTCTAAACGAACCCCGAAAAATCACAAAAATTCACACAACACTCCTGTTGTTCTATGTTGACACGAGAAAAAAAATTGAAAGCAATAAGAGGCAATGGATATCATTTCGTCCCCAAAGGTGGACGTTCCCTACCGAAAATCATCATGCTTGTTGTGAGAACCTCCGGTTTGTGAGAAGCATATACCCAAACCTGCCCCAAATGGGACAAAATTTAAAAATGGGACAATATTTGTACCACGGCATGTTGGCGCCACTCCGTGATAGCATGCCAAGTTTCATGAATTTCAGACGAGTTTTGGATTTACTAGAATTTAAAAACTAGGCATCTCAATGTCTTGCCGACAATCAACGGTGCCATGGTGTTTGAAATTCATTCCCATTTCTTGCATGGGACCTAAGCAAGAACCCAAGGACAAAGATTTGATTTTTCAATGAATTTTTATTCGCTAGAGCATGCGCATGTAGTTCAAATTTGAATTATGCACATAAATGCATTGAAAACTCAGTTAATGCATAAAAATGTCCAAACGAACCCCAAAAAATCAAAAAAAATCACACAACACTCTGTTGATCTATGTTGACAAAAGAAAAAATTGATAGCAATAAAAGGCACTGGATATCGTTTCGTCCCTAAAGGCGGGACGTTCCCTATTGAAAATCATCATGCTTGTTGTGAGAAGCTTCGGTTTGTAAGAAGCATATACCCAAACCTGCCCCAAATGGGGCAAAATTTGTACCACGGCATTTTGATGCCGCTCCATGATAGCATGCCAAGTTTCATGAATTTCGGACGAGTTTTGGATTTACTAGAATTTAAAAAACCACGCATCTCAATGTTTTGCCGGCAATCAACAGTGCTCAGGTGTCCAAAATTCATTCCCATTTCTTGCATGGGAGCTAAGCATGCACCCGAGGACATAGATTTGATTTTTCAATCAATTTATATGCAGTGGAGCATGTGCATGTAGTTCAAATTTGAATTATGCACATAAATGCATTAACAACTCAGTTAATGCATAAAAATGTCCAAACAAACCCTGAAAATCGGAAAAAATCACACAACACTCCTGTTGTTCTATGTTGACACAAGAAAAAAAATTGAAAGCAATAAGAGGGAATGGATATCGTTTGGTCCCCAAAGGTGGGATGTTCTCTACCAAAAACCATCATGCTATTTGTGAGAAGCTCCAGTTTGTAAGAAGCATATACCCAAACCTGCCCCAAATGGGACAACATTTGTACCACGGCATGTTGATGCCGCTGCATGATAACATGCCAATTTTCATGAATTTCAGACGATTTTTGGATTTACTAGAATTTAAAAACCATGCATCTCAATGTTTTGCCGGCAAGCCGTGTTCAAAATTCATTCCCATTTCTTGCATGAGACCTAAGCATGCACCCAAGGACACATATTTGATTTTTCGACCAATTTATATGCACTGGAGTATGTGCATGTAGTTCAAATTTGAATGCACATAAATGCATTTAAAACTCAGTTAATGCATAAAAATGTCCAAATAAACCCCGAAAAATCACAAAAATGCACACACCACTCCTCTTGTTCTATGTTGACACGAGAAAAAAATTGATAGCAATAAGAGGCACTGGATATCATTTCGTCCCCAAAGGTGGGACGTTCCCTACCGAATATCATCATGCTTGTTGTGAGAAGCTCCGGTTTGTGAGAAGCATATACCCAAACCTGCCCCAAATGGGACAAAATTTGTACCACGGCATGTTCATGCTGCTCCATGATAGAATGCCAAGTTTCATGAATTTCAGACGAGTTTTGGATTTACTAGAATTTAAAAAACCATGCATCTCAATGTTTTGCCGGCAATCAACAGTGCTCTGGTGTTCGAAATTCATTCCCATTTCTTGTATGGGACCTAAGCATGCACCCAAGGACACATATTTGATTTTTCAACCAATTTGTATGCTCTAGAGCATGTGCATATAGTTCAAATTCGAATTATGCACATAAATGCATTGAAAACTCAGTTAATGCATAAAAATATCTAAACGAACACCGAAACATCACAAAAATTCGCACAACACTCCTGTTGTTCTATGTTGACATGAGAAAAAAATTTGAAATCAATAAGAGGCAATGGATATCGTTTCGTCCCCAAAGATGGGACGTTCCCTACCGAAAACCATCATGCCTCTTATGAGAAGCTCCGGTTTGTGAGAAGCATATACCCAAACCTGCCCCAAATGGGACAAAATTTGTACCACAGCATGTTGATGCCGCTGCATGTTAGCATGCGAAGTTTCATGAATTTCAGACGAGTTTTGTATTTACTAGAATTTAAAAACCACGCATCTCAATGTTTTGTCGGCAATCAACGGTGCCCTCGTGTTCGAAATTCATTCCCATTTCTTGCATGGGACCTAAGCATGCACCCAAGGACACAGATTTGTTTTTTCAACCAATTTATATGCACTTGAGCATGTGCACGTAGTTCAAATTTCAATTATGCACATAAATCCATTGAAAACTAAGTTAATGCATAAAAATGTCCAAACAAATACTAAAAAATAACAAAAAATCACACAACACTCCTGTTGTTCTATGTTGTCACGAAAAAAAAATTAAAGCAATAAGAGGCAATGGATATCATTTCGTCCCCAAAGGTGGGACGTTCCCTACCGAAACCCATCATGCTTGTTGTGAGAAGCTTCGGTTTGTGAGAAGCATATACCCAAACCTGCCCCAGATGGGACAAAATTTGTACCACGACATGTTGATGCCGCTCCATGATAGCATGCCAAGTTTCATGAATTTCAGATGAGTTTTGGATTTACATGAATACAAAATCCACGCATCGCAATGTTTTGCCGGCAATCAACGATTCCCTGGTGTTCGAAATTCATGCCCATTTCTTGCATGGGACCTAAGCATGCACCCATGGAAACAGATTTGATTTTTCTACCAATTTATATGCACTAGAGCATGCACATGTAGTTCAAATTTGAATTATGCACATAAATGCATTGAAAACTTAGTTAATGCATAAAAATGTCCAAACGAACCCCGAAAATCACAAAAATTCACACAACACTCCTGTTGTTCTATGTTGACACAAGAAAAAAATTAAAAGCAATAAGAGGCAATGGATATCGTTACGTCCCCAAAGGTGAGATGTTCCCTGCCAAAAACCATCATGCTTGTTGTGAGAAGCTCCGGTTTGTGAGAAACATATACCCAAACCTGCCCCAAATGGGACAAAATTTGTACCACGGCATGCTGATGCTGCTCCATGATAGCATGCCAGGTTTCATGAATTTCAAAAGAGTTTTGGATTTATTAGAATTTAAAAACCATGCATCTCAATGTTTTGTCGGCAATCAACGGTGCCCTAGTGTTCGAAATTAATTCCATTTCTTGCATGGGGCCTAAGCATGCACCCAAGGAAACATATTTGATATTTGAACCAATTTATATGCACTGGAGCATGTGCATGTATTTAAAATTTGAATTATGCACATAAATGCATTGAAAACTCAGTTAATGCATAAAAATGTCCAAACGAACCCCGAAAAATCAAAATAAATTACACAACATGCATGTTGTTCTATGTTGACACGAGAAAAAAATTGAAAGCAATAAGAGGCAATGGATATCGTTTCGTCCCCAAAGGTGGACGTTCCCTACCGAAAATCATCATGCTTGTTGTGAGAAGCTCCGGTTTGTGAGAAGCATATACCCAAACCTGCCCCAAATGGGACAAAATTTGTACCACGGCATGTTCATGCCGCACCATGATAGCATGCCAAGTTTCATGAATTTCAGATGAGTTTTAGATTTACTAGAAATTAAAAAACCACGCATCTCAATGTTCTGCCTGCAATCAAGAGTGCTCTGGTGTTCGAAATTCATTCACATTTCTTGCATGGGACCTAAGAATGCAGCCAAGGACACGGATTTGATTTTTTTCATCCAATTTATATGCACTAGAGCATCTGCATATAGTTCAAATTTGAATTATGCACATAAATGCATAGAAAACTCAGATAATGCATAAAAATGTCTAAACGAACCCAAAAAATCACAAAAATTCACACAACACTCCTGCTATTCTATGTTGACATGAGAAAAAATTGAAAGCAATAAGAGGCAATGGATATCGTTTCGTCCCCAAAGATGGAACGTTCCCTACCGAAAACCATCATGCTTGCTGTGAGAAGCTCCGGTTTGTGAGAAGCATATACCCAAACCTGCCCCAAATGGGACAAAATTTGAACCACAGCAGGTTGATGCCGCTGTATGATAGCATGCCAAGTTTCATGAATTTCAGACGAGTTTTGGATTTACTAGAATTTAAAAACCACGCATCTCAATGTTTTGTCAGCAATCAACGATGCCCTCGTGCTCAAAATTCATTCCCATTTATTGCATGGGACCTAAGCATGCACCCAAGGACACATATTTGTTTTTTCAACCAATTTATATGCACTGGAGCATGTGCATGTAGTTCAAATTTGAATTATGCACATAAATGCATTGAAACTCAGTTAATGCATAAAAATATCAAACAAACCCTGAAAAATCACAAAAAATCACACAACACTCCTGTTGTTCTATGTTTTCACGAAAAAAATTGAAAGCAATAAGAGGCAATGGATATCATTTCGTCCCCAAAGGTGGGACGTTCCCTATCGAAACCCATCATGTTTGTTGTGAGAAGCTCCGGTTTGTGAGAAGCATATACCAAACCTGCCCCAGATGGGACAAAATTTGTACCACGACATGTTGATGCCGCTCCATGATAGCATGCCAAGTTTCATGAATTTTAAACGAGTTTTGGACTTACTAGAATTTAAAAAACCACACATCTCAATGTTTTGCCGGCAATCAAGAGTGCTCTGGTGTTCGAAATTCATTCCCATTTCTTGCATGGGACCTAAGCATGCACCCTAGGACACGGATTTGATTTTTTCAACCAATTTATATGCACTAGAGCATGTGCATATAGTTCAAATTTGAATTATGCACATAAATGCATAGAAAACTCAATTAATGCATAAAAATGTCTAAACGAACCCCGAAAAATCACAAAAATCCACACAATACTCCTGCTGTTCTATGTTGACGTGAGAAAAATTTGGTAGCAATAAGAGGCAATGGATATCATTTCGTCCCCAAAGATGGGACGTTCCCTACCGAAAACCATCATGCTTCTTGTGAGAAGCTCCGATTTGTGACAAGCATATACCCAAACCTGCCCCAGATGGGACAAAATTTGTACCACAAAATGTTGATGCCACTCCATGATAGCACGCCAAGTTTCATGAATTTCAGATGAGTTTTGGATTTACTAGAATACAAAAACCATGCATCGCAATGTTCTGCCGGCAATCAACGATGCCCTGGTGTTCGAAATTCATGCCCATTTCTTGCATGGGACCTAAGCATGCACGCAAGGACACAAATTTGATTTTTCAACCAATTTATATGCACTGGAGCATGCGCATGTAGTTCAAATTTGAATTATGCACATAAATGCATTAAAAACTCAGTTAATGCATAAAAATGTCAGAATGAACCCCAAAAAAACACAAAAAATCACACAACACTCCTGTTGTTCTATGATGACACAAGAAAAAAATTTGAAAGCAATAAGAGGCAATGGATATCGTTTTGTCCCCAATGGTGGACGTTCCCTATCGAAAGTCATTATGCTTGTTGTGAGAGGCTCCGGTTTGTGAGAAGGATATACCCAAAACTGCCCAAAACGGGACAAAATTTGTACCACGGCATGTTCATGCCGCTCCATGATAGCATGCCAAGTTTCATGAATTTTAGACGAGTTTTGGATTTACTAGAATTTAAAAAACAATGCATCTCAATGTTTTCCCGGCAATCAACAGTGCTCTGGTGTTCGAAATTCATTCCCATTTCTTGTATGGGACCTAAGCATGCACCCAAGGACGCATATTTGATTTTTCAACCAATTTGTATGCTCTAGAGCATGTGCATATAGTTCAAATTCGAATTATGCACATAAATGCATTGAAAACTCAGTTAATGCATAAAAATGTCTAAACGAACCCTGAAAAATCACAAAAATTCACACAACACTCTTGTTGTTCTATGTTGATATGAGAAAAAAATTGAAAGCAATAAGAGGCAATGGATATCGTTTCGTCCCCAAAGATGGGACGTTCCCTACCGAAAACCATCATGCTTGTTGTGAGAAGCTCCGGTATGTGAGAAGCATATAACCAAACCTGCCCCAAATGGGACAAAATTTGTACCACGGCATGTTATTGCCGCTGCATGATAGCATGCCAAGTTTCATGTATTTCAGAAGAGTTTTGGATTTACTAGAATTTAAAAACCACGCATCTCAATGGTTTGGCGGCAATCAACGGTGCCATGGTGTTCGATATTCATGCCCATTTGTTGCATGGGACCTAAGCATGCACCCAAGGACACATATATGATTTTTTAACCAATTTATATGCACTGGAGCATGTGCATGTAGTTCAAATTTGAATTATGCACATAAATGCATTGAAAACTCACTTAATGCATAAAAATGGCCAAACGAACCCCAAAAATCACAAAAATTCACACAACACTCCTCTTGTTCTATGTTGACACGAGAAAAAAATTTGAAAGCAATAAGAGGCAATGGATATCGTTTCGTCCCCAAAGGTGGGATGTTCCCTACCGAAAACCATCATGCTTGTTGTGAGAAGCTTCGGTTTGTGAGAAGCATATACCCAAACCTACCCCAAATGGGGCAAAATTTGTACCACGGCATGTTGATGCCACTCCATGATAGCATGCCAGATTTCATGAATTTCAGACGAGTTTTGGATTTACTAGAATTTAAAAACCATGCATCTCAATGTCTTGCCGACAATCAACGGTGCTATGGTGTTTGAAATTCATTCCCATTTCTTGCATGGGACCTATGCATGCACCCAAGGACAAAGATTTGATTTTTCAATGAATTTATATTCACTGGAGCATGGGCATGTAGTTCAAATTTGAATTATGCACATAAATGCATTGAAACCTCACTTAATGCATAAAATGTCCAAACGAACCCTGAATAATTCCAACTCTTTTATGATCACTGCAGATAAAAGGTCTAGCAATTCAAACACCATCCATGGCCGCTGTGACCCCATTATGTAATTCAAATCAAGACCAAAAATCACGTAGATCCCACACAGTTTATTATAACCAACCATGTGAGATGCAGCACAAAATATCTTTGGACCGTGTCTGAATAAGGGACCGTGTCTGATGACACTTTGCACGCCAGTTTTTTGGCTGAAGCGATTCCAAATTTTTGACTCCCGCGGAAATATCTACCTCCTCGTCCCCTCCTCCTTACCGAAAGCCGCATTTCCCCTCTTTCCGCCTTCCTTTCCAAGTTGAAACCTTCACTCCTTGCTTGAAGTGCCGCCGCCTTCTCGTCGGCAACCCTCCTTCACGCTGCTCGGCCTCGCCTATCCAGGTAGGTAATCCACACCCGACACCCTCCTCCTCCTCCTTCCACATCACACATGCCCGGACCGCCGGTGCGAGCGCGATACCTTCCACCCAAATCACTGATCCCTCCACCAAATAAGCGCCGGCCTAAGCCATGGTGCACGCAATATAGCCAGGACCTCAAGGAGCATTTGGCAGCGGAGGAGCAAATCGTGGCCACACACGCCGATGAGGTCGCGATGGCTGCCATTCGTTCTGACCCCTAGATCTTGAAGGAGCACCTCGCCGTCGAGGCCACCGTTGATGCCTCGCGCGCCGACGCCGCGACGCGGTTGGCTGCTTTGAACGACAGTTTGTGGCGTTTTCTTGAGGCCACCGTCGGTGCCTTCGATGAAGGCTACGAGGTGTTTTCTCAGCGTGCACGTGCTTACCTCATCTCGAGATCCAGAAGGTTGGTGCCCGGAGCGGCTCAGGCAACTCACCACTACAACGAGGGCACCCACGATGCGGAGGCCTCACCCTCTTCCATGTCCAAGGATCCAATCGTCATCGTTATCTCCGACAATGAGGAGTAGCTTGTCTTATTAGCTACTATAAGGACCCATGTTCAGTTTGCTAGCTACTGCCTTTCGGTAACCAATTCTAGTGAATTGTGCTATCTACTTTCACCATGCAATCTTCCGATATAGTGTATATGTTCTATATGTCGTGCAATGTGGTGTTCAATTAACTGCTTGGTTCAATTCTGCAAATGTGATGTTCAATTCTTCAGGGTGCAATATTTCCAAGTTGTTAAGCATGCTTGGTTTGGCTAACTTTCTGATCTTCTATTAGGAGTATATTATATTGTTCAATTGGTGTTTACTTAACTGCTTGGTTCATTTGTTGTGGCTTGGTTCACTTGTTGTGGTGTTTAGTTAACTGCTTGGTTCAATTCTGCAATGCGATGTTCAATTGTTGTGGCTGTATTCTATTATTGTATACCATGCGAGGAATAAATCGAATTTGGTTGTACTAAATACATGAGAAACAAATACAATTGCTATATTCCATAGTTGTTGAGCATGCTTGGTTTGGTTAACTATCTGATCTTCTATTAGGAGTATGTTATATTGCGCAATGTGGTGCTTAGTTAATGCTTGGTTCATTTGTTGTGGTGTTTAGTTAACTGGTTGGTTCAATTCTGCAATGCGATGTCCAATTGTCATGGGTAGAATTTTGTATTGTTGTGCATGTGAGGAATAAATCGAATTTGGCTGCACTTAATACATGAGAAACATATACAAGTGCTATATTTCCTAGTTCTCAATCATGCTTGGTTTGGATAAATGGTTTTTCCCTGTGGCTTGAATTAATCTGATGAATCTGCAATGTGATTATTTTTCATCAACATATTTTACTGATAGAATGCGAACCCTTACTTAACCTGATGACTAACTACCTTATATGTGTTGCGGGGAAATAATAGAGGTTAGCACCTGCATGGTCCGTTGTCTAATAGCACATTATTGTGCAATTGCAGGAACCATTCTAATATTTTGGTTTTTAACAATTTGGTCTTGCACATGTAGGTCCTGATGTCATAGGTTTTGACCCAATATTAGACCCTTTTTTGCATATGGGGAAATGAGTTGTCCATGAATATCAGTCAAGTCAAGAAACTCTGAAAGACTGTTAGGATAAAGAAATTAGCGACAAAAACAACAAGATCTTTGTTTGCACTATGAAGAAGACATCAGTTCACTACAGGATGGTACTAACTATTATACCTTGCCTTTTTAATTTCTTTGCCCCATTTCCAATATAGAGAAGATATTTATGCACATCCTTGTTTTCAGGCCTTTCCAAAGCAGTTCACTGATGATTACCTCTCAAACCGCATGTGTGGTCAGGAGGCGAGGAAGGTATTCATACAAAACTCACGGTTCAATATTGAAGTGTTCCTGAAGAGGACGAAGGATGGACGGTCAATCATCCATATGCACTGGCCTAAAGTTACAAAGACCTTCAACATCAACGAAGGCTCAATATTTGCCTTCTGCTTCAGTAGTTTTCCAGATGAGATACATCTGTATATGTACCATCTATGATGCTAATTTCGAAAGGTTATAGATGTTGCATGTGAAACTTGGTCCTGGTGTAGTTGTGTAATGGGGGTAGCTCAGTGCTGAAGCAATCTGATGTTGTACTCTGATGTATTTCAATTATGAAAATGAAATATATTGTGTGCTTAATATGAACTGTCAATTAGATTAATAAATGGATTATGAATAATTGGATAATTAGCCTACTGATTGGGTTTTTCTATTGCAAATGGTTGTTGAAAAAATACCGTGGGCGATGACCTCAGCCAACGCATATAGTTTCTAGGAATAAGCCGTGTTGAAACACGACTTTCTCCTGAAAACTGTTTGCGTTAGGCCACCTTGCGCAAACGTTTACCACATGAAAACTATGTGTGATGGACAGCCTTTCCCACACAGTTTCTTCCACAGACCGTGTGTGATATATTCAATAGCGCAAGCGATTTAACGAGAAAAATTGTGCGTGATGTACCTGTGAACAGAAACGTTTTCCTTCGAGCGACTGTGTGGGATGTACATACGAACGGAAACATTTAGCGGGGACTGACTGTGTGGTATGTACTTGTGACCGAAAACAATTTCGCTGTATAATTATAATTTTTTAGCTCTATTGTACGTATTTCCGTATTTGTGCGCTCTCTAGTCGCACACGACCTCATTTTGCCGAACATGTGTGCCAAGAGGTCATATCCTTGACGGTTTCTGGCTCGTGTTGGAAGGACCCCCCTATCACCCACACTCACTTGGTGACGGTTCCAAATGCCATCGCGGAAAGGGGTTAAAAACCGTTTGTATAGGAGCTCGCTGTACTAGTGAAGAGTCGCCGTGGCAAGATCTACATTGATGACGCTGGCTGGGGTCCCGAGGCTGACTCAATCGAGTACGGGTACCGGGTCCCCTTGGCGGAATCCACGTCTTCATTGGCAAGATCGGCGACTCCATGCTCGAGCCAGATGTCTTCCCTGACCTCTTCGAGTCCGCTCGGCGCATGCAACGCACCCGGTTTCAACCCGGTCGGAAGCGTGCTTTTGTAGGTTTCACGCAAGGCTTATACCTTGCGGAAAACTCTGCATCTCGTGAGGCAACTCTCGTTTATCCCGATAATGAGTCAACTGGAGAGACGGAATCAATCTACTAGCTTCAGGATGGAGGGCTTGGGGGATATTCCGATGATGACATCATTCCGGACCCTTATGAGATGCCAAACATGGCTACAATTTTCATGGCTGGTACACAACCAATGATAAACTCATCAACAACTGCTGCTATGACGTCCAGCTCAGCCGCTGCTGCAACGGCGGAAGTGAGCGGGCTAGAACGGCCACCGGCTCAGGTCTTATCTGAACTTTTGGGTATGTTGACGAGTCTGTTAGTAGTAGAGGTGACTCGGGCGAATCAAGTACAACATAATGCAGAGGTTGCAAAGGTGCGAGATGAGGTAGCCAAGGTCCAAGAGGACATTAATGGAGAGAACGCCAGGATGGTACAGAGCGAGCTGCGTTGTAGGCTGAGTCACAGCGGATAGAGGTAGAAGCTTTTCGGTTAAGCCTGGATCAGGATGCATCCAATGATGATCTTTGGAGGAGATACCAGAGTTTCTTACCTTCACAATTTGAGGGACGTAATATTTTTTAATACACCTAGGGCAGGGACAAGTAACCCACCCGGTGTGACCCGGGCCGCTAAGGCGTCGCAGAACGGGGCGACGGTTCAGTCTCATATGCCAGATCCTCCTTGTAGGGATCCAACACCGCCTCAATCGATTATAATACTCTTTGGCCATTATTCTAACCCGGTGGATAATATGATGGCGGCGGTTACACGGCTGACAGCTATTCCAGTCGAAGTTGAGTCTCCAGCCGCAATACAGACCCGAAACGTCGTGGATCTTCTTCAGACGGCTGTGGCACAACAGGCAGCTTATTCGTACAGCCGTGATCGTATTCATTCAACCCCTCGCCCGAGTCAAAGTTATAGCAGGCACGTTGACTCGCCCGCAGTCTCCAGCAGTGAGCAGCGCCGTAACCCGCCACATGATGATGACTCGCTCCGCAATGGTAATCCGCCCCGTGGTAACGATCTGTTAGCCAATGCTCAGGCCATTGTAGACAGCATCAGTCCCCGGCAAGAGGCGGAGGCAGCATCTCAACAGGGGGCTTATCCACGGCTTTTGATGACTCCTTTGGCTTCAATGGAGGCTAGGATGACCTCTAGGACAGTGGGAGTGCTGTGTTTATTACTAGCTTTGCGCAACGAGCGCCTAGCCAAGGATTTTAATGGCCCTCGCAAGGTGCCTAATTATACAGCTGATCTTCCTCCCGCGGCTTGGATTGAGAGTTATGAATTGGCCATGGAGATGTTGGATGCCAACGACGCAGTATGTGCTAAATACTTCACTATGATCTTTGATGGACCGGCACGTGCATGGTTAAAAGGCTTGCCTGGTAACTCAATAAGCTCATGGGTTGAATTAAAAATGTGTTTCATCAAAAAAATTCAAGGGACTTGAAAGCAGCCTCCGACGATCATCGACCTGGCTAACTGTGTGCAGCGGGAAGATGAGTTGGCCCACCATTGGAACCACCGGGTCTCAGCTATTATCCACTCGTCTGATAGTATTGCAGTAGGTTCAACTGTCCTGGTCCTGGAAAAGAACTGTTACTTTGAGCCCCTTAAGTTGAAACTTGGTCGGCTTAAATGCTACTGAAATGACATGGGGGAGCTCATGGTGGCTCTCATCAAATATGCCAACTCTGACGCCACCAAGGATCCCGGTTCTGATGATGAAAAATGCAACAAAGGAAAGAAGGGTGGTAATAGTAAGGGTCAGCAGCAAAATACGACAGGAAATAATGGTAATGGATAGGGTAATGGTGGAATTCATAGGCACCCTGATGGATGGTCGGATTCTATAGCCAACACCAATGCTGAGTATAAAAATCAGTGTCATCAGAAAAGGCCGTAGTATGGGGGACCAACGGTTAACCTTGAAGCAATGCTTAATGACCCTTGCCCAAAGCATAGTCTGCCCGATAAGCCGTCAAATCATGCTTGGAAAGATTGTGTCATAATGCAACAATACTGGAATTATAATCTGGTCACGGTAATAATAATGGGCCACGAGGCGGGTCAGGATCCGGGTCTCAAGGGCCTAGTTTTGGAGGCAGCGGTTCAAGCTCCGGTTTTCAAGGTCAAAGCCACCAGGGTGGTTTTAATCAACAATCCGGTCAGGGAAACCAGTAGCAAAATAATCATTTAGGTTATCAAACTAATCCAAGGCAGCTCAATGATGGCCAATATCATGTTTTCACTACGAGTCTATGCAAAAGGGATCAGAAGGTTCATAAGCGTATGTTTAATACACTTGAGCCCATAGTACCTCAGTATTTGAGATGGTTAGGATATCCAATCATGTGGAGCTTGAGGATCACCCGCCCCGAGTTGAGAATCGGGTCATCTGGCTTTGGTAGTAGCCCCTCAAGGTGGAGGTTATAAATTCACCAAAGTGCTTATGGATGGTGGCATCAGCATCAACATTCTGTATTATGACACTTTCCGCCAAATGAATTTAACTAATAAAGATCTTAAGCCGTCATCCACAGTTTTCCATTGAGTGGTGCCAGGTAAGTGGGCTTATCCTAGTTGGAAAGAGTGCTCTGGAAGTCACCTTTGGCACTGACTATGACTATAGGACAAAAACTTTGTGGTTTGAGGGGGTCAATATCGCGAGTCCGTATCATGCCTTATTTGGGCGGCCGGCTTATGCCAATTTTAAGGCTCGACCTTGTTATGTGTACTGACAGCTTAAGATGCCAGCGCGAAAAGGTGTGATCACGATCCACAGTGATCGAAAAATCATTTTGGAATGCGAGGAAGGAGATGCAGCTTATGCAAGTCAGCTTGTGCTTCTGAGGACTTAAAATTTTATAAAGATAATGTGGACCCGGCTGATATGACCTCTTTGAAGAAGCCTAGTGTTAAGCAAGATCCGCTGTTGAAGTTTAAATCTGCTAATGATACCAAATAGGTGGATTTTGTTCCTGGCGACTCATCATAGCAGTTTACAATAAGAGCTACTATGGATCCCAAATAGGAGAACACGCTCATCGAGTTCATCTGTGAGAATCAGGATATTTTTGCATGGAAACCTTCTGACATGCCGGGTGTACCGAGGAAACTCGCTGAGCACAGTCTTAATATAGATCCTAAGTTTAAGCCGGTCAAATAGTTCCTCCGTCATTTCAATGAAGAGCGACGTAAAGCTATTGGAGAAGAGGTGGCCCGACTCTTAGCAGCTAGCATCATTGTGGAAGTTTTCCACCCTAAGTGGTTGGATAACCCCGTGCTGGTACTTAAGAAAAATGGCACGTGGCATATGTGTATTGATTATACATACCTTAACAAGGCATGTCCAACGGATCCGTTTGCTCTCCCCCGTATCGACCAAATCATTGATGCAATGGCGGGTTGTGAGAGTTTGTGTTTCTTGGATGCATATTTTGGTTATCATCGGATCAAGAGGGCAGTCAAAGACCAAGATAAGACATCATTCATCACACCGTTTGGAGCTTTCTGCTATGTTTCTATGCCTTTTGGGCTTAAGAGTGCTCAGGTGACTTACCAGCGTTGTGTCCAAAATTGTCTATACAATCAGATTGGCTGCAACATGCATGCTTATGTGGATGACATTGTGGTCAAGTCTAGGAATAAGGAGACTCTTCTGGACGACATAAAAGAAACATTTGACAATCTCCGAGTCTACAAGATGATGCTTAACCCGGACAAATGTGTTTTTGGTGTGCCTATAGGTAAACTATTGGGTTTCCTAGTCTCGGAACGAGGCATCGAAGCTAACTAGGAGAAGATAAAGGTTATCACTTCATTGACTAAGATGGCGTGTGTTAATGATGTTCAATGACTGGCGGGTCGTGTTGCGGCTTTAAGCCGGTTCATAAGTTGATTGGGAGAAAAGGCTTTGCCTTTATATCAGATAATGAAGAAGTTTGACCACTTCATCTGGACTGAGGTGGTGGATCAAGCATTTGATTCTCTCAAGAAACAATTGGCCGAGCCGCCAGTCTTGGCTGCTCCAATCGACAAAGAGCCTTTGCTCCTGTACGTGGCGACTAATAATAAAGCAGTCAGTGTAGGAGTTATCCTGGAGCACAATGAGGCGTGTAAAGAATATCCAGTCCAACGGTCGTCTTACTATATCAATGAGGTATTAACTGATTCCAAGGAAAGGTTCCCACATTGGCAGAAATTGGTGTATGGGGTGTTCATGACGAGTCGCAAACTGAAGCACTATTTTCTAGGACATCCTATTACCGTGGTTAGCTCTGCTTCTTTGTGAGATATCATTGAAAATAGAGAGGCCACTGGCCGGGACGCCAAGTGGGCAATTGAAATTGGGCCTCATGGTCTGAAATATGTGCCCATGGCAGATATCAAATCTCAAGCTCTTCTTGATTTTATTAATGATTGGACGGAGTTACAGACACCTCAGGTGAAGCCTGATAACACATATTGGATAATCCACTTTGATGGATCTAGACAACTGGAAGGCTCGGGGGCTAGAGTTATATTGACTTCCCCACGAGGTGATAAAATTTGTTATGTTTTAAGGTTGATGTTTCCTTGTATTAACAATGCAGCTGAGTATGAAGCTTTACTCCATGGTCTTCGTATGGCCAAGGAGATGATTTTAGGCCGGGTTAGATGCCTGGGCGATCCAGATTTGGTGGCTCAGCAAGTCTCAGGAAAGTGGGATTCTAAAGACCCGCTCATGGCAGCTTATCATCAGGCGGTTGAAAACATTGATGGTCACTTTAAAGGTTACCCAATGGATCACATTTATCGACGGAAGAATGAGGCAGTTGATGCGTTATCACGTCTCGGGTCTCTGCGTAAGCCGGTACCCCCTAATGTCTTCCTTGACGTATTACATACCCCGTCGGTTAAATTGCCATCTGAGAAGGATATTGCTATACCTGACCCGGATAACCAACTTGTGGCGGCTCTTCATATTATTCCGGACTGGACGTTGTCCTTTCTGGCTTATAGGATGAAACGTTGGCACGTAGATCATTAGAAGGTCCAGGTCTATGACTATTGTCAACGGTGAGTTACATCGACGAATTGTGACGGGCGTGTTCCAACGCTGTATTTCTCCTGAGGAAGGCTGTGAGATCCTATGAGAAATTCATGAAGGAAATTCTGGTCATTTCGCCGGCTCAAAATCTTTGGTTGCTAAGGCCTTTTGGCACGGGTTTTATTGGTTGACGGCTCATGCTGATGCGGAGGATATTGTTAGCAACTGTGACGGGTGTTAAAAAAATTCTAGACAAGCTCATGTGTCAGCTCAGGAATTGCGGATGATCCCGATAACCTCGCTGTTTGTAGTCTGGGGGCTTGATATGGTTGGACCGTTCAAAAGATCTAAAGATAAGAAGACCCACCTTTTGGTGGCGGTTGATAAATTTATGAAGTGGGTTGAGGCAAAGCTAGTCAGCAAGTGTGACGCAGAAACCACGGTTCAGTTTATTAAGAAGCTAATTTTTCGCTTTGGTTTCCCCCATAGTATTGTCACTGATAATGGGACCAATTAGTCTAAAGGTGCTATGAAGGCATTCTGTCAAAGAGAACATATCAGGCTTGCTGTTTCTTCAGTCGCACATCCCGAGTCCACTGGTCAAGCCGAGCGTGCTAACCAGGAAATATTGTGAGGAATTAAGACCCGGCTCATGGTTCCTTTGCAAAGAACTCCGGGTTGTTGGGTGGAAGAGCTTCCTTCAGTTCTTTGGAGTATAAGGACCACACCCAACAGATTAAGATGCCATACACCTTTCTTCGTGGTTTATGGTGCAGAGGCGGTCTTCCCAAGTGATATCCGTCATGACTCGCCTAGAGTGGCGGCTTACGTTGAAGCTAATAATGAGATGACACGTCAAAACACACTTGATGCTTTGGATGAAGAGTGAGACCTTGCAGCAGCTCGATCGACGATTTATCAAAAAGACCTACGTCGCCATCATTGTCGTAGAGTTCGAAGCCGGACCATTCAGGAAGGCGACTTAGTGCTCCATTTTATTCAGGACCAAACAAGGATTCATAAGCTCTCCCCCCTTGGTAAGGACCGTTCGTGGTCAGCAAGAATCTCAGCAACGGGTCTTATTACCTCATTGATGTGCGTGAGCACAAGGATTCCTGCAAGTCGGAAGAGAAGACCCACCAGTCATTGAATATTGCTCATCTTTGGCCTTATTATACTTGAGCCACTAGCTCTTGTCTTTGTACATACCTTGGATAGTGTATATAACTTTTTATGATCAATATAATAAAGCCAGCATCCCCGAATTACGGGTCTTGTGTCATGTCATTTCTGAGTATCTGAGCGTTTATTGATTGATCATAAGGTCACTTTGGGGCTTCCAACCACAGGGTTTAGCTTTCATACCCTCTTTTTTTTTGACTATGTACTGCAAGGCAACAGCCTCACAGTGTTTTATTAGCTTAAAAAACCCAGAGAGGGTAAAGATTACAAAGGTTCTAAATATATACAGAGAGGGAGGGGGGAGGGGAACTTACAGCTAGTCTACTGAAGTGAGGCTATCCAAGAGAGAAGCCTATCTCTATATTTACATTTAATTCTATGAGCAAGTAAGGAAATATCATACACAAAGTTTCTTTTCCAGGATCTGAAACTAGGTTGCTCATTCCTGAAAACTTTGCCATTCCTCTGAGTCCAGATATTCCAAGCGGCAGTGAAGACCACTTCAGTGAAGAAAGGCTGTCCAAAGTCTTGACGTGCTGCTAGAGCCATGGAGTATGTGGAGGAGTGACCTTCAGCTGTCCAAGAAATACCAAGGTAGTTCCAAACGCGCTGACTGAAATTGCAGGCGAAGAATAGGTGTGCCCGGTCTTCAAGTTGAGGCAGGAGGCATAAAGAACAATGAGCATCATCGACATACTCTCTTGACCGGCTTGAGTGCCACTCTTATAGGTTTTACCTGCCTATTTGCAACTTTCTACTCCACCAAGTGGCCCGCCGAACTCTTAACAGTCAATGTTTTTTAAGACCCTGAACTTGTTAAGATTAAAACGACGGCTTGTGTCACGTGAGAGCCGGCTTACAGTGAGCTAGGACAAACTAGGGCTCTTGCTGCCATTGAAAGCAATCATGTGGCCTGAGTGCCAAGGGCTATTGTGGCCATTGAAAGCAAACAGGTGGCCCGAGTGCCAATGGCTATTGTGGCCATTGAAAGCAAACAAATGGCCTGAGAGCCAACGGCTGTTGCGGTCATTGAAAGAAAATATGAGGCATGTAACCCAATATATTTGGCCATGTTTTGAAAGTTGGCCAAGTGTTTATTTGAAATTTGTGTATTTTGTGTTTTGTTTTTTAGAAGTTTGTTATGCTTTTAAATTTTGGTTTTTGAGCCAAATCATGAATCCCCAAGTTACCTGGATCCGGGTCATGATGGTTATGATTGACTAAATTCGGGTTGATACCCGCACTGGGTTTTGACTATAAGTCGCCAGTATGTCATAGCTCATGCTTGAGCATTCCGGGTTATTACCTGCCCTGGTTTTGGATGTTGAGTCGCCAGTTTCGCTTTAACTTGAAATGCTCAAACATGATGATTTTCTAGTCATGCCAGGCCATTGATATTGGGGTTGTTACCCACCTAGCTCTTGATTTCTAAGTCGCCAGTATGCAATTGATTGGGATCTTATCAGTGAACAAGGCCTTCAAAAGATAATAAGAGTCGTGATATGAATCGCATGGTTGATCAACATGAGCCACAATATTTCCACCAACCAGTTTCGATAAACATGCATGATGGCATGACAAGACGGATCATTGTTTCAAAAGACTACCCTATTACAAGGCCATCAAAATAAGCCCACGGGATCATTAAGTTGCAGTATTTTTTGGAGATGCAGTGTTATAAGCCGGCCTTAAGAGCCACCTGACATGTGACGGTCACAATTAATTCTCTTCTTGGCACCTTGAATGTGATAAATCATCCTGCGCCACCTCTTCATCCTTGACCATCTGAAGGTCAGCCGAGGTCCGGTCGATGCCGGTTAAGGCCTCGAATATGTCTTCATCATTGATAATCAGGGATGGATCAATATCAAGGGAAAAAGTATGCTTACGAGTTGGAGGAGTGAGATCCATGATGTCATGAGTCGGTGCTCTGATCCTAGAATTTTCCATGTTGTAAGCCGGAAGGTACCTAGACAAATCGATCTCCTCGGCCAGTTTGCACGCCAAGGGACGCATCTCCTTTGCTCATTTAGCAAAGTCTGCCTGATCAAAAAAATACTCGTCTTCTTTTAAGCCTGGACAGCTGATGGCCATTTCTTCTGGGTCTAATTCTGCTTGCCATGCCTTGGCTCGACTGAGTGTGGTAATGGCACCAGAGCGGGCGGCTGACAGTTATATGTCTTCCACCTGCTTGGGCACTGTGGACAATTGGTCTAGCACCGCCCTGATGAGAGTCAGCGGTGGCTTCCCATTCGAAATAGCCACAAGAGCCCGTTGAGTGCCCATATATAGTTTCTCAACCAAGGCATATATGACTTTTAGCTTCAAAAGCATATCTTGGCCATGGTTGGAGACTACAAATCAAGTGTTGCTTACCAAAGATAGCGGCCGTCATCTATGAAATTCGCCGCTTTAAGCCGGACAACTCTGAAGTGGTGTTCTTCAAGAAAGATTCAGGGACCTCTGCCCTTTGCAACAATGCATTTTTCTCTTTTTCCCAGGTGGCTCTCTCAGTAGCAAAGCTGGCCTTGAGCTTCTCATTTTCATCAAGCTAAATTTAAAGTTGATCTTAGCCTTTTGTGTTTCAGACTCCTGGTGTTTGAGCATTTTTCTTAACTTGCCCAATTGTGAGTCATTAAAGCTTAAGGTGTCCTGCAAGTGGGCATTGAAGTCCATAAATATATTTCAGCATGGGTATAAGTTGGTATGCAAGGAGTATTTATGTCCGGAGCACATTAATATACTTGGCGCTTGGAGGCTAATGTATGACGAAGTCCTTTTCAAAAATCAATGCATAAGACCCGGCTCATCTTCATAAGATGACTAGGCCCCTAAGGGCTACAAAAGGTTCTTTCTATAGGTGCATATTATTGGAGGCCCGACTCATCTTTAGCAGATAAGCCGGTCCTTGAGGGCTATGAGTTCCAGCTCTAAAATGGGTTTAATATAATAGACCCGACTCATCTCTTTCAGATAAGCCGGCCCTATGAGGTATATGACTTGAAATTTTCAGTGACATTATATAGAAGACCCCGCTCATCCTTGCATGATAAGCCGGCCCTTGAGGGTTCTAAGAGGATATTTTACAGAGGAATATTGACAACAACATGGTCCATAATGTTTATGCCAGCCGGTTCTGAGGGGTTATGACCCGGAAATCTAAATTACATGCTGCTAAAAGTCTTAAGCATACTCAATGGTTTTTCCTATGATCAAGACTTGGGGGCTAGATAAGTATATATATATAT
>LR738710.1:544960914-545010172 GCA_902687465.1 Secale cereale | reverse complement strand
ATATATCTGTGTGTGTGTGTATGTGTGTGTGCAGAAGTTAAAGGAGGGGATGACTTCATACCTCATATTTTTGTCCCATCATATTGACCAAACTGGCCTAAAGATCGCGACTTGTGTGAATACGGCTCAGACAGTGAACGTACTGTTCACCAGCGTTCAACTTTGAATAGCCCTCAAGATCAAGCTTGGTCTTCTTCTTGTCTGACAAATGTGTTTCACCCTTGGCGGAATGCTTGGTAAGCACTGTGGAGACACTGAGCGGCTGATAAGCAGATCCGGTGATGGCCACCTCTCCAAGTTGGTCATCAGCGGGAGTATTGTTAGAATGTTTGACAGGAGAAGGCGGCTTAGGGCTCAGCGGGTCTTGATTGGTCGCCGTGCCGTCATTGATGTCCGCGACCGGGTCAGGATTGGCAGAATCAACTTGAGGTGGCAGATCATCTTGTTGACTATCAGGATCTTCATATTCTTGGGTTTGGGCTTCTTTTGCCTGCGCGCCAGTTTCTCTTGCTCAGAAGCTTCAAGAATCTTGGAAGAGCCAGCTTTTTGTTTATTTACCCTTTTTTGCCTTAGCACTATGATGAAAGTTATCCAGTCTGATAATTATGGAAGGGCAAAGTAATTTATTCAACAAGTGTTAGTACTTACGCCGCGTTAACCACAAATGTGGGGAGCTGCATTCCATTTGAGTCACCAGACAAGTGAGGCGTATCCTGATATGTTGGGTCAGAAGAATTAAGAGGTTTCCAATGAGGCCAGCTCAAGGAAGAGAGGAAGTACGGCTATGAGGCACCTCATGTGACGCCCAGATAATTAAGCTACAGTGAACCTCTGCTAATGATGCCACGTCAACGCGGTTACTATTGATAAACTCGCATTGATTCAAAACCGATTCAAATTCAAATTCAAAATCAAGGCAGGCATAAAAAAATTCTAACATCAAATAAAATGTTCGGATTGTGCTAGATAATTCATATGTAATGATGGTGGAGAAACTACATTTTTTATAAAGTGTTTTAATGCACTAAACTAATTAAAACAATATCTAAAACCATTAATTAAATGCCTTTTATATTTTATAAAATACTGAACTATTTTATTTCCGGATAAAACTTTCTGTGGTTGTGACATGATTTGAAACATCAATTTAGGTGCCACTTTGGTATTTTATTAAAACTAAAAAAGGAACCAAAAGAAATCAGAAAAGAAAATGTAAAAGAAATTGAACAAAAAAAGTAGTAGAAGAAAACCCCCTGGCTAGGTGGGCCACGACCCACCCGGCCGACCCATTGATACGTCTCCAACGTATCTATAATTTTTGATTGTTCCACGCTATTATATTATCCTTCTAGGATGTTTTATGGGCTTTTATATAAACTTTTATATGATTTTTGGGACTAACCTATTAACCTAGAGCCCAGGGCCAGTTTATGTTTTTTCCTTGTTTTTGAGTTTTACAGAAAAGGAATATCAATTGGAGTCCAATTGACGAGCCAATTTTGATGATTTTTTCTGGACCAAAAGAAGCCCCCAAAGTAAAAGAGTTGGGCCATGAGAGCCACGGGCTGCCCACGAGGGTGGGGAGCGTGCCCACCCCAAGTGGTGGTGCCCCCCTGTCTCATGGACAGCCCGGAGGCCCTCCTGACTTGAGCCCTACGCCAAAAAATCCTATAAATACTGATACCTCCGGAAAGTAACCTAGATCGGGAGTTCCGCCGCCGAAAGCCTCTGTTCCCACCGAAAACCAATCTAGACCCGTTCTGGCACCCTGCCAAATGGGGGAATACCTCTCCAGTGGCCATCTTCATCATCCCGTCGCTCTCCATGACGAGGAGGGAGTAGTCCACCCTCGGGGCTGAGGGTATGTACCAGTAGCTATGTGTTTGATCTCTCTCTCATGTTCTTGAGATGGCACGATCTTGATGTATCGCGAGCTTTGCTATTATAGTTGGATCTTATGATGTTTCTCCCCCTCTACTCTCTTGTAATGGATTGAGTTTTCCCTTTGAAGTTATCTTATCGGATTTAGTCTTTAAGGATTTGAGAACACTTGATGTATGTCTTGCATGTGCTTATCTGTGGTGACAATGGGATATCACGTGATCTACTTGATGTATGTTTTCGTGATCAACTTGCGGGTTTCGTGACCTTGGGAATCTATGCATAGGGGTTGGCACACATTTTCGTCTTGACTCTCTGGTAGAAACTTTGGGGCACTCTTTGAAGTACTTTGTGTTGGTTGTATAGATGAATCTGAGATTGTGTGATGCATATCGTATAATCATAACCATATCATTGCAATACCGTTATGCTCACTTTTATCTTTAGTTACCTTGTTGTTTTTATATTTTCTGATTACAAAAACCTATATCTACCATCCATATTGCACTTGTATCACCATCTCTTCGCTGAACTAGTGCACATATGCAATTTGCCATAGTATTTGGTGTGTTGGGGACACAAGAGACTCTTTGTTATTTGGTTGTAGGGTTGCTTGAGAGAGACCATCTACATCCTACACCTCCCACAGATCGATAAACCTTAGTGTCGGTGTACTAAGGTAGGGGTACCCCAGTACTCCAACTTGTGCACGGGCAGTTGCAGCTTCCCGCGGCAAGGTTTACTGCGGGCTCGCCGGAGACCTTCCTGCCCCTTATTAAGCCATTCAAAAACAAAGTATACAAGACATAAGACCGAGACCCCGGCAAGAGGAGCTTGCCGGGAAGGCCGTACCAGGCTCAAGACTGTTCTACCGACACAAGACCCTGGCAAGAGGAGTTCGCCAGGAAGACTAGAATGCAACGCCTCGGCGCTATACGCGCCCCGGCAAGGGGCCCGGGGAGCGGCAAGCTCCCGGGCCCGACAAGATCGAGGTCCCCGGCAAGGTGCTTGCCGGGGAGGTTGCGCTGTGTGCCCGCGCTCCAGCTCATCGGCCCACGCGTCGCCCTGGGGCTTATCCAGGGACGCGTGGCGGATGGCTGTGCAGCCTGGGGTACACGGTGGCACTCCACGGTGATGGATCCGTCGCCGTGGCGGACGGAGACGCTAAGGCGGGAGCTTTTGGGGTCGACGGCGACGGGCATTAAATGCCCTTGTCCCCCACTGTTAAAGTAGGTATAGACCACTGTTCTGTACTGTAGCTCCACTGTTCCCGCACTGTTACAACTACCACCTCTTTTACACTTTTACCCCTTTCTCCTACGTTGACACCTGTCGGTGACCCCTTTACACTATAAAAGGAGGCCCATGCACAACGTGGAGGGGGTTCGAAACCTAGATCACTCTCGCGCCGGTGTAGCTGCTTCTTCAAGCTCTCGAGCGCCCAACTCAATACACAACCAAGCAGGAGTAGGGTTTTATGCGTCTACCGCGGCCCGAACCTGGGTAAAACTGCCCGCGTGTCTGCTTCGATCTGCTCTTTGTGCTCCCTCCGCCCTCGTACCGCACAGACAAGGGGCTCCGGTCCCATAGGTGTTCGTGGCGGACAGTTTCCCCCGACATCTTTGGCGCGCCAGGTAGGGGGCGTCGAGGTTGTGCGAACCTGATCCGGCGTTCGCGCGGGCGCATTCTTCATCAACCTCTCCAGCTTCATCAGCAACTTCATCAGCGACAACTCCATGGCCCCGAAGAAGAAGCCTTCGGAGGTCGGAGGCCCGTCTGTGTCTCACCCGCCGCCACCAGAGCCAACGGTGGGCGGGGGAGATGCCGTCGGAAGGGTGGTTGCCGGTGAGGACACTCACGGTGCCACCAGATCCAAGAACCGGACGGACGACCGAACCTCGGTCTCCGTGGACGCGCCGCGTCCATCGCAGCACACAACGACCCAGCAGCGCCATACCACGGGAGGTGGTATCCGCTTGCTGGGACAAGGCCAGACCGGAGGCTCGCGGGACGCCCCGGACCCCCGTCCGGGCACAAGCAAAGCGAAGGCGCCGGCGCGGGACCCCGCTCCTTCTAACGTTGTTAGAAGTCCGAGCGTATCCCGCTCCTCGCACCGCTCGCCCGCGTTCCCCTCTACTCCAGCAGAAGCGCTCGCAAGGGCGCAGCTGCTTCTCGACTTTCCTCCGGCGGCCGACAAGGCCGAAGAATGGAGGGCCACTATCCGGAGCCTGATAGACTTCGCCAACAACGACTCTCCACAGCAGCCGTCGGCCTCACGACCGCGGCAGGCTGAGAAGACGAAGGCTATCGGCGACAAGACTGCCGGGGGTGCGACAAGCGTGCACTCCCCGCCGCAGAAACAGAAGACGCCGCCCCGCCGGAACAACCCCGACGACGGCTCCACAGCCTCGTCGGACCAGCGGGCCCGTCGGGACCAGCGCCAGGTCCTCGACGACCGGCGAGATGAAGACGCTCGAACCACGATCGAGCGCCGCCGAGAAGCTCGGCGACAATCCGACAAGAGAGCTGGGAACACCGTCGACGCGCACGCGCCCGGTGAACCAGGCGACTTGCCGTACGCGGCAGGCTGCCCTGCGTTCACCCGCGAGCTGCGGCGCGTCCAGTGGCCCAGCATGAAGAACTTTAAGCCCGACGTACCGGAGAAGTACGACGGCAAGACGCACCCCTCGGAGTTTCTCAGCGTCTACACTATCGCAGTGCAAGCTGCCGGGGGGCGCGACGAGAAGATCTTGGCGAATTACTTCCCGCTCGTGCTAAAGCCGAACGTCCGTTCGTGGCTCATGCACTTGCCGGAAGGTTCCATCTCTTCTTGGGCCGACCTCTGCCACCAATTTGTCGGCGCCTTCACCGGCGGCCACAAACCCCATGGCCAGGAGAGCGATCTCCACATCTTGGCCCAGAAGGAAGGCGAGCCCCTGCGCAAGTATATCCAACGCTTCAGCCGGGTGCAGCACAACATCCCTGACGTTCACCCTGCCGCGGTTATCAGCGCGTTCCATCAGAACGTGCGTAACCGCCGCATGCGTGAGGAAATGGCGATGACCAAGATTAGGGACGTCAGCGAGCTCTACGCTCTTGCTGACAAGTGCGCACGCGCAGAAGAGGGGAGGAAACTCCCCGGGGAGGATGCTGGCGCAGGAGGAAGCGACAGCGACGACGCCGCCCCGGCAAAGAAGAGCCGGCGGCGGAACAACAGGAAGAAGGGCAAGAAGGAGGTGCTTGCCGTCGAGAAGTCCGGCAAGGAGGCCCCCGCCAAGCAGGCACAGGCTGGCGGCTCCGGCAAGGAGCCTGCCCCTGCAGCGGCGGCCGACAAACCGGGTAGCTCCGACAAGCAATACTGTAAGATTCACCGCACCAAGGGTCACGATCTCTCCAACTGCAAGCGCGTCGAATACCTCGTCGAGCAGCAAAAAGCTGAGTACGAGAGGCGCGACAAGGAGAAGGCCCAAGGTGGCGGGGAAGAGCCCAGCAAGAAGCGGCCGTTCAACGGCCGGGGAGGACGCCGCGGCAAGGCTAAGCAGCGGCAAGGAGATCGACCTCCCCGGGGCCGCGACAACGACGAAGACGACGATGAAGACATGGAGGACGACGAGAACAGCGAGCAGGAGTTCCAGAAGGCCACGGAGGTCCTGTGCGTCGACGGTGGCGCCTCCCTGCACACCTCCCACCGCCAGCTAAAACAGTGGGTGCGTGAGGTGAACGCAGCGGAGCCGTCCGTGGAGTCGCGCAGGCTCCTCAAATGGTCCAGCACGCCCATCGTTTTCGACCTTGAGGATCACCCTGACCGCACCACGGCGGTCGGGTGCTTGCCGATGCTGGTTTCTCCCACCATCCGCAACCTCAAGGTCACCAAAATGTTGGTTGACGGCGGGGCCGGCCTGAACTTGATCTCCTCTGCTGTGATCAAGAAACTCCAGATTCAAGACGGCGAGCTCGAAGAGACCGGTTCATTCCAAGGAATCAACCCGGGAAGGAGCAAGCCCAAGGGAAAGATCACTCTGCCAGTGACCTTTGGCGGGGAGCTCAACTTCAGAACTGAGCGCATCACCTTTGACGTTGCCGATATTCCATTGCCCTACAATGGAATACTTGGCCGTCCTGCCCTCGCCAAGTTCATGGCAGCTTCCCACTATGCCTACAACGTGCTGAAGATGCCGGGGCCGATAAGCGTCATCACTGTCCATAGCGACAAGAAGAATGCGCTTATTTGCGCCGACAAGATTTACCGGGATGCGGCAGCTGCGGCCGAGAAGGATACTCTTGCCGCTGAAGCTCCCGGGGGGAAGAATACGAAGACCAAGTCCGGCAAGTGCTCTGGGACCAACTCCGGCAACCGCACCTCCTCGGAGTGCTGCGCTGCCGTTGAGGACGTTCCATCGAGCTCCACCGGCAAGAGTAAGAAAGGAATGGCAGCTCCTCCGGCAACCAAGAAGGTGTCCGCAAAGGAGGACGGCACTGGTGGTACCTTCACCATCAGTGCCACTCTTGACAGCAAATAGGAAAGCGCGCTCGTCGCCTTCCTGCGGGCGAATGTCGATGTGTTTGCCTGGCAACCATCTGACATCCCCGGTGTTCCCAGGAAGGTGATTGAGCACAAGCTTGCTGTCTGTCCTCATGCGCGGCCCATCAAGCAGAAAGTGAGGAAGCAAGCCGTAGAGCGCCAAGAGTTCATCAACGAGGAAATCAAGAAGCTAGAAGCAGCTGGCCTAGTTAGAGGTGTGATCCATCCGACGTGGTTGGCAAACCCAGTCGTCGTGCGCAAGGCCAACGGGAAGTGGAGACTGTGTATAGACTTCACCGATGTGAATAAAGCATGTCCCAAGGATCCCTTTCCTTTGCCGCGCATTGACCAGATCGTTGACTCCACTGCCGGATGTGAGCTACTCTGTTTTCTTGATGCATACTCAGGCTATCATCAGATTTTCATGGCCAAGGAAGATGAAGAGAAGACTGCATTTATCACTCCATGTGGCACTTATTGCTTTATCCGCATGCCATTTGGATTGAAGAATGCAGGCTCAACCTTTGCAAGGGTAGTGTACACTGCTTTTGAGCCACAGATCCACAGAAATGTAGAAGCTTACATGGATGACATCGTGGTGAAGAGCAAAAGCAAGGAAACCCTGATTCAAGACTTGGAAGAAACGTTTCAGAACCTGCGCAGGATACAACTTAAGTTGAACCCCGAGAAGTGCGTCTTTGGAGTCCCCTCCGGCAAGCTTCTCGGGTTCTTTGTGTCACAGAGGGGGATTGAAGCCAACCCCGACAAGATCAAAGCCATTGAGCAGATAGAGGCCCCGAAGCGCGTCAAGGATGTCAGAAGGCTTGCAGGTTGTGTTGCTGCCCTCAGTAGGTTCATTTCAAAATCTGCAGAACGCGCCCTACCTTTCTTCAAAATCTTGAAGAAGGCAGGTCCCATGAAGTGGACTCCGGAAGCGGAGGCAGCGTTGCAGGATTTGAAACGGTACCTGTCCTCCACTCCTATACTTGTCGCACCTAGACCACAGGAAAAGTTGTTGCTATACTTAGCGGCAACCAACCAGGTGGTTAGTGCTGCGTTGGTAGCGGAGAGGGAGTCCGACGAGGAGTCAGCACCACCGGCAAGCGAATCCAGCGACAAACAGGGGGCTGACCCGACAAGCTCTGGCCCCGACAAGGAAGACTCTACGCAGGAACAAGGAGAGGTACGGAAGAAGATGGTGCAGCGCCCAGTGTATTTTGTAAGTTCCCTTCTCCAGGGGGCTAGATCAAGATACTCCGGTGTGCAAAAATTGCTTTTCGGCCTCCTCATGGCCTCGAGAAAGCTGCGCCATTACTTCCAAGCCCACGAGATAACAGTGGTCACTCGCTTTCCGTTGAAGAGGATATTGCACAATCCAGAAGCAACAGGCAGGATCGTTGAGTGGGCACTGGAGCTGTCGAGCTTTGGACTCAAGTTTGAAAGTACTTCAACCATACAGAGCCGAGCTTTGGCAGAATTCATAGCTGAGTGGACCCCGACACCAGAAGAAGAAGTTCAAGAAACAAGTGTACCCGTACAAGAAGCGACAAGTGAATGGGTAATGTATTTTGACGGTGCCTTCTCGCTGCAAGGCGCCGGTGCCGGCGTGGTACTCATCGCGCCCACCGGAGAACACCTCAAATATGTTATCCAGATGCACTTTCCCAGGGAGCAAGCGACAAACAACACCGCAGAGTATGAAGGCTTGCTTGCCGGCCTCAGGATTGCGGCCGAACTTGGGATCAGAAAGCTGATTGTGCGGGGCGATTCTCAGTTGGTGGTCCGACAAGTTAACAAGAGCTATCAGAGCCCTTTGATGGAAGCATATGTCGATGAAGTGAGAAAGCTTGAAGAGCACTTTGAAGGTTTGCAGATGGAGCACGTCCCGAGAGCTCAAAATGAAATTGCAGATGGCCTTTCAAAGTGCGCCGCAATGAAGTTATCTGTGGAACCAGGGACCTTCTTACTCAAGCTAACTCAACCATCCGTTACACCATCAATTGGGCAGTCCAAGAAGAGAAAGTTGGTCTCCGGCGACTACTTGCCGGCGGATCTTCCTGAAACCGCCGCCAAGGTCTCCAAGATCAACAACCAGAACGCTGAGGAACAGTTTGCTCCTGCAAGTCCTCGGACTTGTACAATTGAAGCAAGCGTTCCCGGCAAGCCTCGCCCCGGCGAGCTTGCCGGGGGACCGTCAGCCCCGGCAGGACCAGAGGTCCTTGCCGTAGAAGCTGAGGTTCCCGCAGCGGCCCTCGAGCCTTTAGTCCTTGCCGTCGAGCCTCGGGCTCCGGCGTGGGCGCAGCAGATCGTCCGTTTTCTGCAAACTGGAGAACTTCCCGACGACCCTCAAGAGATAGAGAAGATAACCAGGCAGTCAAGTATGTATCAGTTCGTGGATAACGAGCTGTACAGAAGGAGACTCAATGGTGTCAGGTTGAAGTGCATCTCCAGAGAAGATGGACAGAAGCTGTTGGCAGAAATACACGGAGGCATATGCGGCCACCACATTGGCGCAAGGGCACTTGCCGGGAAAGCTTTCCGGCAAGGGTTCTTTTGGCAAGAAGCCCTCCAAGATGCAACTGCACTAGTAACTAAGTGTGAAGCGTGCCAGTTCCATGCGAAGCAAATTCATCAACCAGCTCAAGCTCTCCAAACAATCCCTTTGTCATGGCCCTTCTCGGTCTGGGGGCTCGATATCCTCGGCCCTTTCCCTCGTGCCGTCGGGGGCTTTGAGTACTTGTACGTTGCAATCGACAAGTTCACAAAGTGGCCAGAAGTGGAGCCGGTGAGGAAGGTGACAGCACAGTCAGCAGTCAGGTTCTTCAGGTCGATTGTTTGCCGTTTCGGGATCCCTAACAGGATTATCACCGACAACGATACGCAATTCACTAGTCGCACCTTCATGCAGTACGTCCAAGACCTTGGCGCCAAGGTCTGCTTCGCTTCTGTTGCTCACCCGAGGAGCAACGGTCAAGCGGAGAGGGCAAATGCTGAAGTGCTGCGCGGACTCAAGACAAGGACCTTTGACAGGCTGCGCAAGTGTGGAAGAAATTGGATAGAGGAGCTCCCGGCGGCTCTTTGGTCAATCAGAACGACACCAAGTCGAGCCACCGGACAGACACCCTTTGCTCTAGTCTATGGAGCAGAAGCAATTCTCCCCACGGAACTCGTATACGGATCTCCTCGAGTGCTCGCTTATGATGAGCTCGAGCAAGAGCAACTGCGGCAAGATGACGCATTGCTCCTTGAGGAGGGACGTCTCCAGGCTGCTGTACGAGCTGCTCGATACCAGCAAGCTTTGCGCCGCTATCATAGCCGCAAAGTCAAGGCCAGGAGTCTCGAGGAAGGCGACCTTGTTCTTCGGCGTGTTCAGTCCGCCAAGAATTCCAACAAGTTGACGCCGAAGTGGGAAGGCCCTTATCGGGTGAGACAAGTTACGAGGCCCGGCGCTGTCCGCCTCGAGACCGAAGAAGGCTTACCGGTGAGCAACTCCTGGAACATAGAGCATCTTCGCAAGTTTCACCCCTAAGGCGCGGTTGCCGTGATCCGCTCCGGCAACCACCTTTTGTACAAGCTTTGCCGCTGTTGCATGTAACCCTTTGTACAAAGCCGGGCGCAGACCCCGTGCATCAGTAAAGTTTTCGTGTTTCTCGCATCGATTGCCTTTTGCATGCCTTTCCCTGCTATTTGCATGTTCTATTTGGCGTTTCGATGCAACACTCAAGTGTACAGTAAGTATTAGCGTGCCGAAAGGCCATATACTTGTTTCCCTCTCCGTTTTCTTTCCCCTTAAGCAGAAGGAACGATTCCTCGCGCACAAGTTTGCCGGGGGGGAAGGAGGAGGAGGTGGAGGAGGAACCAAGTGCTGTTCAAGAAAGAGAAGTCTTACCGAAAAGCAAGCAGTATAAGCAAGCAGCATATGAAAGATAAGTTGTTAGAATTTGACCAGTTCAAATTTTAAATTTTAAGTTGTCTTCCTTGAACGATCACATTTTTGTATGGAAAACCTGTGCGCGGAGGAACCTACCCGTAGCTTGCCGCACCCTTATCTTGCTTTCGAGTTCACTCAACGATTTAAGTGAGCTGCGACAAGTGTCGCGCCCTTGCTTCGTTTCCGAGTACGCTCAGCAAGCTAAGTGCGTTGCGACTAGCTGCGGCAAGGTTGCTTGCCGGCGAAGACCTTGGCCAGCAGGCTGCTCAGAGTCCAGCACTCAGCGCTCGCGGCAAGGGCCCCTTGTCGGCAAGCTCCCCGGGAGCGTAGGGCGAAAAACATACAAACTCAAGGATTGAAACAAGGAAGATAACATTGCACTGATTGATCAAAATAGAGTAAATATCTTACAGAGGATAACTTGTCGCAATGGACTAATAGGTTCATGACATAATGTGCAGCAACAAAAAGATAAAGATAAATGGAGCCCTAGTCTACGCGGTCGCCCTCCTTCCTACCAAGCTTTGCCACCTTGGCGATGATGTGGCCGACCTGCTCCTTCAGGGCCTCCGTATCTGCATCTGCCGGCAGGGTGCGAAGAACGTTCGTGAGGTTGATTCCCGGGTTGCGGTACACGATCTTCGTCAACACCCGCTCCAGAGTCCCCGCGCAGAGCCGGCGCGACTCCTCGGCCAGCTGCGCGGGGATGCGGTTCCGGAGACCTGCAAGAGCCGGAGCGACCCCTCTGAAGAAGAGGCTGAGCTTGGCGCTGTGCGGGAGATCCGGATCCGGCGAGTAGATAAGATGTTCGACCTTCAACGCCAGCAACTCCTGGTCAATATTGGACGCAGAAGAAACCAGTTCTTCGGTCCACACTTCAATGGTCTGCCGGAAGAGCTCGGATGCCTTGTTGACGCTCTCCACCAAGGTTCGCTCCTTGCGGAGCTCATCCTTCAACTTGGTCTCCTGGGCCCGGGCAGCATCGAGCGATTCCTTCAGGGTGGTGACCTTCAGCTCCAAGTCCTCAATGGAGTCCTTGGCGGCCTTCAGCTCATCGCCCCTCTTTGATAGACTCACCTGAAGCTCAGAGTTTGTGTGAGCGTCCTTCTCGCGCTCCAAGATGAGCGCGGCAACCTTCTCGGCGCTCACCTTCATCGCCTTCTCCAGCTGTTCGACCTTGGCGGCGAGCTCTTTCTTGGCGTCCTCCGCAGCAACCGCGGCGGCTTTCGCCTCCTTCAGCTCCCCGCCAAGGGCAGCCTCGCGAGCGGCAAGGTCTTCTTCATGAGAATCCAGCTCGACCTTCCGCTGCGCGAGCTCTCCTTCTCGCCGGGACATCTCCACCACGGCGAGACGCTGCTGTTCATCGGCTTCGGCCTTCTCGAGTACCCACTCCTGGTACTCGCCGGCGAGACGCTCACGCTCCTCCGCCACCTGGCGGAGGGCAGCCTGATTGGCGGCGCTGAGCTCCGCCGCACGCTTCTCCATTTCTGCCGCGGCCTTGGCGGCAAGAGCCTCCCGGGAGGCGAGCTTTGCCTGCCTGGCCCGGTAAAGGGCCAGGAGTTGGTGGAGCAACCTCTCCTCCTCGGGCCCCTCACCTCCGCCGGGCGCCTGGACGATCTTCAGGCCTGCGGAGGCGAGGACTTCTCCGTCGAATGCCTCGCCCTCCGCAGGAGCTCGCGACGAAGACCCCCACGGCATCTGGATGAAGACGCCATTGGGGGCCTCGAGATAGAACCTCTGCTCCTCGCCGGCGGAGGGACCGGTGGCCGGTGCAGCATCCGATGCTCCCGCCACCCCCGGGTCGGCGGTGCGGCCACCGTCCCCCTCCCCGGCCGCTGCGTTTGCAGCCGGGGCAGTCTCTTGCGCGGCCGGCTCGGCGGCCTCGGCTACCTCCTCAACGACAGGGGCGTCGCCGCCGCCGCCCTGCGCGCCCTCCTCCTCAAGGTCGATGACCTCCGTCTCCATGGGCGCAGGAGGAGGAAGATCTAAGAAGAAGAAAAAGAAGTTCAAGACTCAAGCAAATATCCAAAAAAGAGACAGGCCAAGAAAACAAGCCACGAAGCTTACCTTGGCGGACGTCCTCGGCGGCGGGCTCCCTCGCCGGAGAGCTCGGCCTTGTCGGAGTAGTCACCCTCGCCGGGGAGCTTGGCCTTGGCGGGGTGGCCGCCCTCGCCGGGCTGCTCGTCCTTGGCGGGGTACTCTGCCTTGGCGGAGTACCCGCCCTTGACGGAGCACTCTCCCTTGCCGGAGAGTTCTGCCTTGGCGGGGATGGCGGGGCCTGCGGCTCCTCAGCTGTGGTCTCCGGGCGCCCTTCCCGCTGGGGCTCAACCTCTGCACAGAACAAGACAAGAGATGTCAATACGTGAAGACAAAATCAAATCCTCAGGCGTTCCCCAAAGCGAAAAGAGAGAACCCCAGACTTACGCTGGGGGCTGCGCTGCGGGCTGCGCTGGGGGCTGCTCATCGGAGCAGCGCTCGAGTCCGGCAGGCTCGGCTCTGGCACACCCCCTGTTGCCGCTGCCGCTGAGCCTTCCGCGACCTCGGCCTCGGGCGCCTTGGCCTTCTTCGCTGCGCGATGGGCCAGGGTCCTGAAATCAAAACAGTAGACAGAGTCAGCATCAACAGAAGAATCAAGACAGAAATCAAGAAGATATGAGGTCCAGAATCCTTACTCTTGATCCTCCTCGTCGTCCTCGCTCAGGGCGGAGAAGTCATACTCCACCGTGGGCGCGTTGGCACGAGGAGCAGAAGACGAAGACTCCCTCGCGCGCTTGGTGCTCACCGGGGCTGGGGGCTGCGAAGACCCAGCCCCTGTGGCTGCCGGCGCCCGGGGGGCGGGCGGAGCCGTTGCTCCGCTCCGAGAAGACCCCTGCCGGCTCGCTGCCGGCCTGCGGGGCGCCTCCGTCGTGGTCCGCGCACGGGCCGCCTCCGCTGCGGCTGGTGCGCCGGACGGCCTTGGCGCGGCTTGACTCCCCCGGGGAGCCGCCCGCCGAGGTGGCTGTTGCCGGGGCGCCTGCGCCCTCTCCCCCGTCGCCGCCTTGCGGAGGCGCTTTGCCGGGGACTGCTTCGGGCTTGCCGGGGGCGGAGAGCTCTCCGACGAGGAGAGGTCGTCGGCGTATAACTCCGTGGATCCGCCGGAGTCTTCAGCCTCCTCCTCCTCCTCCTCCTCTGCCCCGGCCGGCTCGCTGGGCCCAGCGTCCTGCGCTGCGGCCCCCTTTCCCTTGGCGCCTCTGCCCCTCGCGGCGCCTCTGCTCCCTCCGGCGGTGCCCTCCATTGCCGCAGCCTCCGCCGCGATCTCGTGGATCCCGGAGTGCCTCAACGAGGGGACCCCGGCGAGCGCGTCGGGTGGGAGATTCAGCAACCTGCGGATCTCCGCCTCCTCCGCCTGGGTGGACGCCTCCTCGGCCTCCGCCTCCTCCGGCGAGAACCCGAAAACTCCTACCGCCGCGGCTGCGGCGGCCTCCTCAGCCCGAGAAGCTATATAGGCGATTTCCTGGTCGGTGGTGTCCCACGTGTGCAGCTTAAGGTCCTCCTTGTTCCTCGCCACCTCGGCGAGGTTGTCGTAGAAGTTGAGGACATCGATGGGCTTCGGGGCGATCCACGAGCGGTCCAAGCCATGCGAGTCGCACATGGGCATCATGGCGAGGATCCGGTCCCTGGCAGCGTTGTTGCAGAGTGGCACCACTTCCCGGGGAGTCCTGAACCACTCGGGGTGCGTCGGGTCGTACTTGAAGAGCTCCCGTACCATCCCCCGCAGCTCCAGAGTGGTGAAGTTGAAATTGAGCCCTGGGCGCAGCCTCATGATGTCTGCCGGGCCGCCGTACTCCCAGGCCGGCCGCTTCCGGTCTTGGAGAGGGGCGATGCGCCGGCGGAGGAAATCTGCGCCCACCTCGGCAACGGATAGATTGGCTAACCGAAGACGAAGAATCCGGACAAGGGCGATGTTGAGTTTGACATCGTCCGAGTCCAGGTCACTCCAGTCCCTGCCGCGCACAATGGGCGTTGTGCGCGGCGCGGTGAAGGCTTGCGGCTGGTCTTCTACGATCCAGCACCACTCCGCTCGCCATTCCTCCCACTTGCCGCGGAGCTCCCCCGGCAAGTACGCCCCTTTCTTATTCAGACGAAAGATCCAAGAAATTCCTCCGGAGAGGGGGGCATCGGCCTCGGCTCTAGGAGTGAAGAAGTGTCTAAAGAGGGCTACATTGGGGTGGACTCCTATGAAGTTTTCGCACATATGTGCGAAAACAGCCATGGTGAGAATGGCGTTGGGGGTGAAGTCAAGCAGATGGAAGCCATATGTGTTCATGACATCACAGAAGAAGTTCGAAAAAGGAGGACAGAGACCACAATGGAAAAAGGCAGCAAAGAAGTGGTACCCGCCGGGATAGCTGTCCTTGGCGGCGGCCGGGTATGCTCGCATGCGGGGATGCGCATCGGTTCCCTTGGACCAGAACAAGTAATACTTGTTCCAGAGCTCCTGCACGCCGAGCTTCGGCGGGAAGACGACGTGCCTCTTCCGGTAAGCGATGAGCTTGGCCGCTTGCTCCGATTTCTCCTTCTTGGATTTCTCCGCCTTCGCCTTGTCGGTCTTTGGGGCCATGGCGGACGCGGCGGAAGGAAGGGGACGAAGAGCTCGGCGGCGGCGGAGGTGTGGAGGCGGAGCACAAGAAGGAATCTTTTGTAGGTGGAAGACGACGTAATGAGAGCGCAAGGAGGGGAACCGCGCCCGCTACCTCTGCTTTTATGGGGGAGTGGGGGGCGTTTCGCCCTTTCCATTAAGAGATCGTGGGCACGTCCCATCCCATGGCGCCGCAATCGACGCGTGCCGTTACCGTGGGGTGCGGCGGATATGGAAGTGGATTCGGCGCGCCGCGGGCCGCGGGTGCCCGTGCACTGTTCTGGGCCTGGCCCAACAGCGCTCGGCACCGTGTGTGGCCCAGGCCCGGGGGCTCCTGTCGGTGTACTAAGGTAGGGGTACCCCAGTACTCCAACTTGTGCACGGGCAGTTGCAGCTTCCCGCGGCAAGGTTTACTGTGGGCTCGCCGGAGACCTTCCTGCCCCTTATTAAGCCATTCAAAAACAAAGTATACAAGACATAAGACCGAGACCCCGGCAAGAGGAGCTTGCCGGGAAGGCCGTACCAGGCTCAAGACTGTTCTACCGACACAAGACCCTGGCAAGAGGAGTTCGCCAGGAAGACTAGAATGCAACGCCTCGGCGCTATACGCGCCCCGGCAAGGGGCCCGGGGAGCGGCAAGCTCCCGGGCCCGACAAGATCGAGGTCCCCGGCAAGGTGCTTGCCGGGGAGGTTGCGCTGTGTGCCCGCGCTCCAGCTCATCGGCCCACGCGTCGCCCTGGGGCTTATCCAGGGACGCGTGGCGGATGGCTGTGCAGCCTGGGGTACACGGTGGCACTCCACGGTGATGGATCCGTCGCCGTGGCGGACGGAGACGCTAAGGCGGGAGCTTTTGGGGTCGACGGCGACGGGCATTAAATGCCCTTGTCCCCCACTGTTAAAGTAGGTATAGACCACTGTTCTGTACTGTAGCTCCACTGTTCCCGCACTGTTACAACTACCACCTCTTTTACACTTTTACCCCTTTCTCCTACGTTGACACCTGTCGGTGACCCCTTTACACTATAAAAGGAGGCCCATGCACAACGTGGAGGGGGTTCGAAACCTAGATCACTCTCGCGCCGGTGTAGCTGCTTCTTCAAGCTCTCGAGCGCCCAACTCAATACACAACCAAGCAGGAGTAGGGTTTTACGCGTCTACCGCGGCCCGAACCTGGGTAAAACTGCCCGCGTGTCTGCTTCGATCTGCTCTTTGTGCTCCCTCCGCCCTCGTACCGCACAGACAAGGGGCTCCGGTCCCATAGGTGTTCGTGGCGGACAGTTTCCCCCGACACTTAGGTCATCCACTTGAGGGAAATTTGCTACTGTCCTACAAACCTCTGCATTTGGAGGCCCAACAACGTCTACAAGAAGAAGGTTGCGTAGTAGACATCAAGCTCTTTTTTGGCTCCTTTGCCAGGGAGGTGAGTGCTTGAATTTATATCTTTAGATCTTGCAATCGAATATTTTAGTTTCTTGTTTTATCACTAGTTTAGTTTATAAAAGAAAACTACAAAAAAATGGAATCAAGGTTACCTCATATGCTTCATCTTTTTAATATCTTTCGTGAAAATGATGGGAAGGAAAATTGTGCTCAAGTACTAGAAGAAGAACTACATAGAATGCTTGGCATAAAATATGTGCATGATGAGCATGATTGCGATGTTGTTAGTATGAATTCTTTGAATACCCATGATGCTAATGATATGCAAAGCCACAAGCTTCGGGAAGCTATGTTTGATGAAGATGATATGTTTAGTCCCCCAAGTTTTGATGAGAAAATTTATTATGATGAAAGCATGCCTCCTATTAATGATGATTACAATTATGAAAGTGGATTTGGAGAGGCCATGACTTTATTTAATGATGAATCCACTATGTCGGAAGAGGTTCCAATTGATTATGAGAACAAAGTTGTTATCTATGATGATTATTGTGATGACTTGTATGCTATTAAGAATAATGATAACCATGAAACTTTTCATCATGATTTTAGTTTTCAATTGGATTATGCTTCACAGGATAGTTATTTTGTTGAGTGTGCTCCTCCCACTACTATGAATGAGAAGAATTTTGCTTATGTGGAGAGTAGTACAATTTCTGTGCAAGTAGATCATGAAAACAATGCTTTATGTGCTGGTTATATTGTTGAATTCATTCTTGATGCCTCTAAAAATTATTATGAGAGAGGATCATATGCTTGTAGGAATTACAATAATATCAAGTTTCTCTCTATATGATTAAAACCTTGAAGCTATGCTTGTGTTGATTTCCTATGCTAGTTGATTATTGTTCCCATAAGTTGTTCGCTCACAAAATCCCTATGCATAGGAAGTGGGTTAGACTTAAATGTGCTAGTCATATTCTTCATGATGCTCTCTTTATGTTTCAATTCTTATCTTTTATATGAGCATCATTGAAATTATCATGCCTAGCTAGGGGCGTTAAACGATAGCGCTTGTTGGGAGGCAACCCAATTTTATTTTCTTTGTTTTTGCTTATGTTTAGGTATAAATATTGCATATAGCATCTGTTTAGATGTGGTTTTGTGTTTTAATTAGTGTTTGTGCCAAGTAGAACCTTTGGGAAGACTTGTGTGAAGTTTATGTGATCATGCTGTAAAAACACAGAAACTTTAGCGCTCACGAGATTAGCTACCATTTTTTTTATAGAAGAGTGCTTTTTAGTTGATTGTTTTTGCAGACTAATAAACAAATTCCTTAGGTTTACCAACTTATTTGAGAATTTTTAGAGTTACAGAAGTATTCGAAAGTTACAGATTGCTACACACTGTTGTGTTTTTGACAGATTCTGTTTTATATGTGTTGTTTGCTTATTTTGATGAATCTATGAGTAGTATCGGAGGGTACGAACCATAGAGAAGTTGGAATATAGTATATATTACACCAATATGAATTTAGAATGAGTTCACAACAGTACCTAAGTGGTGGTTTTATTTTCTTATACTAATGGAGCTTACGAGTTTTATGTTGAGTTTTGTGTTTTGAAGTTTTCAAGTTTTGGGTAAAGATTCGATGGAATATGGAATAAGGACTGACAAGAGCCTAAGCTTGGGGATGCCCAAGGCACCCCAAGGTAATATTCAAGGACAACCAAAAGCCTAAGCTTGGGGATGCCCCGGGAAGGCATCCCCTCTTTCGTCTTTGTTCATCGGTAACTTTACTTGAGGCTATATTTTTATTCACCACATGATATGTGTTTTGCTTGGAGCGTCATTTTATTTTCTTTTATTTTGCTTGCTGTTTCAATAAAATACAGAGATCTTAAATTCTTAAATGTTAGAGAGTCTTCACATAGTTACATAATTATCCAACTACTCACTGATCTTCACTTATATCTCTCGGAGTAGTTTGTTATTTGCTCTAGTGCTTCACTTATATATTTTAGAGCACGGTGGTGGTTTTATTTTGAAGAAATAGATGAACTCTCATGCTTCACTTATATTATTTTGAGAGTCTATTAGAACAGCATGGTAATGTGCTTTGCTTATAAAACTAGTCCTAGTATGATAGGCATCCAAGTTGGGTATAGTAAAAACTTTCACATAAAGTGCATTGAATACTATGAGAAGTTTGATACTTGATGATTGTTTTGAGATATGGGGATGGTGATATTAGAGTCATGCTAGTGGAGTAATTATGAATTTGAGAAATACTTGTGTTAAAGTTTGTGATTCCCGTAGCATGCACGTATGGTGAACCGCTATGTGACGAATTTAGAGCATGAGGTATTTATTGAGTGTCATCCTTTGTGTGGAGGTCGGGGGTGCGCGATGGTTAACTCCTACCAACCTCCCCCCTGGGAGCATGCGTTGATTACTTTGTTTTGATGACTCATAATTTTTTGCAATAAGTATATGAGTTCTTTATGACTAATGTTGAGTCCATGGATTATACGCACTCTCACCCTTCCACCATTGCTAGCCTCTCTTGTACCGCGCAACTCTCACCGGTACCATACACCCACCATTACCTTACTCAAAATAGCCACCATACCTAGCTATCATGGCATTTCCATAGCCATTTCGATATATATTGCCATGCAACTTTACACCGTTTCGTTCATATGACACGCTTCATATTGTCATATTGCCATACATGATCATGTAGTTGACATCGTATTTGTGGCAAAGCCACCATTCACAATTCATTCATACATGTCACTCTAGATTCATTGCACATCCCGGTACACCGCCGGAGGCATTCATATAGAGTCATACTTTGTTCTAGTATCGAGTTGTAAATCAATATAAGTGTGATGATCATCATTATTAGAGCATTGTCCCAAAGAAAAAAAGAAAACAAAAGAAAACAAAGAAAAAAAGAAGAAGGAAAGGACAAAGAAAAGAAAGAAAGGCCCAAAAAAGAAAAAAAAGAAAAAAGAAAAGAAAAGAAAAAGGGACAATGCTACTATCTTTTTCCACACTTGTGCTTCAAAGTAGCACCATGATCTTATTGATAGAGTCTCTTGTTTGGTCACATTCATATACTAGTGGGAATTTTCATTATAGAACTTGGCTTGTATATTCCAACGATCGGCTTCCTAAAATGCCCTAGGTATTCGTGATCAAGCAAGTTGGATGCCCACCCACTTAGTTTTTCTTGTTGAGCTTTTATACACTTATAGCTCTAGTGCATTCATTGCATGGCAATCCCTACTCACTCACATTGATATCTATTGATGGGCATCTCCATTGCCCATTGATATGCCTAGTCGATGTGAGACTATCTTCCTCCTTTTTGTCTTCTCCACAACCACCACTCTATTCCACCTATAGTTCTATATCCATGGCTCACGCTCATGTACTGCGTGAAAGTTGAAAGGTTTGAAATTTTTTGAGTAAGAAAACAATTGCTTGGCTGAAACCGGGGTTGTGCATGACATGAACATTTTGTGTGATGAAGAGGGAGCATAGCCAGACTATATGATTTTGTAGGGATGACTTTCTTTGGCCATGTTATTTTGAGAAGACATGATTGCTTTGTTAGTATGCTTGAAGTATTATTGTTCTTGTGTCAATATAAACTTTTATCTTGAATCTTTCGGATCTGAACATTCGTGCCACAATAAAGAAAATTACGTTGAGAACTATGTTAGGTAGCATTCCACATCAAAAGTTCTGTTTTTATCATTTACCTACTCGAGGACGAGCAGGAATTAAGCTTGGGGATGATTGATACGTCTCCAACGTATCTATAATTTTTTATTGTTCCATGCTATTATATTATCCTTCAAGGATGTTTCGTGGGCTTTTATATACACTTTTATATGATTTTTGGGACGGAGTCCAATTGACGAGCTAATTTTTGATGATTTTTTCTAGACCAAAAGAAACCCCCCGAAGTTAAAGAGTTGGGCCAGGAGAGCTACAGGCTGCCCACGAGGGTGGGAGGCGCGCCCACCCCAAGTGGTGGCGCCCCCTTGTCTCGTGGACAACCCGGAGGCCCCCTGACTTGTGCCCTATGCCAAAAACTCCTATAAATACTGAAACCTTCGGAAAGTAACCTAGATCGGGAGTTCCGCCGCCAAAAGCCTCTATTGCCACCGAAAACCAATCTAGACCCGTTCTAGCACCTTTCCGGAGGGAGGAATCCCTCTCCGGTGGCCATCTTCATCATCCCGACACTCTCCATGATGAGGAGGGAGCAGTCCACCCTCGGGCTGAGGGTATGTACTAGTAGCTATGTGTTTGATCTCTCTCTCTCTCGTGTTCTTGAGATGGCACGATCTTGATGTATCGCGAGCTTTGCTATTATAGTTGCATCTCATGATATTTCTCCCCCTCTACTCTCTTGTAATGGATTGAGTTTTCCCTTTGAAGTTATCTTATCGGAATGAGTCTTTAAGGATTTGAGAACACTTGATGTATGTCTCGCATGTTCTTATCTGTGGTGACAATGGGATATCACGTGATCTACTTGATGTATGTTTTGGTGATCAACTTGTGGGTTCCGTGACCTTGGGAATCTATGCATAGGGGTTGGCACACGTTTTCGTCTTGACTCTCTGGTAGAAACTTTGGGGCACTCTTTGAAGTACTTTGTGTTGGTTGAATAGATGAATCTGAGATTGTGTGATGCATATCGTATAATCATACCCATGGATACTTGAGCTGACAATGGAGTATCTAGGTGACATTAGGGTTTTGGTTGATTTGTGTCTTAAGGTGTTATTCTAGTACGAACTCTATGATAGATCGAACGGAAAGAATAGCTTCATGTTATTTTACTACGGACTCTTGAATAGATCGAGCAGCAAGAATAACTTTGAGGTGGTTTCGTACCCTACCATAATCTCTTCGTTTGTTCTCAGCTATTAGTGACTTTGGAGTGACTCTTTGTTGCATGTTGAGGGCTAGTAATATGATCCAATTATGTTATCCTTGTTGAGAGAACTTGCACTAGTGAAAGTATGAACCCTAGGCCTTGTTTCCTATCATTGCAACACCGTTTATGCTCACTTTTATCTTTAGTTACCTTGCTGTTTTTATATTTTCAGATTACAAAAACCTATATCTACCATTGTATTGGGTGTGTTGGGGACACAAGAGACTCTTTGTTATTTGGTTGTAGGGTTGCTTGAGAGAGACCATCTACATCCTACGCCTCCCACTGATTGATAAACCTTAGGTCATCCACTTGAGGGAAATTTGCTATTGTCCTACAAACCTCTGCACTTGGAGGCCCAACAATGTCTACAAGAAGAAGGTTGCGTAGTAGACATCACCCATCTGCCCACCCGCGCCCCTGGCCTATATGGCCTGCCGTACCCAAACCCTAGCCCGACCGACACCTCCCACTCGCCCCTACTCCCACCCGCTCATCCCACTCCTCATGTGCCTCCCTTCCCCGATCCAGATCGGATCAGGGCATCAGGGCCCGATCCCGAGCGCACCTCGTCGTGGCTCCCGTGGACGCCGTTGCCACCGCCTGGAACCCCCTCGCTGGACCTCCTCACCAGACCGGCGGCGCCTCTGCGTCTCCTTCCTAAGCCGTCCCATCGACTCCGGCCACCCCAAGTCCAGTGTCCTCGCCCTCCACCCCCTATGAGATACCCCCTCCATTCCTCCCTCCTTCTCTCCCGTCGTTGAGCCCCCGCTTACCACCCACCCCAATGCCCCTCGCTCATGGCCATGCGCGCCCCCGCAAAGCCCCGTGCCGGGGTGTACCCCCTGGTCGCGTCCATCACACGTGCGTCCCACCGCGCCCGTCAGCTCCGACCACCACTGCACGACATCGACGTCGCCGTTGTTGCCCACCCCGGTTGAACCGAGGCCGCCGTTGCATACGCACTGCTCTTTCGGTTCGAATGAGCCGCTCCGCAATCCAAATGGTCGCTGGAGGCCAATTCCGACCACCACTGCCGCGTCGGGCCTCATCGCCGGCGTGTGCGCTGTTTAAACCGGTCAGTTGGGCCACTCCCAATGGGTCCCGACGCTAACCACGGTGGTTAGCCCTAAGCTAACCTCCCTAATCTACCCATGTGACGCTGACCTATGGGCCCACTTATAATTAATTGAAGTGACTAACAAATTAACTTAAACTAACATGGAATGACAAGTGGGCCCCTAGGTATTTAACCAGATTAATTAAACAAGTTTTACATATAACAGTCACCGACATTGGGACCTATTGGTCAGGTTTGACCAGTCAACAGTAAAATTGTTGACTATTGACTGGGCTGATGACTCAGTCCCCCTGGCCCCACCAGTCAGCCTGTGTTGACTGGGCACTTGACCCAGTCAACTGGGCCCCCTTGTCAGCCACACATGCACATCTCTCGGTACACTTCTGTGTACCATAGCTTTTAGTGTTTACTTTATTTCCGAATTAATTTAATTCCAGGAAATTCGGAAAATGTTTAAATCTTTATAAATTAATATAAAATAATGTGTAGCTCAGAAGAAAATACTTTGTCCATGAAAGTTGCTTAGAGCGACGAGAGGAATCCGAATACGCAACCCATTCGTCTGCCACACGTCCCTAGCATAGCGAACATCCAACAACACCCCTCATGTCCGTCTGTCCGAAAATGCCAAACACTAGGGATACTTTTCCGGATGTTTTCCCCCTTCGCCAGTACCGACTACTACCACGTTAGAGCACATCTAGCATCGTCTAATGTCTTGTCATACATCGTCATGCATCTGTTTGCATTTGAAAGCACATTTGCTCCCTGGGTGGTTTTGGTAATTAATGACAACATTCTTTGCGGTTGGACTAATGCTTTTATCAAGTATGTTTCAGGAAATCCAATCACATTGGCTATGGCAATGACTGAAGAAGTGGACCCCTTAAAATGCTAAGGCAAGCATTGGCAAAAGCTCAAGACTCCATTTTTGGTTTAGTGATCCAAGATCACATTGAGTCCATAGGAAAAGCCAATACTATTAAAAGGGGATGAGGTTGTGTTGATGATCTGGTTGCTCAAGTGCTTAGTGATATATCTCCTTCAACTATCAGCAACTTTCACTACAATACACACTCATAAGTAATCTCGGACAAACCGATTTTCCAAACTCAGTCCCACCGAGATGAACCACCTCAGCCATAAGCCAAACCCTAGAAAAATCGGTCATTCCGAGTTTGAGATCGGCCTCACCGAAACATGGACTGCCAAGCTTCTGTAACCTTCTGTCCTCAAATCGGAATAACCGAGATGGCATTATCGGTCTCACCGAAATTGGCAAGCTCCTGTCTTGGCTAAAATCGGTCTAACCGAGATTGCATTTTCGGTCTCACCGAAACTGGCAAGTTCCTGTCTTTGCTCAAATTGGACAAACCGAGATGGTATTTTCGGTCCCACCGAAAACCCCAACGTTCACTATATTTGAACTTTCGGTCTGACCGAGTTTCCACTTCGGTCTCACCGGGATTGCTCAATTATGTGTGTAACGGTTGGATTTTGTGTGGAGGCTATATATACCCCTCCACCCCCTCTCCATTCGTGGAGAGAGCCATCAGAAAGAACTACCACTCCTACCTTACACTTTCTGAGAAGAGAACTACCTACCCTTGTGTTGAGATCAAGTTGCTCCATTCCTACCATATGAAACTTGATTTCTAACCTTCCCAAGTTGCTTTCCACTCAATCCTTTCTTCCACCACAGCCATATCAGTGAGGAGAGTTGAGTGTTGGGGAGATTATCATTTGAAGCACAAAAGCAAGGAGTTCATCATCATCTACAACATCTATTACCTTTTGGAGGGTGGTGCCTCCTAGATTGGTTAGGTGTCGCTTGGGAGCCTCCGTCATCGAGATGTGGAGTTGAACCAAGAAGTTTGTAAGGGCAAGGAGATCGCCTACTTCGTGAATATCTACCCCGAGTAAGGCTAGCCCTCCGTGGGCGTAGGCCATGATGGAATAGACAAGGTTGCTTCTTCGTGGACCCTTCGTGGGTGGAGCCCTCCATGGACTCGCGCAGCCGTTACCCTCCGTGGGTTGAAGTCTCCATCAAAGTGGATGTACGATAGCACTACCTATCGGAACCACGGGAAAAATCATTGCGTCTCCAAATTGCGTTTGATCTTCTCCACTTCTCTTTACTACTTGTGCAATTTACTTTCCGCTGCCCATACTCTAGAATTGCATGTGTAGTGTGCTACTTGACTTGTGTGTTGTGCAAAATCTGCCAAAATCTGTCCTTGATAAAAGACAGAATTTTTATCTTGTCGAGTAGTCTAATCCCCCCCTCTAGACACTCTCACCTTCTTCGATCCCTCAGCATTGTATTCATTGTTTCTTCCCCCTCTTCTCTCCGGTAGACTACAAGACTGATGCCACTGTTGCCCCAATCGTCTACGGTGTTGACGACCCTCCTTCTTGACCGAGCTTCCAGGCAAGCCAACCCCCCTTGATCACTAGATATCGCTCATTCTCTTCTCTCTTATTCTTGCATTAGGTTTGCTAATTTTGATGATTCAATAGCTCCTATTCTGTTGCAAAGCCTGTCATTGTTGCTACCACTGTTGATATCTTTACCTGCTATCCTAAATGCTTAGTATAGGATGCTAGTATTCCATCAGTGGCCCCACATTCTTGTCCGTCTGCCATGCTATACTATCAGGCCACGATCACTTCGGGTGGTGATCATGGTTATACTAAATACATACTATACATGTTACATGATGTGACTAAAGTCAGGTCGGCTCGTAGAGTACCCGCAAGTGATTCCCATGTGGGGGCTGAAAGGATAGGTGGTTCCATCCAGGTAGTGGTGGGCCAAGGTTCCCGACGGCCCCCCGAGTGATTCTTTGTGGCGGAGCAACATGGCAGGTTGAGACACCGAGGAGAGAGGTGGCCAGGTTCATGGTCGTTGTCCGTGGTTATCTCATAATAACACGATTAATGAGTTTGGATATTTGATCGGAGTCTCGCTACGAGCCTGTATGCACTAACCAACTACGCGAGAACAGTTATGGGCACTCGACGGCGTGGTATCAGCCGAAGCCTTCTTGACGTCAGGGACTGAGCGGCGCACGCAGGGTTGGACCGCGTAGCGCAACTTCCTTTGTAATGGAGGTTGCTAGGTCTGCTCACTGGCCACGTACGCGACGTGCAGGTGTGCAATGGGTGATGGGCCCAGACCCCTGCGCGCTTAGGATTTAGATCTGCATGCTGACCTCTCTGTTATGCCTAGGTAGGGCTACGACATGTTGATCTTTCGAGGCCGGGCATGACCCAGGAAAGTGTGTCCGGCCAGAGGGATCGAGCTTCTTGGGTAATGTGGTGCACCCCTACAGGGAAGTTCATCTATTCGAATAGCCATTTCCCTCGGTAAAAGGATGCCCCGGAGTTGTATTTAGACCTCATGACAACTAGAACCGGATACTTAATAAAACACACCCTTTCAAGTGCCAGATACAACCCAGTGATCGCTTTCCCATAGGGTGATGAGGGAACGATCGCCGAGTAGGATTATTCTATACGATGTTACTCGGTGAACTTTCCAAGTACTCTCCTCTACTACTGCAAGATGGAGGCCGTCTGAAGCGATGATACAAGTTACTTACTAGGTACTCTCTTCCACTGCTGCAAGATGGACGCTGCCAGAAGCGTAGTCTTTGATAGGCCTAGCTTTTCCCCTTCATATTCTGGCATTCCGCAGTTTAGCACATAGATATTACCCCTTCATACATATACCAACATATATGTAGTGTAGATCCTTGCTTGCGAGTACTTTGGATGAGTACTCACGGTTGCTTTGCTCCGCCGTTTCCCCTTTTTATCTTCTTCTCGGATGATGCAACCAGATGGTGGAGCCGTGGAGCCAGATGCCATTGTCGACGAATACTACTACCCCGCTAGAGCCTACTACTACATGGAGTTTGCCGATGACCAGGAGTAGTTTAGGAGGATCCAAGGTAGGAGGCGTGCGCCTCTTTTGGTCTGTATCCCATTTGTGCTAGCCATCTTATGGCACCTTGTTTGACTTATGACTATTGAGGGAGTCCTAGATTTAGGGGTCCTCAGGCGTTCGGGCAATTGATGCTGGGCCGAATTGATGGGCCATAAAGATAGAAGCAGAAGGCCCTCCCCCGTATTAGGTTAGGACTCCTATATACGTAGAGAGGTAGAATAAATGTTCGGATGTCACAATTCCTTCCTTCCCAAGTAATCTTTGTAAACCCTAGGTCTCCTCCGATGGATATATAAACCAGAGGGTCTGGTCCATAGAGGGTAACAGAATCATATCATAGGCTAGACTTCTAGGGTTTAGCCATTACGATCTCCAGGCAGATCAACTCTTGTAATCCCATATTCATCAATATCAATCAAGCAGGAAGTAGGGTATTACCTCGATCGAGAGGGCATGAACCTGGGTAAATATCGTGTCCCCGGTCTCTTGGTACCATCGATCCTTAGATCCACTATGCGCCCGCGAGAGGCGATCGGTGGCACATCTCGTCAACAATGATGATATCACCCTCAGAAACAACCTAGCCATGGGCCAGATCCTCCAGCTCGGCGGATTCATTGTGTGCGCCCGCGTGGCCTCCAGGCCAGCCGCACTCCACACGGCCATCGAGCACCACTCCTATATTGGCTCCGACCACTTCGATGACTCGACTTCGGCGGATTCCTCGTCTTTAAATGAGCTGCTGGACCGCATCGCCGCCTTGGGGCTTTCATCGTTAGATGATCAGATCGGACCTAAATCCGGTTGGGACGAAATCAATTCCACCCTGATCACTCACTCGGGGGAGGCAATCGAGGACCGGGCCAAAAATACTTCTCCTCTCCAAATGGAGACCGACGCTATTCGGATCTCCGAACCCATTGAGCCGAACACACCTCTCTGAGGTGCCACTCTGTGCCTTTCGAGCTCTGGGGCAGATGCCGGGCCCGCGGAACATTTAGATCTTGCTAGTCCTAGATCGTCCACACCGGAGGTTGTACAAACCCGGACACTACGTAGGGTCGGGACTCAAATTTATCCACATCCGCCCACCACAGTACACACTCTCCAAGTAACTTCGGACCACCGAACATATGTGATCTCACGTATATACGACAGCGGCCCCAAGAGACAGTCACTATAAAAAAAGACACATCCGTGACATTTTGGGCTGAACAAAACTTTTTTCTGTCATACTTATGACACTTCTATGACAATAATTGTGACAAAACATGGTATCATCATAGATGTGGTGGGGTCCTACTTCTATGACAAAAAATCAGGACAGAAAATGGGCTTTTCGTCCTAGGCGGGCCGGAGACGCAGCTGCATGACATTCTTTGGGCCCTCCATGACGGAAAAAACTATGGTAGAAGCGAGGGCGAGGAAAATATCGGGTGTTCCCGGTTACGGTGGGTGGTCGGGGCCGAGTGATGCGCGTTTCTCTCGTACACGCACGCGCGTGGGTGCGAGGCATTGGGCTCTAACTGAACCTGAGCGAGGCGTTGGGCTCTAACTGAACCCAAGCGATTGCGCCGCAGGCTACGCATTACTGAACCCAACCGATCGATCGATGGCTATTAACTGAACCCGATCGAGCGATTCCTTCGCTACTGCTGCTAACTGAAGCCGATCGATGCTGCCTCTGCATGAACAGTGAGTGTTGCTGGGGGGATTTGGATGAACAGTTCCTGGTGGGGGTGGCTGAACAGGACCCCGTGGTGTTGCCTCTACATGAACAGGACCCCGTTCGATCGAGTCGGTTGGGGCTGCATGAACAGGACCCCGTGGAGGGCTCCATGAATAGGACCACCCCGTGGAGGGCTGCATGAACAGTAGACAGTGGAGGGCTGGATGAATAGTAGACCATGGAGGGGTGGTTGATAAGGAGCCCGTGGAGAGGGCAGGTTGAACAGTAGCCGGTGGAGTAGCGCGTGGTGGAGGCTGAACAGTCGCAGGTGGAGGCTGGAGGAGGTCGATGGTGGATGAACAGTAGCCCATGGAGGCTGGAGGGGGTTGACGGTGGTGATGAACAGTATCCTGTGGAGTCCCGTTTTGTGGTATGCCACACCCCTCCCGATGAACAGGACCCCCGTTTCGACCGTAGCGCTTCAACACAAGTCCATTTCCTCCGTTTTGTGGTACCCCACACCCCTCCCGATGAACAGGACCCCCGTTTCGACCGTAGCGCTCCAACACAAGCCCATTTCCTCTGTTTTGCGGTACGACACACCTCTCTCGATCCAGGACCCCCGTTTCGACCGTAGGAGGTCCGTTTCCTCCGTTTTGCGGTATGCGAGGCCCCTCCCGATGAACAGGATCCCGTTTCGAATGTGGCCGATCGAACACAAGGCCATTTCCTCCATTCCGCGGTACGCCAGGCCTCGTTTCCATTGGTTGTTCCGTCCAAGCCCTCCCGATGAACACGAAGACGCATTCCATTCCAACCCAGCCGGTAGGCTCCCCATGAACACGAAGACGACGTTGTTTCTCCATTCCAACCCAGCCATGTACACGAGCCCTAGCCGTACGTATGCGCGAGTAGGCATTCGAGACCCGGCCTATATGTACGTACGTGGCCATATTTTCTTTCTTGCACACTGGCCGTTGTACGTACGCGTACATGCTACGTGCGCGCCTCTGCTACGAGGATCGCATCAAGCCCGTCATCAGCCGCATCGACGAAATCAAGAGGGCGGAGGGCCAGCGCCGAGATTAGGCATCCCGTCCTTCCTTGCCGCTGGGGGTTCATGACCAAGACAAATTTTATCTTTAGTTAGAACCGCAGCGATGACATGATGTAATATAACCTTGAAACATCTTTGAAAGTATGCATGTTATTTTCTTGTTTGATGTCCCCTTTGTGTGTCCGCCCTACGCTAGCTGGGTAGGCTTGTCGGTGCGAAAAACCCAAGGCGGCGTCCTGGGGACGGGTCCCCATTGGACTGCCCGGCGAGCGTGCTGCCGGGCAAGCCACCTTGTCGCCCTTAACGCAGCTCCTCGAATGGTCGAGTTTGAATCGAGTCAGAGTCGAGAGCTTTGTCAATTGCGGAAGGCTACCCTACCGTTTCCAACGCGGCCGTTTGAACTGTTGAGCGGACGCGAAACAGAGCAAAGGCGTTGCCGATCGGGAAGGGCCCCATTTGCGTGAAGGTTTCTTTTTGCACAAAGAACGATAACTCTGAGGAAAAACAACTTCAAATAATAGGATAGAAATATCCGAGGTTCGATGTAACTTAGCTTCTATTTGTAGCCGCACGAGCGCAGATCTTCCGGCCACCTTCCTTCTCAAAGGGCCACGAACACGAGAGAGCGTCGGGCCAACTGCTAGAGCCGATTCTTAAAACTGTGCCCCCTACCTTGCGCGCCAAAGATGTCGTGGTATTTGGATCGACACCTATGGGATCACAAGAATCCCTACTATGGTTGCGGGGAGCGGGGTTGAGAGAAGAGCGGATCTAACACTTAGCACACGGTTCCTTTGCTCAGGTTCGGGCCGCAAAGGTGCGTAAAACCCTACTCCTGCTTTGGTGGATTATATGTTTGTGTTCTTCAGCTAGTGAGGAGCTCCAAAAGAGTCGTGAAGAGTTCTAAAATCGGAATCCTTCTCCTGGTTGCCTCGGGCCTCCTTTTATAGGAAAAAGGGGTTGCCACAGTGGCACACAGGAGGTGGAAAGGGTACAGTGATGCGAGGTTATCCCTCGCATTACAGGACAAGGCACATTTAATGCGCTTAGCTTAGGTCTCCTCGCTTTATCGGGGATGAGGGGAGACGTCCGTCTTTTCCGTCGCCGCTCCTCCTTGTGTAGACACGCGCCCAGGCCAGCGGTGCCTGAGGCGCCATGTAGGCAGGCAGGCAGCTGAGGTGGCGCAACGGCTGGCCTCCATGAAGATTTGCATGTTGCCACGGAGGAGCCTGCCCAGCTGGTTGGGTCGGCAGCTGCATGGGTGGTGGAAACTCAGTTGGTGTGGGCCTGACGGTGGCCCTGCGGGCACCCTCGGCAAGGGTCTTGCCGCGGTGCCTGTTGTCATCCCCTGCAAGGTGCTTGCCGGAAGCCTTGTGGTTCTCCCTGGCTGGGATCCCGCCAAGGGTCGTCGTCCTCTTAGTGTGTGTATCTGCCCTTGAATGTCTTCACAAAGATCTGCATGCCACCACAGGGATATCTCCCGAATCCTTGCACCATGGGGGCAGTGGACTCAAGGGCGATCCGCTCCGTAGGCGTGGGGCGAGCTGCCGCGGCAAGGGTCTTGCCGGGGTTGCCAGAGCCGGTCCGGGCAAGGGTCTTGCCAGGGCTGCTGAAACCGGCTCCCGGCAAGGACCTTGCCGGGGGAAGCCACTTCGTCCCTTTGCTCTTTGTGGTCTTGTTCTTGGCGTTGCTCCAATTCCATCGAGCTTTGGTCTTACCTTGGCTCACCTCCCCTGCTGTGCTTGGTGTGGTGGTGCCCGTGGCTCAGACTGCCCGTGCACAATCATAGGGGTACAAAAAGTGTGCCCCTCTTTTAGTACACCGACAGGAGCCCCCGGGCCTAGGCCACACATGAGCGCGACGCGTTGTTGGGCCAGGCCCAGAACGGTGCGCGGGCAGGCGGAGCGGTTTTCACCGTGGTAAAATTTTCCGCGCGCTGCGCCTCCCACGACCCGCGCGCACGACGCGGGGTGGAGGTTCGTGCGTGACGTGGGCGGCATGCGTGGGGCGGTTTTCGCAGGCATGCGTCACGTCGCAGTAAATGTGAAAGGAGGCGGCCCGCGTTTTCCCCCATAAAAAGGAATAACCGCGAGCGCGCTGCTCACTTCCTCAATTTTCCTCGCGCCTCTTCCAATCTCAGAGCCGCTGTTCCCTCTCTTCCTTCCTTCCGAAGTCTTCGCCGTCGCATGTCGCCGTTGTTTCGCCATCCCTCTTCCCGAGCCATCCAACTCAGCCGCCATGGCGTCCAAACCCGCCAAGGGCAAGGGGGTGGCCAAGGGCGCCGGGCCCGCGGGGCCGTCGGAGGGCGCGTTTACGGGGGACCGGACGAAGGCTGCTTTCTTCATCCCGTCGACGGTCGACGTCCACGAGCTCCGGGCTGCCTTCAAACCCCTTTGGGGGGCAGAGACGGGGGGAGAAGAACTTGGGTCATCCGGCGACGCGCGTCGTTCCGGCCGCTTGCGCCCAACCTGGCCCAAATCGGTACCCTTTCTTTGTTGATTACTTCTCTTGCGGGTTGGGTCCCCCCTTCTCCGATTTCTTCTGTGACGTCATGCACACCTTTGGCTTCCGCCTTTTGGATTTTACTCCATATGCGGTGGCGTGCATCGCTTTCTTAGCGCACCTCTGCGAGGGCTTCATCGGGGTGCAGCCCAACACGGCGCTCTTCCGCCACTATTTCACCCCTCGGATCCAGCCGGGAGGCGCCGTCTCTGGATGCATCACCTTGATTCCGAGATCCAAGGGTGCGTACCCGGAGGGCGCCGTGAAGGAGAGGTGGGACGAATGGCGCGGCCGGTGGTGCTGGATTGAGGAAGACGAGCCGCCATCATTCTGCTGTGTCCGCCGGGTGCCGCCGATCCGTCGCCATCACCGCTGACGGGAGGCTCACCGTCACCATCACCAGGATTAACCAGCTCGCCCAGGCCGGGCTCACCCTTGAGATGATCGGGGCGGACTTCATTCGCCATCGGATCGCCCCGCTGCACAACAAGGGGAGCCCAGCCTGGCTCTTCAAGAACCCGGCTGACGTCATGCGGCTCCGCCCCGGCCTCGACCACAACCTCACAGTGATGGGACACACCCATTTCTGCCAGCGGCTATTCCAGCTGGATGTGGGTCGCGACGGCGAGGTCAAACAGACCGGCAAGGCCGTGAAGGTTTCCGCAAAGGCTGGCAAGTCCGTCAAGGGGCAGCTCTGCAAGCTGCCAGTGGGGGTGGTCCCGCTGCGCAACAATTCACGCCAGTCTGAGATCGTTGCCATGATCCCAGAATGCAACGCGCACGGCCCCGTCCCGAGCTGGCAGGAGCCGGCGGACGATGTCGTGCAACAATTCTTCGACACTCTGGTCGAGGTGTGCGTCAAGCCTGATGCCGAGCGGTGGCTTGTTAGGGACACCACCCCGGAGGAGCTGGACTACATCGCCGCTAGGGCGAGGGAGGCGCAGCTCGTCATGGAGGCCGGCAGCGCTGGAGGTATGGAGGACCAGGATGCCGCGGCCGCGGAGGAGGAGGAGCTCACCCAGTGGGCGGCGGCTGCCGGAGAGGCTAGCAGCACCAGCACCGGAGCTCCGCTGGTTGAAGACGCGGCCGACGGGTCGTTGTCGTCGGAGGACGCGGCGGCCGGCCCGACACCAGCCAGGGGAAGAGGGCGAGTCCTCCGGCGGGCCTGTTCCGGCGAGCCGGTCCGTCCCAGCAAGACTGCCCAGCCTCAATTTGCCATGAAGGGGTCCGGGCGCCACACGAGGGCCACGGCGGCGAGGAGGTCGACGAAGGCCGCCGATAAGAAGAAGGCGACAGCTCCGTCTCCGTCTAGGTGCGCACAAACTCCGCCCCCTTCTTCGCCTACCCCGGCAAATGTCGATTCGGATGGCGACGTGGAGTTCCCCTTCGACCTCGGGCCTCTCAGCCCGAAGAGGAAGAGGAAAGCGGCGGAGGAGGAGGAGGTGGACGACGAGTAAGTATTCCATTTCTTACTGCCATTTCCATCCTCCTAGACCATGCCACTCATCTTGATCTGTTCGTGCTTCTTCAGGGACGCAGAGACGCTGGCCCAGAGGATAAAGATGGCCAAAGCTTCGGCGAGCAGCCAACCCCCGGCTGGGGCTTCAGGGAAACCACTGGTGGTGTTGAGCAGCCCAGACGGCAGCCCCCGGCACAGCCCCCAGTGTAAGTCCACCATCCTCTTCTCACTCGAGATGCAGTAGACGTTTGATGCTAAGGTGCTGACCTTGTCGGTTTTGTAGGACGGGAGCAGCAGCAGGAGGGCCGCAGGGGGCTACCCCCAACGCACCACCCCCATCGACCACGCCGCCGCGACGGGCGTCCCCGGCAAGGGCACCAAGCATGGAGCCTACACGCATGGAGGAAGAGGGGAACTTGGGCGCTGGTGGCTCTGCCCCGGCGCCGGACGCCGGCGGGGAGGGGACTTCCGCTTCACTGCCCGGTACTGGTGAGTCGCCTGTCTTCTGTCTTTGCTTTTCCATTATCCCTTTTCTTGGCTTCATCATCCCCATCACTGCCTAGGCCCTCCTTCAACAGATGTGGAGGACGTGGACGCCGTTATCAAGGAGGTTGCTGAGGAGGCCGCGGCGGAGGCCGACAAGATCGCCACCGAGGAGGCCGCCAAGGATGCTGCCGGGGTCGCCGCGGATAAGGCCACCGAGGACGCCACCGAGGGTGCCGGCGATGGGCCTGCCGGGGAGGCCGGCAAGGCCACAGCCGAGGAAGAGGCGGTTGATGATCAGCCTTCTTCCTCCACAACCTCGGGCCCCGGCAGGTACCTGAAGGTGGGCGACGGCCTCTTCGTCCATCTCGTCGGGGCGTCAAGCTCCCGGGCGCCCGTCGGAGGGGAAATCTTCGATGGTGAGGTGCTCGCGGCCACCGGGCTCGTGGTTGTCGATGAACCGGGTGCCGGCGGCGACGGCTCTCCAGAAGGGCAGCTCTTCCGGGCCATGGGGGCCAACTTCCGAAAGCTCCAGGCGCTCTACCGCGCCCGTCTGGACAAGGTCAAGTCCAGAACAGCAGCAGTGGACGAGGCGGAGGTGGACTTCCAGGCGCGTGTCGCTGAGGCGCAAACCTGGTTCCACCAATCCCGCGAGGAGCAGAGGACCTTCCAGGAAGAACTGGCCAAGCGTGATGCGGAGCTCATCATGAAGATGGCCGACATCGAGAAGGCCCAGGAAGAGGCAACGAACTTGGCTGCCGTGGCGGAGGCCGCCCGAAACCAGCATGAAGCCGCCCTCGATTCCCAGGAAGAAGACCTCTCCGCGCGTGAGGTGAAGCTTGCCGCAACGCTCCGCGACAAGGATGAGGAGCTCGAGGTCCTTGTCGAGCGGCGGACTCGTGAGCTAGGGAAGAGGCACAAAGAGGCACTCGATGCCCAGGCTCTGGCCTACGCCGGCAAGGTACAAGAGCTGGAGGTGCAGCGGGACGAACTGAAGGGGCAGGCCCTCAAGCTGTCCTACGAAAAGAACAGGCTCAACTGCGCCTTCACGGAGGCGCAGGGAGCGGTCATCAGCAGGGCTGGGGAGCTCTCCGAGGCACAAAACTCCATCAGAGATCTCAAGCTGAGGCTGGAGGATCTTGAGAAGATGTTGTCGGAGAGCTCGGTTCGGGAGGAGGCCTTGACCAAGAGCCTGGAGGAGGAGAAGCAGCTGCGGGCGGACGAGGGCGCCTCCCACCAAGAGTACGTGGCGGGCGAGAACAGGTGGATCGGCCGGCTGGAGGACATCACCGGCAGGGTTTCCTCACAGTTGGCCCTCATGGGGATGCCAAACATGAGGTATGCCCCTGAATGGAGCGGGTCCGTCAACGCCAAGCTGACCCTGTTCTTCGAGGGCGTCCTCAATGCCTTGACTGATCTCCACTCCAACAGAACGGCCACGCTCGCCAGGGAGGCCCGGCAGCTTTGCCAGGGGGTCATGACCAAGGTCCTGATCAACGTGGCGTTCTGGAACCCCGCCCTCGACTTCGAAGCCGCAATGGACAGTTTGCTGGAGGATGCTGACCTCACGGCGCTCAAGGAGCGCATCAAGCCCGTCATCAGCCGCATCGACGAAATCAAGAGGGTGGAGGGCCAGCGCCGGGATTAGGCATCCCGTCCTTCCTTGCCGCTGCGGGTTCATGACCAAGACAAATTTTATCTTTAGTTAGAACCGCAGCGATGACATGATGTAATATAACCTTGAAACATCTTTGAAATTATGCATGTTATTTACCTGTTTGCTGTCCCCTTTGTGTGTCCGCCCTACGCTAGCTGGGTAGGCTTGCCGGCGAGAAAAACCCAAGGCGGCGTCCTGGGGACGGGTCCCCATTGGCCTGCCGGGCGAGCGTGCTGCCGGGCAAGCCACCTTGTCGCCCTTAACGCAGCCGCTCGAACTGTCGAGTTTGACTCGAGTCAGAGTCGAGAGCTTTGTCAATTGCGGAAGGCTACCCTACCGTTTCCAAAGCAACTGTTTGAACTATTGAGCGGACTCGAAACAGAGCAAAGGCATTGCCGATCGGGAAGGGCCCCATTTGCGTGCAGGTTTCTTTTTGCACAAAGAACGACAGCTCCGAGGAAAAACAACTTCAAATAATAGGATAGAAATATCCGAGGTTTGATGTAAGTTAGTTTCTATTTGTAGCCGCACGAGCGCAGATCTTCCGGCCTCCTTCCTTCTCAAAGGGACACGAAGACGAGAGAGCGTCGGGCCAACTGCTAGAGCCGATTCTCACAACTGCGCCCCGTACCTGGCGCGCCAAAGATGTCGGGGTATTTGGATCGACACCTATGGGATCACAAGAATCCCTACTATGGTTGCGGGGCGCGGGGTTGAGAGAAGAGCGGATCTAACAGTTAGCACACGGTTCCTTTGCTCAGGTTCGGGCTGCAAAGGTGCGTAAAACCTTACTCCTGCTTTGGTGGATTATATGTTTGTGTTCTTCAACTAGTGAGGAGCTCCAAAAGAGTCGTGAAGTGTTCTAAAAAGCCGAATCCTTCTCCTGGTTGCCTCGGGCCTCCTTTTATAGGAAAAAGGGGTTGCCACAGTGACACACAGGAGGTGGAAAGGGTACAGTGATGCGAGGTTATCCCTCGCATTACAGGACAAGGCGCATTTAATGCACTTAGCTTAGGTGTCCTCACTTTATCAGGGACAAGGGGAGAAGTCCGTCTTGTCCGTCGCCGCTCCTCCTTGTGTTGACACGCGCCCTGGCCAGCGGTGCCTGAGGCGCCATGTAGGCAGGCAGGCAGCTGAGGTGGTGCAACGGCGGGCCTCCACGAAGATTTACATGTTGCCATGCAGGAGCTAGCCCAGCTGGTTGGGTCGGCAGCTGCATGGGCGGTGGAAACTCAGTTGGTGCGGGCCTGACGGTGGCCCTGCGGGCGCCCTCGGCAAGGGCCTTGCTGGGGCCCCGGCAAGGGTCTTGCCGCGGTGCATGCTCTCATCCCCGGCAAGGTGCTTGCCGGAAGCCTTGTGGTTGTCCCTGCCTGTTGTCCAAATTTTTTGCCTCTACCTTTTTTGACATGTGGATCCCAATTGTCATCTACGCACACCACGTCCTACACTTGGCAAAACTTCGTCCCTCGTTTTTTCTGTTTTTCGCACACTCGACATTGTGTGGACATTTTGAAAATAACATATCTTTTTGACTGTGCATCATATGAAGATGTGCTATGCATGAATATTGATCAGCATGATGTTAACTGGCTGGTAGTTCTAGTTTCGCCCATGAATAAAACTTCCAGCATGATGTTAACACTGTTTGAAAAGGCCGTGTTAATATAAATGCTCTGCCTCTGAAAATTGCAGTTTCTTATCTGAAACTGAACTTGGAGTTTCTTATCTAAAACTAAAACTTGCAGTTTCATCTGTGAGAATCACATTGTCTGCACTTTTATACTCCTATGAAACTACATTTTTTAAGTGCAGAGAAAATATCTCCAAATTTTTTGCCTTTACATTTATTGACATGTGGGTCCCAATTTTCATCTACGCACACCACGTCCTACAGTTGCCAAAACTTCGTCCCTCGTTTTCTCTGTTGTTCGCACACTCGACATTGTGTGGGCATTTTGAAAATAGCATATCTTTTTGAGTGTGCATCATATGTAGATGTGCTATGCATGAATGTTGATCAGCATGATGTTAACTGGCTGGTAGTTCCAGTTTCGACCATGAATAAAACTTCCAGCATGATGTTAACACTATTTGAAAAGGCCTTGTTAATATAAATGCTCTACCTCTGAAAGTTGCATTTTCTTATCTCAAACTGAACTTGGAGTTTCTTATCTGAAACTGAAACTTGCAGTTTCTTCTCTGAGAATCACATTGTCTGAACTTTTATACTCTTATGAAATTACATTTTTTTAAGTGCCAAAAATAGATCTCTAGAATTCATAAAATACTTCATATGCTCAATACTGCAAATCTGAAATTCAAAAGACATTCATATCTGAAAGTACTCTCAATATACACAACACAAAACACAATTCACAACCTGCAAATACTAACAACCCTAAGCTCCTCCTGACAATTCACAACATGCCTGCCTATTGGTCTGGGGGGGATCCCTCCTATTCCTCAGCGGCAAACAGCCGCCCCGTGAGACGATGTGAACGACGAGGGAGAGGATGGCGGGGAAGTGTCATCAGGCCAACTGTTTTTCTCCTATTGCAGTTGGGTTCGGTCGAAGAAGACTCCACCGGCTCGCTCTGGCACGACACCCTCATAAACGGCACCTTGTAGATGCTCGATCCTTCAATCTCTGGTGGATGCTCCATCTGGGATCGATACTCCACAGTGAGCGCCACAGATCCCACTGATGGTGGTGGATCCCAATGCTTAGATGGAGCAGGGTTGGTGTCGGTAATTTTTACTTGGCACCTCTCACTCTGCATATATGTCGGTTCCATCCGTACATTTGTGCAGTTCCACCAAAATGCAGCTGAATAACCCTGTTTGCACAGATAATGAAAAGGCGTGATTAGATTATAGTGGCACTAGTTGATGAAACATACACTAATAAACAAAAGAAAATATTACAGCATACTAGAAATCGACCCAAGTCTCCCCGATATACCTTCTGCCAGTGATGAACATCAGTGTACATCAGTAGTACAAGGAGGGGCCATGAGACATTCAAATCTCTATTTTTGTGCAGATCAACTAAAATTAAGCAACCCAGTTTGCAGAAACGCTTAAACATTAGCAATGGGACTAGTTGATGAAACATACATAACAAAGAGAAGCACTTTCTTTATCTACATTGAAAATGAAATGATAGAGAGGACACTCGCTCTATTTTAAGTTTTTAACTGTATTATTACTTCATTTTATCAGTGACACTAGGGTTGAGTAGGTGGCAAACGAGGTGTATCGTGCGTCACAAGGATGAAGGCCGGGGGTGCTTAGACTATAATGCTGAAGCTGGCTGTTTCAGTCCCTATCTTCCCCTTGATGTTTCTGTGGTAGCATTTGGGTTGTAATCCAAACTTGGTCGAGCTGGTGCTGCGTCCCCCTGCGTGCCTAGCTTATGTGGCGAATTTGTCTCCTGCTAGTACTCAGTCCATTCTAATAGTAGTTGCATAACTGCACGTTTACACTGTGATGTTGTCGGATAATGGTTCTCTATGGTTGGGTTTCTTTAATGAAATCGGAGGGAACCCCCTCTTTCGATATATAAAAAAAACAGTGGCACTAGCAGTGCCAAAACATTGCCTCAAGTTAATAGTGCCACTAGATTAAGGTGAAAAATAATAATACTACTGCTTTATCATGGCAGTGCCAAAACAGTAGCACAAGAGCAGGATCAACATGTAGGATCTTTGGCAAACGGTCAGACCAAAAAGGAACATACCTCGTGATGGGAACCATATCTGCAGTCAACGCCATCGTAGAAGGTATAACACCAGTCACCAACATGGATGATTCAATTCATGGGACCTTTTGGTGCAGTTCACCTAAAATGAAGCAATGTCCCATGAGCTAGCAGCTTCTTCTTCGTCTTCTTCTTTTAAGAAAAGGGCTCCAGCCCCGGTTCCATTTCCAACAGAAAACGAAAAGAAGCAACTTATCTTAATGGGAAATTTAGGAGGACATGAAAAAAGCGCCATTGATTCATATTGCTAGAGGCATTACATTGAAAACAACATTGGTTTAACGTGTCCTTACTTTTAACAGTGCGACTGCTACATTTTACAAGTGGCATTACATAAGAGCGGCTCGGGGCAACAAACATGAGAATAGGATATCTAGGTTGGTCCCATTTTTGTCCGGTATATAGCCACCTTATACTGTGTAAGGCTAGCAAATCTAGTGCTGGACTTACTCTGTTGACTTGTCCCCCAGTCCCCACTTTCTTTCCTTTTCAACCAATAGATCGGGTTTATATTGAGTTTGTATTGCGCTCCCTTTATTTCCCTATTAGACCTAGAGACTAGTTGGATAGCCAGTCTCTGCTACTTTTCGCCCCCATTATTTCCTCTATCGACCAAGTCCTAGATTCAGGTAACAAATCTTCCCCCACCCCCACCCCCATTCTTCTTTGTTTGAACCAAGTACTACTAGATTCGAGTGCATGAACTAGTTTTACCTCTTAACGGTAAAAAATTAGGTGGTTTTCGAACAGCCGATTGATCCTATCTACACGAGGGGGCCTAAGAAATAGTAAAAGATACAAATGCAGCGACATCAGGAGCTCGGGAAGTAGAGCATGGCCGGTTTCAAAGGAAGTTATACCTGAGGGTCGCCGGGATGTCGCTAGGTGGGTGGCGGGAGGCCGGATCTGCCCACACTACGGCAACGAGGAAGAAGTGGTGGGAGGCCCTCCCTCGCCAACGATGCTTGGGAGAGAACGGCAAGGCACGCTGATTGGGACGCGTCGGCAGTGGGTAAGAGCCGTCGCCGAGGACGACCGCGTGAACGTTGCACCTTCTCACCTTCCTCGGCAGAGAGGATTCGGCTGGATCTGTGACCATCGGTGAGTAGAGAGAGAGAGAGAGTGGCCACTACTGTCGTGTTTAGATCTGGAGAGGATGAGACAGTGTGAAGAGAGCAACACTAGCAAGCAAGCACGGAGGCTCCTACCTATATAGTGGAGTACTAGTTTTCTTTTGTCTACCGGCCGGAGCCGGCTTGACCTTGGCAATGACTGTCGAGAAGTCTTCATGCATGTGCCCCAGAGGCGCAGTTGTCGTCATTTTGATCTGAAGCACCGGATAATAAGATATAACACGAAAAAATGCCACATAACAAGAAATCATAACCTCACTGCCAAAAGGAGACAAGATGAATCCCGACGGACAAACTAGACGAGGATCAAAGCTCAAATTAAAGATAAACTCGTAGAAAAGGGGTCCGTCGATAGATGTCCTAATTAACATAGCCGGCTTGACCTAGATGGCAGCCGAGTAATCTTCATGCATGTGCCCCCAATGACTATCCCAACTCAGTTGTCGCTGTTTAACCCTCACAGTGATCCGAAGCACATGACACCTAATTTTGCGAGATGACAAGAAATATTTTTTTAGATTTCTCACCAAAACTATAGCCCTGTACAACACAGCCTGCACGATATGTAGACGATAGCCAATCCAGGCGTGTCTGCTGGAGTCTGGTCACATGCATGGACGAACTGATCTTCCGTATCTTGCAGGGATCGTCCAGGTACCAACGTATGTACTTCTATTAACTCATCGACTTGATGGGCCGGGGAGTGTGCCTATGGTCGGTTCTCAATTGCGGTGCCACATGTGTGGGCAAACGCACTATGACGCGCGTTCCATTCGGAGAGCGGTGTGCCAGACCGACCGACCGTCTGGGGTGCGACGCGAACGCGACGGGTGTGCTATATACTCCGTACATGTGTACCGCCATTTTCTTGAGGCTTTGCTCCATGGCGCAATCAATGGATACAAAATTAGTATACTGCATTATTTAAAAGTCGAGGGCGGGGCTTTTCCCGCGCAGTAGGTGGGGCAGTTCCGCCTAGTCGGTTCGACAGAGACGCGAGAAGATGAGGGAGTAGGCTACTGCTAACGTAGGGTTGTGTGATTTGACAGTGAGTTACTGCTGGACAGGTGGGGCCCAGTGATTTGACTTGCAATAATCATTTTAAATGCCAAACCGGATTCCTGACCACCTCCATACATGTGCATCTCCCGATGCTCCACCATGTAGAGGCTGGCTCTTGGTTGAGAGCCCACTCCTCCACTTTTTCCTTGCCTCTTTCCCCCACATATGCAAAAATGCCATGTAAAGCGGGCTTATAGCCCACTATTGTACTTGATCCTACAGGTGCTAAGCCTGCCACATAGGCATAACGTCTCATGTGCCAAGTTAACTAAGAAGGGAGAGACTAGCTTGGTGACCCCAGGAAGAAACGGTGATAAGCGTGTGTACCTAGATGAAGCAAACTTAGCAACAAAAAACTAAGCACCTATGCATTGGGGACATGAGTTGCTAAGCCATTTAATGCCCATAGCACCTCATCTAAGCACCATTTCATTGGAAGAGGTCACTCCTTGGCATATGCAATAAATACTACGAAGAAAGAGATAGAGAGAAGTAAACAAAAATAACTCTTACAACCAACCTTATAGCCAACCTTGTTGTATGAGTGACTAAGGCTACCCGTAATGGTAGTATCATACGTAGTATCATGCATGCCAACTAGGCAATTTTGATGAGGTGGCATAGTATTTAATGAAGTAAGAGAGGGTTGAGTATCATATCATGATACCGTATCATATTAAATGATGTGCTATTATGTGTCATGCATGGAAATAAATGAACCATTCTATGATACCAAATATGATACGATGCACTACGGATGTAGTATGAAACACTAGTCTCTTATGCATGATACTAGTATATGATACTCCCTAGTACGACCAGCCTAAGTGATGACTATGTATGACATGCCAACATCAAGTAGCCTAACGCACCGTGTTAAATCTCCAAGGGTGCGACTGCGCGAGCGAGGCGACGGTTGTGGTAGACGCCCTTGGATCTGAGATCGAACAGTCGCATGCTAAGTTGCTGAAAATTTGCAGAATAACCCTCCAGGATAGGATATTCACCCATAGGTCTAGAATCACGCCCTGCAACCATTCGATCTCAGATCCAAGGGCTCTCGGAAGCCCGTATCAAGGTAGAATGGAAAGCTTCGTATCACCTGTAATTTTCCCGACGCTTGACATGACATCGAAAGCCATTTAATTGGGTGTCGAGTAGACATGACATCTAATTGGGCCCCCATAGTATTGTGCATGAATCCATTTATCCACCAGGCAAGCCACTACCCTGCCATTTACATGCGCCCCCCCCCACTCGTCATTTTTACAATCGATAAACCGCTCCTAGTCGTCCTGTCCTTTCACATTACGGCAGTTCCACTAATCCTAACCCTCCTCCCAAATCCATGGCGTCCCAAATCTCCATGATTGGCGGTAATTACAAGGTTAGAACCATAACCGACGATGAGTTCGATGTCATCTACACCCTTTCTTCCACAACGGTGAAAGAATGCCTTGCTTGCTTGAAATGCATGTTTGAAAACTCAAATGATGAGTGAGTCGCTTGGCTAGATGTTGAGTACACCACAGTCCTGGGAAGCGAGAAGAAACTAAAGGAGGCAGAGAAGAAGAAGCACGTCGTGATCCAGGTTTGCGTGCATGACTTATGCTTGGTCTACCACATATGCCATGCCGACGTTGAGTGCGAGGAATTTAAGAAGTTCCTCAAGGGTGGCCGAGTCAAATTCATTACTATAGACTTTAGGAATGACAAGGAAATCCTGGGTCGGATAGGCCTCGTTGTAGGCCAGCCCTTCGATCTTAGAAGAAGAGCCTGGTGTCCTCCTCTAAGCCTTCAATTCTGACCCTGGCAGAAGCCATGGTTCATCCTATGTACAGTGAACTGAAGAAACCTCCGCACACGTTTCATCGTGCATGGCAGTGGACTGTACTAGATATAGACCACATCCACTGCGCTGCAATGGATGGCTACCTTTGTTTCAATATCTACAAGGGTTGGATGAAGATCAAGAGCCAAGTGTGCGGTTCAAGCAAAGAAGTATCACCCAAGAGGAAGAAGGACAAGGACAAAGTCGAGGGCGTGGACGAGGACTCCGAGTAAGGTGGCAGTGTCGTTCCTCATGGTGTTTCTAATGCAGTGTCTACCGGATTAATTGCTTAGTTTAATTTCGGGTGTGCTTAGTTTTATTTGAGGGGTGTGTTGTGCTGAGCCCTCAGCAGAACTATGTTATGTTTCTTCTTGTTATATTTCATAAATTTCATCTTTTAGTTGGTATAGTACTACCACTCATTTCTTGACATTATATACGTACAATATATATATATGGCCAACATCATATAGCTAGCAGTTTAGTTGTCAGAGAATTTCAGGGTGCTTAGTTTTGTTACAGAATTCCAGGTTGCTTAGTTTTATTTGAGGGGTGTGTTGTGCTGGACACCATTAACTTATCATTGTGAGAATCGACTTATTTTTGTCATGCAACATGGTCAACGGGTTTGACGTGAAAATAACAATGTCTAATGGCATTTCTGAGCAAACATCTAACTTAACGATGGCACTTTTTAGATATCTAATTGCATTTTTGAGCAGGCATCTCACGGATCGATGGCATTTTTTGGGTAGTTGTAACTTCTAATGGCAAAACTGAGTAGTGATACACAACTAGTGGCATAAATAACAAGAACCCAAGAATTAAGTAGGGCTAATTTCTTTATTTATTTATACCTTTGTGTGCGAAACAATATACACTGTCTCCCGCCAGATTTTCTTTACAGAGGCAACATAGAACTATATGAGTGACCTGTTAAATTTTGGAATTATTCCGGGTTCGTTTGGCCATTTTTATACATTAATTGATTTTAATTGAGTTTTTGTTCATTTAATGTGCATAATTCAAATTTGAACTACAAGCAGATGCTCCCGTGCACCAAAGTTGACTAAAAAATCACATGTGTGTCCTCGGGTGAATTTCTAGGTCTCTTGCAAGAAATGGGAATGAAATTCAAACATTTGGGCATCGTGGTTCAGCCGAGAACATTGAGAAGCTTGGTTTTAAGATTCTTGTAAATCCAAAACACGCCTGAAAATCATGAAACTTGGCATGGTGTCATGTCATGGTACTACCATGCTGTGGTAAAAAAATTTGCAGAGTAGGAACAAGTTTTGGTATAAGTTTCTTACAAACCGGAGCTTCTCTCAAGAAGGCTCGTGGTTTTGAGACAGAACGTGTCACCTTTGTGTGCATAATTCAAATTTTAAATACAAGCACATGCTCCAGTACACCAAAGCTGGTTGAAAAATCACATGTGTGTCCTCGCGTAAATTTCTAGGTCCCATGCCAGAAATGGGAATGAAATTCAAACATCTGGGCATCATGGCTCGGTTGGAAACATTGAGAAACTTCATTTTTTTAATTCCTGTAAATCCGAAACACGCATGAAAATCATGAAACTTGGCTTGGTGCCATGATATGGCACCAACAGGCTGTTGTAATTTTGCTGTTCGATTTGCAAAGGCGCACACATTAACAATCAACAAAGTCATTTTGGAACAAGTGATGTCACGTTACAATCGGAAACACAAGTATTAATAAAACCGTGGGCGTTCTATTTACCATTTACGTGCCGCCACGCGTACCCCTTTTTTATTAGCTAGGAGGCACCGTGCAGGGTAGCTATTTGAGTACGGGAGGCGTGCGATCAGACCCCTGCGCGTGCTTATCGGGAGGAGAGCCCTTTGACCTCCATCTGCCTTCCACCTCTCTCCCAAGGTCTCCATTAATGGCGCCCGAGCCTCTGTTTAATGGCGTGGCAATGTCTCACTCGACTGAGATTTAAGAGAGAAAAAAGAAAATTTTGCACGGATCTTGATGTAAGATCCGACGAACCTATATAGCATCTACCGTGACTTATAGCAAGACTGATGAATATATATAAGGACGACGAGAGTGGATAATAATTGTCTTACATAATTTGGAAGATAATTAGAAATGCCACATGTGGCTATGCCCGAAATACACAAGGGCAAAAGAAGAAGGACGACGCATACAACGATCTGGCTCGCTGGTCTCTACTTTCTTTATGCGCTGCAGGTCGCGGAGACTAGTTCTCGCGGCGGGCAATGATCTCTTTCATCAGTTTCATGTCCTTAATACGCTGCTTGGCAGCATCCATGGATTCCTCCACCAGCCTGTTGTGCTCGATGCGGAGCATGACATTCTCATCCATAAGATTCTTGATGATGACGCCCATCCTCTGCAACACGACAGCGGTCTCCTCCTCCTGCTTTGCCCTTCCGGCGATCTTCGCCCTCAGCAGGTCGCGCTCGCCCCAGAGCTTCGCATTGCCCTCCCCAAGTTGTCGGATGACGCTGGTAGCCTCGTCATGCATCCTCGCCCAGCCGGAGATCTGATCCATCTGGCTATGGACTATCGCATGCATGCGCCTGTAAGAGTCCTCGCCTGCCCGCGAGAAATTTTCCCAGGCCGCCTCGGCGCGGCGGGACGTCTCTGCTGCTTTGGCGGCGCGGCGGGACATCCCTGTTGCTTCCGCGGCATGGTCGGACCAGTCTGCTACATCGACGGCACGACGGGACCTCCGTGCTGCTTCGACGACGCGGCGGGACCTCTGTGTTGCTACTGCTACGCGGCTGGACATGTCGGCTGCTTTCGCGGCGAGGCGGGACATCTCTCGTGCTTCCTCTTCCATGGTCACCTCTCCCTGGTGGAAATCTCTTGACTTAGAACTCACGCTGGCTATGGCTTGATTGACTTGATTGTTTTTTGTGGATGAGGAGTTGAGGAGGAATGTGCAGTCATCTTATAACCGAGTACTACTAATGCGCTCCTAAGTGGGAAACCATTTAGGTTGTGATCGGTGTGAATAGGTTTGCAACTAAATATAGCGTGGTAGTAGTAGTAATTTGGAATGTGACAAGATGCGCTCAAAATTTATTAAAAGGTTAGAGGGCGGGGCAGTCTAGCTTGGTCCTTTTCACGAGAGGCGAGGGCCTTTGTGATTTGATGGCTCATTACTGCTGGAAGGAGGGGCCTTGTGATTTGACTACTCGTATAAATGTGCCAGCGACGTGAGGAGGAGCAAAGAACCGTGCGGTATACTCAAGTTTTCCACTGGAGTACGACAGAGGGGCACGAAACACGGCAGCCCAGTGCCATATCCTCTACTCTCTACTCTTATTATGTATTACTAGCAAGAGGCATTGTTCTATTGGCGATAAAGAATGATCTAATTTGCTAGTCATCTCATTTTTAGCATTGTTCTATTCATGCCTCGCAAAGAAGGTGACACGTGCGGTGAAACACACGAAGAAAAATAAGAAACACAGGAGCAAAAGAAGAAGGAGGATTATCACCCCCAAAAAAGAAGGAAGACGCACACACAAGTCTGGGGCGCTGCTCTTACTACATGAAGGGTTGCTGGCCGCGGAGTCGTAACTGCTTCTTCATCGCCTCCACGACCTCCATCTCCTTGCGCGTCTCCTTTGCCATCTTCATCATTGTGTCCATGACACGGGATTTCTCGACGCGAGCCTTCATCATCTGTTCCATGGCCGCATTACGTACCTTGACAGCAGCCGGGTGCTCGATGCGGAGCTTCGCCAACTTCTCCTTCTGTTCCATGACGAGGGCCTGCAACATCTTCATCGAGGAACTAATATTTTCATGCAGCTTCTTCCAGCCGGCGTTCTCCTCCTTCAGCAGGTCGAGCTCGTGGCAGAGCTTCGCCTTGTCCTCCTGAAGTTGCAGGATTTCGTCGGTCGCCTTCTTCTCCGAGGCAATGCTCTTCTTCAGCAACATCACCAAGCCGCCATGTTGTCGAGGCTCTCCTTCAACAGCTCCACCAAGTCATGGATGAACTCCTTCTGCTTATTGAGGTGCTTATTGAGCTGATCGGGCATGCCATCGAGGGAGAAAGACTCCAGCGCCGCCAGCTCGGCATGTTTGCCTCCGCGTCTAGGTCGCTCCTGGGGGCCATCGCCTACCCGTGAGAGATCTTTTGAGGTCTCTGTGTGGCGGCGTGCCCTCTTTTTTTTCCGCAACCATGGTTGCCGCTCCCTTATTACGAGTAGTTCTCGACCTAGAGCTCTGCACACTGGCCATGGCAAGGACGGACGAAGAAGGAGGACTTATGAGGAGGTAGGTAGAGTAATTTTCGGTTAGGTAGTTCCCCTTTTTATAACCGAAGTACTACCACTAGTACTAAAACCTGCATGGAACACGTTCAGGTTTGGTACGTACTGGTAGGTGTGAGCATGCTTGCACTTAATTGCAGCACTAGTACTTTCAAATGTGATGGGAACAAGGTAAAGATTAATTGATGGTTTTTGGTTTCGAGGCCCGAAACGGCTCCCGATCAGTTTAGTGGAACATAAATTTCAAGTAGACTACACTGCTCAGATCCGTAAATATTATGTTACTGTCCAAAATTGGCACAAAATACGAAGGAGACCCATGCAAGTACTACTAGCAACCCATGATTTAACTACTAGCATGCGCGCAGTGGAGTAGTAATGTCTTTCTTCCGCCCTCACATCCACTCAATTTGCATGCGCTGAATTAATTGACCATCAATGAAGTGAAGGACTTTACATGCGTCAAATTATCACATGGGGTGGATCTTGGTACAAAATTGCGTCCGGCCGTGTACCCGCGTGTGCGTGCGAGGGAATGAGTGCGTGCGTGGCGTGCGTGCACATCTTCGCTTCGTGCATGTACCACCAGTGCGGCTCAGGGAGGACGAGTACATTCTTCTGGAACCAGCAGCACGTCACTGTGATCAATCCACACAAGGATGTCGCGACAACGCCTCCACATGTGCCACGTGGCTTCATGAACTGTAAGAGAGACACAGTGTAGCATGCCATTGTGTTTTGCACATACTCGAAGTACTAGTAAGGTACACGTACATTGCACGCATCAGATTTTGCAACCAAAATACGAATAAATACCACACAATAGCATGTAAGCTCTGAGTCATATATGCCTGATGTAGACCTTCGTTTAATTCTTATAGTTCATATCATTCAAAATCAATTAGTTTTTATAAAAAAACCCTAGGGCCTCTTTGATTCATAGCATTTCCAAAACGCGGGAATAGGAAGAACATGGGATTAGAGTGGAATGTCGTCTTGAATCCTACAGGATGGTACGAGTGTTTGATTGTGCATAGAAAAAATGCAGAATTCTTTCAAAAAGGTTTGAGTGGATGGGATGTTTCCTATGAAATCTAATGCAAATGAATCATATGGAAAAATTCCTATGGTTTACAATCCTACGAATCAAACAACCAAGATAGGAAAAAATCCTAAGGATTAGAATCCTCCAAAATTCCTTCGAGAATCCTTTGAATCAAAGAAGCCCTTAATCTATTTTATGATTCATGGAATTGTGCGTTGTAAAGCATAAAGTAAAAAAAATGGCAATTCAACTAGAAAAAAAGTTTGGGCAGTAATGATATGGAAGATTATAGAACAAAGGAGAACCACTATTGTTTTGAGATTTGTGCATTATGCTTAAGTTCAACCATGGAGTCTGCTAGATTGTACATGTGGCAAAATCCGGTGGGGGCTAGAAGATGGTGCGAGGGGACGAGTGGAGGGAGACTATGAAGGAGTGCACAACTGCGAGGTCGATATTTAGAGAGAAGGGCGAGAACGTGCGCTGTTGCACGCAGTGGCGGAGCCATGAAAAATGTCCCATGAGCTAGGGGGCCAAGCATTGCTAATCCTTTACAAGGAGGGCCAATTCATCATTTTAAACCATTTTTACCAGCAATTGTCTAATGATCACATTCATATTAGCCTCGATATATAGTGATGTTAGGGGGGGGCAGGGCCCTTGCTGCCCCCTGTCTTCGCCATTGTGCGCGCGTCTGAGAGATGAAGCGGAAGGCATGGCTGATGATAGGGGGGTGTTGGATATATAATTAATGTGGGTGTATTAGCTATATATGTAATCCTATATAGATAGGTATAGATTGATCGATGTGGACGTGGGAAAGAGGGTGATACCTCACTAGATATATAGATTGATCGGTTTATGTGGAAAACTATGAAAGCCTAGCTATATACACATACACACATAGAGGAACATCGATCGTTGCGCATGCATGTGAGAGATAAAGAATGCCCGATACGATGGAGAGGGGGATCTGTGTGTGTGTCTCT
>LR738710.1:544912784-544960763 GCA_902687465.1 Secale cereale | reverse complement strand
TGCGTGTGTGTGTGTGTGTGTGCCTTCATGGGAGACCGACTTGAAGAAAAAGATTGCATGTGTGCGATGGATAATGCCGACTGGTAGTGTGTGTGCATGCATGCACGAGAGAAATTTACAGGTACAATTAAAAAGAGAAGACTAATGTGTGGGTGTAAAAGACTAGGTGAGGTCATAATCAATGTAAAGTTGAATTCAAATATTTGAATAAGAGATCATGATGTTCGAAACCCATGCATGCATGAATATAACGGAAATCTACGCGGTGTGGTTTGGAAACGAGCATGTTGCAAGGTATACACATTGAACAAGGTCAGATTGGTTTGAATCTAATGTACCGATGGCATACATCATTTGGCCACATTGCATCCGTGCATGGACGCACTATTCTAATTGGAGATGATGGGTGGCTTTGGCATCACATATCTATATCTATACCCCTATAAATATATATTAAATTTTATATTTTATATATAGTGTGCGGATAACTTTAACTTTGAAAGATGGTCGTTGGATGAGGCCAATACGATGGTGCAGAGCTGGCAAATTTGAGCACTACTGGCTGTTGGATATCATCTAGATTCCACCAGATTTTGCCACATGTACAATCTAGAAGACTCTATGGTTGAACTTAAGCATAATGCACAAATCTTAAAACACAAGCACTTCTTCTTTGTTCTAGAATCTTCCGTATCAGAATTGCCCAAATGTTTTTCTACATGATTTGTTTTTACTTTATGCCTTACAATGCACAATTCCATGAATCTTAAAATAGATTAGCTTTCTTATAAAAACTAGATAATTTTGAATGAAATGAAATATAAGAATTAAACGAACATTTACATCATGCATATATGACTCAAAGCTTACATGCTATAATGTGGTACTTGGTCATAATTTGGTTGCCAAATCTAATGTGTGCAATGCACGTGTACCTTACTAGTCTAAATGGTGTTTGTGTGTGTGTTGTGTGTGTTAAACACATTGTACGTAGTATATCATACTAGTCTAAATTGTCTTTTTTTGGGTACACGATAAGCTTGTTCTCCCGAAATTTCAAGCCGCGCCTTTTTATGCCGAAATTTCAAGCTAGCGTCTCTGTCTATCGGGCTACAAAACTCTCGCTTCAACCCGCGCCTTGTTAGCCGAAATATTTAAGATATATCTTTGTCTCGTTGTGCTCCGACAACTCCCTCCATCTCAACCCGCACCTTGCTATTCCAAAATTTAAGCGCGCAAAAACTCTCACCTCATGTGAAATCCCGACAAGCGAAATGCCCGTGATACCCCTGAACCGAAAGAACCGCCTCATATCAGTGGGGGTACTTTCGTAACTTACCCCACATTTCGGACAAGCGCGTCCCTAAGCCATGGTTCCCCACTCCCATCCGATCTGTCCACCCATTCGTACACCGTGGCCGGCAAAACCCGTGAAGCCCCACTACCTCCTCCGTCCGCCACCCCGCCGGATCCTCTTCCCCGACGACGTCGTCCACAGCAACACCTCGACGTCCCTCATCCACCGTACCGGATGAGGATCCTTCGTCGATCTGGTCGTCCCGCCGGTTAAGCCACCCCATCCTCCACCTCCAAGGAGCTGCCTCGACGTTCCCCTCGTCTTTCGCACCACCTCCATTCCCACACCGCCGTCTTCACCTGCACCACCGGAACAACATCATCATCACTGTTTCCTCAGATGAAGCTGCGGCCTAATCGGCACCACCAAAGAGGTTATACATTAATCGCCACATTTTCTTCTTGATTCGTTCCCATGGTGCTCCTGGCGCTCGGTCCCGAGCCGACACGGCGTGGCTCCATCCACGGCGGCGTCGCCGGCCACTTCCTCCACGGCGTCGCTTCCTCGGCGGCGACGTCCTCATCAGTAGGAGCTGCTGCTGCTTTAGCTCTCGCTCGCGCTACTGCTCTGCTCTTGCTCTCAGTCCCCTGCCTGGTCTGCTCTTGCTCGTGCTGCTGCTATTGCTTGCGATGCTGCTCCAATTTAGCTACACTTCAATCGACTGAATCGACTTTTGGGTCAGTCGATTTTCAGGGGGTAGGGGTCGCTGGAGTTAAGGAAGAACCTGCCGCAGCGGGGAGAGGGGCTCGCTGGAGAGGTATGGTGGGGCGGTGGCGTGGGGATCACCGGAGAAAAAGCTCGACACGGGTGGGGGTGGCCTACTGGGATGGCCGGGGCGGCAGCGGATCGGCGGTGGGGAGTGTTTTCGGGGCAGGCCTGGCGGCGCACCGCGGGCCATGGGCGGCGGGGGGGGGGGCGGCTGTTTGGCCGATGGTGACTGGCGGCTCAGGGGGGTGGAGGTTGAAGATGAACTACGGGCCCTTGATTTCGTATCAAATGACTGCATAATCGATTGACCAGAGATGAAAAAGTCAGTCGGCTGACGTGTAGCCTCACCTCTAGTGCGTTCAGTTTGGACAGCAAAATTCAGTTTCCACAGTTAAGTTCTATTTTGACAGTTAAATGCAGTTTCGACGGCAAAATTCAGTTTCGACAGTTAAGTTTAGTTTCGACTGTTAAATTCAGTTTCGACAGTTAAGTTCAGAGATGAGCGGCTGATGTATACATCTAGCACCTTGTGGTCATGTATTTTACGTCATCTATTGGAGATGCTATTATAATTCCACTCAGGTTAACATTGTCTCTCTTGTCCTGCTTCAGCCTCGGCATCGTACAACTCATCGGAGCCGCTCCAACAAGGAAACCCTCCATCACAGCGGAGAAGTACCTCGGGCTCCATCTCCAGAGGCCTAAGATCTTCTTCCCCTCCCCCGACAGCCAAGTCACCCGGAGCATCCTCACTGGCTAGCCCAATCACGCTGAGATCGACATGGCTTCGCCAAAGAGGTTGTACACTTCTTGTGGTTTGACTTAATCTCACCATGCTTCTTTGCATCCCGTGATCTTCCAATTCTTGTGAACCAAACACCCAGATTGGCAGAAATCCTGTGTTTTTTAATTCTCTGTTTTGCACGTGCATTCCTAACCTATTCCGGTCTATTTCCTATCCCTGCATTGTTAGAATCCTCAAATTCAAACAAGCCCTTACACAATTACTTCTGTTACTGATATGTGTCAAAGAAAACCTTGTGTAGTTTGTCCTCCTCCTGCGGTGCTGTGTTCCACCCCAGCTCAGCTGCTCCAACGACGGAAGGGTTCACCACAGCAGGGATCCGCTCTCCAGACTGTCTTTCGCCACCTCAGATCTTCTTCCCCGTAACTGGCCACCACGACAACTGCATTACCATCATCAACTGAGCAGATGACCTTGAGGACTACACGGGTCCGCAAGAGAGGTCGCACGCTTCCGTGTCTGCTTACGTTATGCATCGCTTAATATGATGACATGCTACTTTATCGTCGTGTTCACCCATTAGACTCCGACTCAGGTCCAAACTTATGCTGAAACTTGAGTTTTTAAATGGTTGTGGGGTACATATTGGGCCAGCAATCAGTACTATATGTCTACTATCTGGTTAATCTCGGGTGTCTAATATGAGTTTCATGTTGGGTGTAAACAAACATCAACGGAGCCATTATCTGTATTTTTTAACTAAAGCTATTATCTGCCTGGTATCATTGGTTTTGGGTCTATCCAGAGTTTGCTACCTTCACTCTGGATTTGTGCATGCACTCCTTACATAATCTCACTATGTTTTATTTCTATGCATGTCAGTTATTGTACATAATGGAACTGAACATGTGGAGCAAAAGAGACGAGCCTTGCGTGGCAATAAAATTTCATGCAGACGTTGCTCCATGGTGGGCACAAAGGCAGCCACCCTCCACCCATTTCGGATCGTAATCAAGAGGAAGATAAATCCTCAGAGGAGGATTCAGAGACAGATGACCAGTCCTATTCCCCCCCCCCCCCGAGGTGCATGCTCTAACTTGGCAGGGTTAGGTTGCTCATATCATGCGTATGGTATCTTGCATTGCTATATCATTTTCTTAGTTTAGACATGATTTGTGTGAATGCCACGTGTTTAGTGTCTAATTACCATATATGTGAATTATGCAATGCCATCTTTTTGCAAGACATTATATATGTGAATTATGCAATGCTATCTTGCTGCAAGGCATTATATATTTGAATTATGCAATGCCATGCTGTTTAGCCAAGCGTCATATTTGTGAATTATATCATGCCGTCCTTTTTTTGTATTTCTCATTGCTTTTGTCGACAATGTTTGTATATTCAACTGCTCTTCCTGTGCATCAGCCATTTGAATTGGTGATGGACAAATCTGGAGTGAAAACAAGGTCTCCAGATCAGACAATGCTACCTGGTGAAGCAGATATGTTGTTTGTTACAGATAGCTCTTCAGAGGAGGATTCAGAGCAGATGACCAATCCTATTATCCCCCTGAGGTGTATGCTCAAACTTGGCAGGGTTATATTACTCATATCATGCATATGTTGTATAGCAATGCTTAGTTTTTACATCATATACACGACATTGAATGTCATCTCCTTAGTTGACACATCATATATGCGATTGCCCTCTGCTCACTTCCTTAGTATATAAATCATATATTTGAATTATATCATGCCATGATGTTTACATAGACAGCATGTATCTGAATTATGGCATGCCAACCCATTTTCTTAAGACATAATATAGTTATATCATCTCATCCTGTTCACATAGTCATCATATTTTGAATATTGTCTTCTATCCAGGAATTATCATGCCATCATGTTTCCATCGACGACATGTTTGTGATTTATGGCATGCCAACCACTTTAGTAGACACATCGTATAGTTATATCATGTCATCCTGTTTACATAGTTATCATATTTTGAAGTATGTCATTCTATCATGTTTAGTTAGCCATCATACATGTGAAATTGTGTCATGCTATCCTGTTTAATTAGCCATCATATATTTGAAATTATGTCCTGCTATTCTGTTTGGTTAGACAACATAAATGTGAATTATTTCATGCCCTGTTTTCTTCCCTACTATCCATTGCTCATGTCTATCTTACAATGTCTGTACATTCAATTACTTTTCTTGTTTATCAGCCATTTCAATCGGAGGGGGTGATGGCAGTATCTGTGGGAGTAAAAACACGGTCTTCAGAAAAGATCGTGCTACCTGTCGATGGAGATAGAACCACGGTTGTACTTGCCCAAGAACCAGCCCCGCCACGCATAACCTAGACTCATGCAGATTGTACCCCTACCCAGTTGGACAGAGAACCAGCTACACCCCTTCTAACCCCAACCCCGGCAGATAGTAACCAGTTCCCGTTGACATAGCACCGTCTCCACCACATAGCACCCAAACACGAGCAGTTAGTAAGGCAATTGCAGTGCCCAAAGCACGAGGACCACCACTCTGAACCCCAAGTCAACACTTAAAGCTGAAGAAGAATTGTTCTCAGGTCAGGTTCCGTAGCTATGGTTCATACTACTTTGCTCTTGCATCATTGTACTTACTCATACCAACCAATTTCAAATTTGAAGGATGCAATTGAAACTCCAATGGCGCAACAGGTATGTTTTAAACCTGTTTCTTTAACGTGTTTGCTGTTGAACTTGCTCTATTTTGATTTCAGTTTCAATTGAATAAACAGTTATGTTTTCATGCCATGCACATTACAAGTGTTGTTATTGCTGTGTAGTTTCCCACACTTATATTCTGTCTATGCTGCTTTGTCTTAAATAGATATGATTTGAACTGTATCTATCTTGATTTGGCAACATAAACTAGAATGATATAGACCATATAGTGACCATACTACATAGATATATGTTTGTTTCATGATGTTATCCTGTCCACCTTACTACTGAAATGGTTTACCAAAATGAGTTTCATATACTACATTGCAAATCTGTGATGTGTTTGTTTGTTTCTCCTTTAGAACGTGGATAAAATATTGGAGCAGAGTACCCCGTTATGGAATGGTTCACCCAGCAAGGACGACGACGACGAGCCGTGTCCACCAAAAATAGGGGGTGAGAAGAATTTTTCCCCCGAAGTCAAAACGGTGAATATGATATACGTCACCCACATCCCCAAGCGGGAGCGCAAGCGCGCGTTAAGGGACGTCTTCGCGATAGAGCCAGTCGCCCCTAAATTCAACCCATGCTCAGCCTGTCCGATCACTTTTGATCGTAGGGACCATCCGACCAGCATCCATCATGGAGGCTAGGCCGCACTAGTCCTCGATCCAATCAACGATGGATTCCACCTCACGTGAGTCCTCATGGATGGCGGCAGTAGCCTTAACCTGCTCTATCAGGACACAGTCCGAATGATGGGTATTGGCCCGTCAAGGATCAACCCCATCAACACCACCTTTAAAGGAGTAATACCTAGTGTAGAGGCCCGATGTACGGGCTCAATCACATTGGAGGTTGTCTTCGGTTCGTCGGATAACTTCCAAAGCGAGGCTTGATCTTTGACATCGTCCCCTTCCGCAGTGGCTATCATGCACTGCTCGGACGAACTGCGTTCGCTCGCTTCAACACGGTCCTGCACTATGCTTACCTCAAACTCAAGGTTCCCGGCCCCTGCGGTGTTATAACAATCAATGGAAACATGAAACACTCCCTCCGCACCAAGGAGCACACCGCGACCCTAGCAGCAGAAGTGCAGGGCGGCCTTATCAAGCCAAACACTACATCGGCTACCAAGCCCCCGAACACTATTAAACGAGTCCGGACTACACCACAGAGCGATAGCCCAGCTCGTCAGGAGCTTAGTTAGCAACCCGGCCTCCGTCTCAGCCCCAACCAAATTGTGGTCTATGTGCCACGCGTACATAACTATGGTTAAAGATACCATGGGCAAAGACAGAGGCACAACAAGGGTAAAGTCCACAATACGGCTAGACCATATCCGGACACCCATATTTTCCCTTTTTTCTTTTAACTCTACCCTTTTCGGGTTTCTTACAACCCGTGTCACCTTTTCAACGGTGCTCAAGCCTCTTCTCCAGGCCTATCTTGACAACGTTGAGTGATGATCCTCTCGAACGACAGTACAACAAGGAGACAAGCAGCACGGCAGAGTATCTCAATGGGTCTCTAAAGACCACCTCGACTGTATGCAAAAACCCGACACATCTTTCCCATGTGCTCGGCATGTAAAATAGCCTTGTGCGCCTTTTTGTACCAATACGTTTTGACGTATCAATGAGATTATAATGGAAACGGGTCCTGGCCTGACCTATTGGCTTATCTTTTAATCTATGCTTCCCTATTTCTGCTTGATTGTCATGTGCGCCTCGGTACGACTTAAATCACCAGTGGCTATGTTAAAGCCACGTACATCTTTTCATTGCTAAACAAAGTCCAAACAATTTTACAGTGCAATTCGGCGTCCTGAATATAGCATTATATGCATCGGCTCCGAATCATGTCTTTGGTCAATAGTTGGGTTGCCCGGCTCCTGTGTTTACCACCTTATGTTCCTCTTGTTCAGCTAAGGTAGTAATGGGAGAACTACTGCGATTGTGTTTCTAGTTCAGCCGGTCAAACACATCAGTAGAGAAAGCCAAAAACTAACTATCATGATGCGGCGAGAGCTGGTCAGCTATTCGGTGACTACTAATCTCTTGCGATTTTGTCCGCGATACGCGAAGGGCCGGCATTCGCTCGGCCGGGCGTCTATAGCACTCAAGTTCGGATAATCGAAGAATGCTAGGGGTTGTGCCTGTATTTCAATTATAAAACTCCTATGGCTAAGTGAGAACGATAAAGCCATATAGTCTGATTGCCTAGTTCGCCACACTAACACCTCCTTTACGGACCAAATCACTGGGTCAAGTGTGTTTAGGTGCTATCCCGAACACGCCTATACTATCTAAGCGCGGGCTGAAGCCGATGACTGGCCAACTCTGAAATATTGTAAACAGCCGCGCACAAGGAAACATTTCAAATTAAAACAAGATTACATATGATACATAAGCCTTGTTTTCATAATGCAGGATTGGACAACGCTGACACATTCATCCAAACATAATGTTCGTCGAACACTGACCATCTACAATGTGGGATCCCTCTAGGACATCATCGAAATACCGCTCCGACGTGCGGTGCTCTTTGCCTGCGGGTGGCCCTCGATTGCAAGCTTGACGGTGTCCATCTTCGCCCACTGCACCTTGATGCGGGCGAAAGCCATCCGCGCACCTTCGATGCAGGCCGACCGCTTCACGGCATCAAGCCGAGGGCACGCACTGATCAGCCGCCTCACAAGCCCGAAGTAGCTGTTGGGTATGGGCTCGACAGGCCACAAACGGGTTATAAAATCCCTCATGGCCAATCCGGCCACCCTATGCAGTTCGGACAACTGCTTCAGCTGGTCACTGAGGGGCACAGGATGCTCAGGCGCAAGATACTGCGACCAGAACAGTTTTTCTGTTGAGCTCCCCTCTTCGGCTTGGAAGAACTCCGCAACATTGGCACCACTCCCTGGCAGGTCCGCAAACGCTCCTGGGGAACTCCAAATCTAGGCCAGTAAAATGTATTTCTTCCTCACAAATTTGCTCTGTGTATTAAAGGCCTTACCAGCAGCAATTTGCCTCGCCTCCTGGATCTCCCGGCAAGCGTTTTGAGCTTCAGTCCGGGCCTCCTCAACATTTTGGAGAGCCTTAGAGAGTTCAGATTTTTGAGCCTTAGAGAGACCACCCTTGACACATGCTTTAGGCGGGAGGCTCGATCCTCCTCCGCCTTTTTCTTGGCCTCGGCCAGGGCTCTCTTGAGGGTCTTTACCTTAGAAGCGTCAGCTGTGAGCAGAGTAATAGCACTCACTCAGATGACAAATTATGCCTGATATTATTTCAGATACATATTCGATATTTCATACCTTGTCGTTCATCCAACTTTCGCCTCAGCTGAGACGCTTCGGCGGCATGGGAAGCTGACGCCTACATCGCACCCTGTTTTATTCAAATAGATATGTGTGTTAATCTCCTGTACGAGTACTTAGATCCTCTGCTCGGCCTTTCTTCCCGAACACCGAACATAGTCTCACGGGCTACTATCTATACACAAACACCTTTTTCTCATATAGCCAAAAGGTATTATATTACGTACCTCAAAGCCTCTCAGAAAGCTAGTATAAGCCTCATTCAATCCGCTCTTGGCGGACCGAATTCTTTCAACCATCGTGCCCATGAGGGTACGATGTTCTTCTACAATGACGACACTTTGAAGTGCTTCCGCCAATGTGTCCGGCGCCTCCGGATTGACAGAGGTCACTCATAGAATTTGCGCACTCCTTTCTTTCAAAGGAGGCCGCTCGTCTAATTCCGGTGTCACATGGGTCTACGGAATACTGTCCGGCTGTGGGCCAAATGGGGCATGGCCCCTGTCGCCAATCTCCATCGGGGTCGGCGCCCCCGGGTTTCCGGCAAGAGAGGTATTACCCTGTGGCGCCGCCTCGACGGCTTCCCGCACCCCTCCCTAACCCGGAACGGTCCTTTGGGACAGCACTTCGGCATTATCTGTGGCTTTGGGGGAGGAGACCGGTGGAGGAGACTCGCTATCCATCACGTTTGGATCCAGCGAATTCCCCGAAGACGAGGATCGCTGGGGGCGGACGCGAGCTGGACTACATCACATAATATAGTACATTACAATCACACGGCGGAAAGGTGCTGTGAGGACCCCGATCCTAAGTCACACCGATCTAGCATGTAACACATCATATCACTTTGCGGCCTCACGCACGGTATCCCCACGGGTGCCACCTTACCAGGCCCGGGACCGTTTGCGCATTTTGGCTCACATATATGATAGTGTCGCTAGCATCCATATGAAAGAGAACCCGGGCTGACATGACTAGTTATAAACCAAAACTGGCGCTAAATTACAGAGACAAGCATACATGACCCAGCAACGAACATGTCGGTCATTGATACGTCTCCAACGTATCTATAATTTTTTATTGTTCCATGCTATTATATATTCTGTTTTGGATGTTTAATGGGCTTTATTATACACTTTTATATTATTTTTGGGACTAACCTACTAACCCAAGGCCGAGGGCAAATTGTCGTTTTTTGCCTATTTCAGAGTTTCGCAGAGAAGGGATATCAAACGGAGTCCAAACGGAATGAAACCTTCGGGAGAGTTATTTTTGGAACCGTATCTACCCAGAAGACTTGGAGTACATGCGAGGGAACGAAGGAGGTGGCCACGAGGCTCCAAGGCGCGCCCCCTCCCCTGGGCGCGCCCCACCCTCGTGGGCCCCCTCTGGCTCCCCCGATGCCCTCCTTCGTACTATATATATCCATGTACCCTGAAAACATTGAGGCAACAGAGAAAACCCTAATTCCATAGCCGCAACCTTCAGTTCCCATGAGATCCCATCTTGGGGCCTGTTCCGGAGCTCCGCCGGAGGGGGGATCTACCACGGAGAGCTTCTACATCAACACCATAGCCTCACCGATGAGTTGTGAGTAGTTTACCACAAACCTTCGGGTCCATAGTTATTAGCTAGATGTCTTCTTCTCTCTTTTTGGATCTCAATACAAAGTTCTCCTCGATCTTCGAGGAGATCTATTCAATGTAATCTTTTTGCGGTGTGTTTGTCGAGATCTAATGAATTATGGGTTTACGCTCAAGATTATCTATGAACAATATTTGATTCTTTTATGAAATCTTTTATGTATGATTATAATATCCTTGCAAGTCTCTTTGAATTATTGGTTTGGTTTGGCCCACTAGATCTATAGTTCTTGCAATGGGAGAAGTGCTTGGCTTTGGGTTCAATCTTACGGTGTCCTTTCCCAGTGACAGCAGGGGCAGCAAGGCACATATTGTATTGTTGCCATCGAGGATAAAAAGATGGGGTTTATATCATATTGCTTGAGTTTATCCCTCTACATCATGTCATCTTGCTTAAATCATTACTCTATTCTTATGAACTTAATACTCTAGATGTATACTGGATAGCGGTCGATGTGTGGAGTAATAGTAGTAGATGCAGAATCGTTTCGGTCTACTTGTCACTGACGTGATGCCTATATATAGTGATCATGCCTAGATATTCTCATAACTATGCACTTTTCTATCAATTACTCAACAGTAATTTGTTCACCCACCGTAGAATCCTGCTTTCATGAGAGAAGCCACTAGTGAAACCTATGGCCCCGGGGTCTATTCTCAACATATTAATCTACCGTCTACTTTACTTTCCTTTATTTACTTTCTGTTCTTATACCAAAAAATACCAAAAATATTATACTATCCTATCTATCTGATCTCACTTTCGTAAGTGACTGTAAAGGGATTGACAACTCCTTGTCGCGTTGGCTGCGAAGTTCTTATTTGTGTGTGCAGGTGTGAGGGACTTGCGCGTGGTCTCCTAGTGGATTGATACCTTGGTTCTCAAAAACTGAGGGAAATACTTATGCTATTGTGCTGCATCCCCCTTTCCTCTTTGAGGGAATACAACGCAAGCTCGAGAAGTAGCAAGAAGAATTTCTGGCGCCGTTGCTGGGGAGGCTTACGCAAAAGTCATATATCAAGTACCTATCACAAACCCTTATCCTTTGCATTACATTATTTGCCTCTCGTTTTCCTCTCCCCCACTTCACCCTTGCCGTTTTATTCGCCCTTTTTTGTGTGTTTATCGTTCGCTTGCTTTCATGTCTGAGATGGAGGAAGATATCAAAAAGGGTAGTAATGTTGAGGGCAACATCTATGTTGACCCTCCGGATGAAACTACCACTTTACATACTAAGAAGTTTCGGGTTGGTAGTGGTAATATTATTGGAGAAGGAGTTCTTCAAGACTTCTTTACTTGTGGCGGTACTTTACCCACTATGGGTGGAACTATTCTTCATAGAACTAGTAGTCTTGCGGATGCCATATCTATGCTTGTAGTTGAAATTGAAAGGCAATTTATCCATGTGCATCCTTGCATTCAGAGAATCTTTCTGGAATTTTCCAATATTGAGCATTCTTCTGTTAAGCGCGCAACTACTATCTTTTTGGCTCATGAGTTCAGATTTATCATGAAATAGGCCAAATAAATCTTTTCTCATTACGGAGTGGATGTTGGCCATCCTCCTATAGAAGCTATCTTATTCAATCAAGAGGACATAAGGTCATGTTGCTTTTAATGAAAACCTTAGAAAAAAGGTTCCTACCGATGTCTTGGTTGGTAGAATTTCCGAATTGAACGATGATTTAGCTATTCAAAATAATGGGTTAGGCTTTTCCCTTCAGCGAAGGCTCATGACCTTTTGCCAAAAGAATGCTTATAAAGATGAATTGGTTGTGCAATATAAAGGGCCAAAGGAGGAACCTATACCTCCTGAGCTTGATATGGGAGACTTTTGTCCTATTAAATTTAGCCCTTTTGATTACTTCTGTTTGCCACAAAGAAAACTTGCTGCTGAACGTAGGGAATATGAGATGAGTTTTCGTGATCTATCTTATCATTATGGCAATACCTAGATCTATTCTTGTATCGTGCCTAGCTAGGGGCGTTAAACGATAGCGCTTGTTAGGAGGCAACCCAATTTTATTTTCTTGGTTTTTGCTTCTGTTTAGGAATAAATATTGCATCTATCTTCTGTTTAGATGTGGTTTTGTGTTTTAATTAGTTTTTGTGCCAAGTAGAACCTTTGGGAAGACTTGTGTGAAGTTTATATGATCATGCTGTAAAAAACAGAAACGTTGGCGCTCACGAGTTTGGCTGTAAATTTTTACAGGAGAGTGCTATTTAGTTGATTCTTTTTGAAGATGATTAATAGACATATTCCTCACGTTTACCAATTTAATTAAATTTTTTTGGAGTTACAGAAGTATTCGAAAGTTACAGATTACTAGAGACTTTTCTGTTTTTGACAGATTTTGTTTTTCGTGTGTTGTTTACTTATTTTGATGAATCTATGCGTAGTATCGGAGGGTATGAGTCATAGAGAAGTTGGAATACAGTAGGTTTAACACCAAAATAAACAAAGAATGAGTTCATTACAATACCTTTGAGTGGTGGTTTGTTTTCTTATACTAACGGAGCTCACGAGATTTTTGGCTAAGTTTTGTGTTGTGAAGTTTTCAAGTTTTGAGTATGGCTTTGATGGAATATGGAACAAAGAGTGGCAAGAGCCTAAGGTTGGGGATGCCCAAGGCACCCCAAGGTAAAATTCAAGGACAACCAAAATCCTAAGCTTGGGGATGCCCCGGGAAGGCATCCCCTCTTTCGTCTTCATCTATCAGTAACTATACTTGAGACTATAATTTTATTCACCACATGATATGTGTTTTCCTTGGAGTGTCATGTATGATTTGAGTCTTTTGCTTTTTAGTTCACCACAATCATCCTTTCTAGACACACCTTTTGAGAGAGGTAAATATGGTTTAGAATTTATTAGAATACTCTATGTGCTTCACTTATATCTTTTGAGCTAGATAGTTTTGCTCTAGTGCTTCACTTATATCTTTTAGAGCACGGTGGTGGTTTTATTTTGTAGAAATTGTTGATCTCTCATGCTTCACTTATATCCTTTTGATAGTATTTTAGAACAGCATGGTAATGTGCTTTCGTTATAAAACTAGTCCTAATATGATAGGCATCCAAGATGGGTATAGTAAAAACTTTCATATAAAGTGCATTGAATACTAAGAGAAGTCTGATACTTGATGATTGTTTCGAGATATGAGGATGGTGATATTAGAGTCATGCTAGTAGAGTAGTTGTGAATTTGAAAAATACTTGTGTTGAGGTTTGCAAGTCCCATGGCATGCACGTATGGTAACCGTTGTTTGACAAATTTGAAGCATGAGGTATTTCATTGAGTGTTTTCCTTTGTGTGGAGGTCGGGATCGAGCGATGGTTAACTCCTACCAACCCTTCCCCTAGGAGCATGCGTGTAGTACTTTGTTTTGATGACTTGTAGATTTTTGCAATAAGTATGTGAGTTCTTTATGACTAATGTTGAGTCCATGGATTATACACACTCTCACCCTTCCACCATTGCTAGCTCTCTTGTACCATGCAACTTTCGCCGGAGCCATACACCCACCATATACCTTCCTCAAAATAGCCACCATACCTACCTATCATGGCATTTCTATAGCCATTCTGAGATATATTGCCATGCAACTTTCCACCATTCCGTTTGCTATGACATGCTTCATCATTGTCATATTGCCATGCATGATCATGTAGTTGACATCGTATTTGTGGCTAGGCTACCATGCATAATTTTTCATACATGTCACTCTTGATTCATTGCACATCCCGATACACCGCCGGAGGTATTCATATAGAGTCATACTTTGTTCTAGTATCGAGTTGTAATATCGAGTTGTAAATCAATATAAGTGTGATGATCATCATTATTAGAGCATTGTCCCAAAAAAAGGAAAGGCCAAAGAAAAAAAGAAAGGCCCAAAAAAAGAAAAGAAAAGAAAGGAAAGAAAAGAAAAGGGACAATGCTACTATCTTTTTCCATGCATGTGCTTCAAAGTAGCACCATGATATTTATGATAGAGAGTCTCTTGTTTAGTCACTTTCATATACTAGTGGGAATTTTCATTATAGAACTTGGCTTGTATATTCCGACGATGGGCTTCCTCAAATGCCCTAGGTCTTCATGAGTAAGCAAGTTTGATGCACACCCACTTAGTTTCTTTTGTTGAGCTTTCATACATTTATAGATCTAGTGCATCCGTTGCATGGCAATCCCTACTCACTCACATTGATATCTATTGATTGGCATCTCCATAGCCCATTGATACGCCTAGTTGATGTGAGACCATCTTCCTATTTTTGTCTTGTCCACAACCACCACTCTATTCCACATAGTGCTATGTCCATGGCTCACGCTCATATATTACGTGAAAGTTGAAAGAGTTTGAAAAAATTAAAGTATGAAACAAGTGCTTGGATGAAACCGGGGTTGTGCATGGTTGGAATATTTTGTGTGACGGAGATGGAGCATAACCTAACTATATGATTTTGTAGGGATGAACTTTCTTTGGCCATGTTATTTTGAGAAGACATGATTGCTTTGTTAGTATGCTTGAAGTATTATTATTCTTATGTCAATATAAGCTTTTAACTTGAATCTTTCGGATCTGAACATTCATGCCACAACAAAGAGATTACATAGAGAATTATGATAGTTAGCATTCCACATAAAAATTTCTGTTTTTATCATTTACCTACTCGAGGACAAGCAGGAAATAAGCTTGGGGATGCTTGATACGTCTCCAATGTATCTATAATTTTTTATTGTTCCATGCTATTATATATTCTGTTTTGGATGTTTAATGGGCTTTATTATACACTTTTATATTATTTTTTGGGACTAACCTACTAACCCAAGGCCCAGTGCAAATTGCTGTTTTTTGCCTATTTCAGAGTTTCGCAGAAAAGGGATATCAAACGGAGTCCAAACGGAATGAAACCTTTGGGAGAGTTACTTTTGCAACCGTATCTACCCAGAAGACATGGAATACACGCGAGAGAATGAAGGAGGTGGCCACGAGGGTCCAGGGCGCGCCCCCACCCTCGTGGGCCCCCTCTGGCTCCCCCGATGCCCTCCTTCCTCCTATATATATCCACGTACCCTGAAAACATCGAGGCAACAGAGAAAACCCTAATTCCACCGCCGCAACCTTATGTTCCCGTGAGATCCCATCTTGGGGCCTGTTCTGGAGCTCCGCCGTATGGGGGATCTACCACGGAGTGCTTCTACATCAAGACAATAGCCTCAGCAATGAGTTGTGAGTAGTTTACCATAGACCTTCGGGTCCATAGTTATTAGCTAGATGGCTTATTCTCTCTTTTTGGATTTGAATACAAAGTTCTCCTCGATCTTCGAGGAAAAAAATTCGATGTAATCTTTTTGCGGTGTGTTTGTCGAGATCCGATGAATTGTGGGTTTATGATCAAGATTATCTATGAACAATATTTGATTCTTTTCTGAAATCTTTTACGTATGATTATAATATCCTTGCAAGTATCTTCGAATTATTGGTTTGGTTTGACCTACTAGATCTATAGTTCTTGCAATGGGAGAAGTGCTTGGCTTTGGGTTCAATCTTGCGGTGTCCTTTCCCGGTGACAGCAGGGGCCGCAAGGCACATATTATATTGTTGCCATCGAGGATAAAAAGATGGGGTTTATATCATATTGCTTGAGTTTCTCCCTTTAAATCATGTCATCTTGCTTAAAGCATTACTCTGTTCTTATGAACTTAATACTCTAGATGCATGCTAGATAGTGGTCGATGTGTGGAGTAATACACTACAAAAAATACACTTCCGTGATGATACGTCTTTGTCACAGTAGGTCACGTTTTCTGTCATGCATGTACATCCATGACGATTTTATGACAGAATCAAGATAGTCATACCTGTGCTGTCATAGAACTGTTCCATGACATTACCAAAATTATCATCACGGAAGTGTCCACTTCCATGACGATAAATCGCGCGTCACAGAAGCGCTTTCGTCAATGGTGACCGACACGTGGCATTCACCGTAACGGAATGTCATTAATCTATCGGGTCAGGTTTTGGATTCGATAACCCGTTAACAGCCCCGACCAATGGGGATTTTCCACGTGTAAAATTCTGATTGGCTGACGGAAATAGGTGTCAGCTCCGCGTTGGCACATGTGTCACTCGTCCAATGGGCGAGATGCGCCTATGATATGTTGACACGTGGACCGGCCCAAAATTGGCCCATAAAGTTTAAATGGGCCGGCCCAACTAAAGGCCCGCGAGATTTTGCAGACCATAATGGGCCAGCCCAACTAAAGGCCCACAAGATTTTGTGAACCATAATGGGTCGGCCCAGCTAAAGGCCCATAAGATTTTGTGGGTCATAATGGGCCCGCCTAGGTAAAGGCCCCCAAGATTTTTGCGGGCCATAATGGGCCGGCCCAGGTGAAGGCCCACAATTTTTTTGTACCATAATGGGCCGACCTAGCTAAAGGCCCACGAGATTTCGCCGACATTAATGGGCCAGCCCAGCTGTAGGGCCACAAGATTTTGAGGACCCTAGTAGGCCGGCTCATTAACTGGCTGCCATATTTTGGGCCAAATGCCGGCCAATATATGATCCGGTCCATTAATGGCCTGCCACGTTCCGAGCCTAATAATGGCCCATATGAAATCCGGCCCGTTAAAAGCCTCCCACGTTCTGGGCCAAATTACGGCCCAGATCAGGTCCGGCCCTTTAAGAGGCTTTGGCCTAAATTATGGCCCATATCGGATTCGGCCCATCAACTGGACGCTATGCTTTTGGGCCCACTTGCCAAAGGCACATTTAGTAATTCGGCCTGATATTTCGGCCTGTTAAGGGCCCGTTTAACATTTCGGCCCTATATTAATATCGGCCCGTTAAAAGCCCATCATATAGTTGGGCCTAACTAAGGCTCGGTTTGCATCCGGCCTGCTCGCAGCCAATAATCTGATTGGGCCAAACAAGGACCGATACAATTTTGGCCTGTTATAAGCCCGTGATTTGATTGGCGCATTCATGGGCCGGGGTCAATTTCGGCCTGCTGCCGGCGCGTGAGTTGTTCGGCACGATTCAGGCCCAACCTACTTTTCAGCGTCCTAAAGGCCCATTGAGTTTTCTTGGGAAAATAGGGCCGGCGGTTTACTCGGCCTATTAAAGGCCCAAACCTACTAGTGGGCCAGTTTACATTTAGGCCTGTTAACGGACCAAGATGAGGGGGGCCATGATGCAAATCATACATGGTGATTTGCATGACGGCCTGATTATGTACCGTAATTTTACGGTTTGGCCGGTTTACTGCGAAGACAGGATATATATATATACGGTAGAATAACTACAGCATCGTAAATAATAAAAAACCTAGACTATACAATAAAGAAATTACGGCATGTTACATCCACTGGGCATCAAAGTTCGCCACTATGATAATAAAGCACAAGCAGACAACAGATTAGATACACTAGGCATCAAAGATCGCCACCAGTGCAACTAAACATGCCGACAAAATAATATACAAAACCGACAGCAGTTCAATAGAGTTCAAGAAAGGTTAGCCCTGCTCAAGAGCTACAGCGCAAGCAGCTGAGCAAGCTGGTGAGACTGCACTTGTTTGACACTTATATCCTCCTCACTCTGAAAGATAAACAAGTAGACAGATGACATGTTTTGCACATATAAGTATCACTGCTAACGATTCATCACATTTCTTACTTACAAATAAAGTGACATGGTTTAAAATAGCATTAACGCAACTTGGTATTGTTCAGGTCAAGACATGGCAGGAAATGACATTGTGAAGGAGTTGGAAGCTTCACGACACCACTGGATTACAGATCAAGAACTCATAAGTATCAATGGTTAGTGTGCTGTCAATTTATCCCATTTCAGATTGGCAAAATAAGATCACTTGCTCTGTATAGTTTAATTTACATGTATGAAGAAGGAACTTGGTTGTACAACTGAAAACTTAAATTGAGAAGGACAAACTTTTGTTTATGAACTGGAGTACATAATAAACTTTAAACATGCAATTTGATGCAAAGACCAAAAATAAACAGTTGTTGCAGTCATGCCTAACCAAATATACACAACAAAGTTTGAAGGCTTGAGAAGGACAAACTTACATTATTGGTGAAGGTAGGCTCTATAAAGCCCTTGTCCATTCTGATGGGGGGGGGCAATTCAAGAAGTTTACCACAAAATCTTCTTCATAAGCATTCCCTTTATTCTACATTTTGTTAAGAGTAAATATAGATGTGACATTATAAGAAAAAATGGAGAATATTTAAGATAAGATGAAGAGTGATGCTACATAACCAAGTAGCTATAAACGTAAGTACAACGATACATGCAAAAGGTACAGCCAAGAGCAATGCAGAGCTAAACATATTCAGTACCATCGGTGTTATACAACCTTATGGTAAGAGTAAATATAGATCTTATGTGTAGAAAATGGAGGGCAAAGGAAAATAAGCTGCAGAGTGATGGTACATGAACAACTACATATCAATATAAGTACGCTGACAAAGGACATCAGGTACTTACAAGAACAATGCAAAGCTAAAAAAATCATTGGCATTGGATATATTCCACACTAATGTAACCATTCATACAGATCAGATAATTTGGAGCGAACAATTGATAAGCAAGCTATCATGCATACTGCTGTCACATAATGAACCAGGTATGTATGCAAGTACAGTTATACAGGACAACAAGTACTAACAAGAGCAAAGCAGCGGGTAGCATATTTGTGATATCCTGTCGTTCTTTTCATACTGGAATTCTTTTTCGTGTAGATTTCCAGCAAAAGAGATCCGTAAGGCACATGCGGAAAAGTAGAAGTTCAAATTGTCATGCGATATCATAGACAGTACCTCATCCTCGGAACGAGACCAGTGCGTAACAAGGTTTTTCCATTCAATGTCTTCTAAATTTAGCACAGGAGACTTCACCAGAAATTTGTTTACAGACTTGTCATCAAAGTGTGATTTCCTCAGGTAACACCAATACTGCTGCAATGCTTCCTTGAAAAGTGCAAGCAAGATTTGCTCGTCATGCCTATCCAGACTGACCCTCGCCTACTTACAACAATGTAATGTAAATCATTGATGTGTTCAATCAGCAGAAAACAGGAAAATAATCACCATGAATAATAGCACTTACACGTAAGTGGGACAGGAAGATGTGAAAACAGTGTTTGTCTTCACTATAATCTTGCAATGATGGGAATATATGCACATGGTCCCTAACAACATTGAAAGCATTGTCTTTTAAACTGGGAATAACTGGAATGGGGTTCCAATCTGTAGGAATTGGTCGTTTCTGCAGTTGGGATAGGTCTTCGGCCGATGGACTTGCTGTACTTTTTGCTGGAGTGGGATTTTTCTGTGATACGGCTGGTGCTATGGCAACTGAAATCAGCATACCTTTTGCTGGAGTGCAGGTCTTGTGTGGTGGGGCTAGTGGTGTGGCCAATGAAGTATGGGTATAGTCCGCTGGAGTCAGTCCTATGTTTTGTCTCACTGGTTGTACAGCCAATATAAGTGGGGTGTTGTCTGATTTCTCCGGCACAACCACATTTTTCAAGGACTTTTCTGGTGCTCCTTCAGGTTCGGCAATCACCCTCTTCCTTTTTGATGTCCGATGCACAAGAACAACATTTGAGTGGAAAAACATGGTATGATGACAGATGGAATATGTATTGATAAAGGATGGGCATGGCATCTCAACATATATGATGAGTAAACTAAGTAGATGGCGGTGCAACAAAGTAGAAAAAATGCAAGACAACATATGCAAGATACGCGCAATCAATAAAACCTTGCCAAATTAGAGGAGGCACCTTGATGGGTGAACATGACAGGCCATCTGTCTTTGACTCCTCGAGGTTAGAATAGTCATTAGGATCATATTCTTGTCTTTTACTCCTCGAGGTTAGAATAGTCATTAGGATCATATTCTGAACAAGAATCTACAGGTGGGGAGCGTATGAGTTTCATTGCATCCAGAATGGCACTCAATGCCTTGGTGCCAATTTTGTAAGTCATTGCAGTGTTCCACAATATTCTTCTAATGCGCGGATTCTGATATTCACTGTAATTACGTATAATATCTCAGAACCATGAAAACACAAATAGTTGTGAGATTATCTTTGTAATGCAGAGGGTATTCTAATATAGGGGCGCCCCTGTAAACACTTGTGTGCTATCACTGGATTCTGATGAGAGAGCTCATGTGTGCTGTAATATGGTGCGTGCATTTATATAACCTGGCACAAGTACACAAAAAAATAGGTTCGAGAAGTAAGGATAGTTGGCAGATGATAGGTTCAAAATATACTGTATAGAGAGTTTATTGCCAAACCATGATAACAAGAGCACACAGCAACTAGGCAGATCATAGTGTACATAAAAGGGGTACACCATAACCACGATATATAAATCGGGAAAGTGGAACTGGCTTGAAAATACGGTGTTGTAATGCCGCTAGTAATTGAAAGCCTATCGATCAAGTACATGCCAGCTCTATCAGATGTTGATTGCAGATGTCTCTGCTCCCCTTCCTGACAAGGAACATACTGTACGTACTAAATACAGAATAACAAAAGAGGAACATGTTAAAGAACAGAAGAGGCAGCATATTCTTGAGGTTCCGCTTAATTGCATACAATGTTGGCTGCCCACTCATGATGAATCACAGCGCCCAAAGAAATGCAATTCCATGTTGTCAATCTATATGTGGCAATTTTGAACAAGAGTCAACAGGTGGGGAGCGTATGAGTTTCATTGCATCCAGAATGGCGCTCAATGCCTTGGTGCCAATTTTGTAAGTCATTGTGGTGTTTAGCTTCAAGAGTGGACTGCTGCTAGTGCGACACAAAGCAGCTACACAGATCATAGTGTAGATATAATGGGAAAACCGTAAGCATCAGAGTAGAATCAGCAAAGTGGAACTTGCTGGAATATATGTGCTATTATTGTCGGTACGGCTAGAAAGGCTTCGGATACCAGCTCTCTTCAACTGAAGGTGTGGTACTGTTAATATCAGTGTAACTCTCAAAGGCGACACAGCTCCATGCATTTCCTTGCTATTCTTATAGGATTCAAGTGGGCAGGCCACTACAAATCATATTCCCATGTTTACAAAATCCTAAGAATCAAAGAGGCCCGAAGAGTTCAAAGTGTCCATACCAACCGACCGTATAGACCTCTACACTGCAAATGTCCCTGCTCATCTTTACTACAAGGAACATACTACACTACTATCATACTCCCTCCGTTCCAAAATATAAGTCTTGGTAGAGATTTACACTATGGATCACATACAGATGTATCCAGATACATTTTAGAGTGTAGATTCACTCATTTTGCTCCATATGTAGTCCATGGTGGAATCTATACAAATACTTGTATTTAGGAACGGAGAGAGTACTTATTAAAGAAGAACGGAAGAGGAACATGCTAAAGAAGAGCAAGCAGATTTTGGATAATAAAATGTTCGTTGCGCAGGGCCCACACATGATGAACCAGAACGCATTAAGAAAGCAACTACCTGTTGTCTCTCTATATGTGGTGCACGTGCTTTTTCGAAAGTAAAGTAGGAACATTAGGTGAACAATTAAATGTTATCTGTTTTAGTAATATCAACATCATATCAGATTCGTACTTGAGCAACAAGTTTGGAATTATGAGTGGCACGTTGTTTAGCTTGATGGATTCAGGAGCAGTGCTAAGCAGGTACGATGATGGTACTGAATATAAAGGCATGCCCGCATGCAAGTCGCGTGACTTTTGTCATTTGGGCTAGTCGACCATTTCAGGCGGTTGGATGAAGACACTACGTCTCCTAACCCTTCTTCTTCCTCGTCTCTGATTCTTCCCATACAGAACACCGCACGGGCCACCGGCCGGACCACCGTCCCCCACCGCCTGTGTTCCTCGGCCACCCCCGCCCCCACTCGCGTTGAGTTTTCTTCGTTCAGCGAGGCCCCAACACTGCCCCCCACACACAACCAGAGTCCCCACCCGAGCCCCTTCGTTCGCACCGGCAAACTCCGGTGAGCTCTGAAAAATCGACTAACCCAATTTTGAAATTTATTCTACTGTGATTTAACTAGTGTGGAATATAAAAGGGGAAAACCATAAGCATTGGGAGTATGGTGTTGAGCGTGCCATGGCGGATCTGAAGGTGCAAACTGGACAAAGGCAACTTCGCAACCAATCTTTGCTCTCAACTAGCAAATAAGTGATGGACAAGAAATCAGAGTAAAGCAGTGGCGATCTATTTTCTTGCTGCGATAAATAAGTTGAGAAGATACGAAAGAGTACCGCCTCTGGTGCGGCGCCGTGTATGCATCTGCTGAGAATTTGACGGTGCTGCGGTAGCGATGGCTGTCGGCATCATGGAAGCAGATCTAGGAGGGTAGATGGTGGCGGTGGGGCTCGGTGGACGAGACGGTCGTAGGAGCAGCGCCGGCAAGGTGGACGACGGCGGGGATGAAGCGAGAGGACGGGATGCAAGGATCCCGGTCCGAAGTCGTGGATGAGAGAGGTCGATCTCTTGTAATGGACGGCGACGTCGGGGTATCAGCTCCGACATGGTGGAGGAGGATGGCGGTGGATGGGGTGGCGGACGGAGGAGGCTGGGGTGGAGAGGGTGTTTTGGCACCCACGGAGTACGAATGGGGAAATGGAGGTGGAGAGGAAGGGGGGAACCATGTCTGCAGGGCGCGCTTGTCTCAAATGCGAGGAATTTTACAAACTTAGCCCCCGTTTCAAATTTCCTACATCACAGCAATATTAGTCGGTTGGGGATAGGACGGTAATCTCGCATAAACCGAATATTTGCCGACGAGAGTTTGTTTTTGGCGCCCACCGTGTATGAATCGGGGAGGGGGTTGATTTCGGCTGAGGACACATTGTGTTTTGGCGCCCACCATGTATGAATCCAGGTGCGAGGCGGTTATGTCACGTTTGAGTGAAATTACAAACCTACCCCTATCGAAACCTATCGAAATCGAGTAGATAGGCTTTGCGTGGCAGGGATAGGCACTAGTAATTTCCATCTCGCAAATTTTGGTTTCGGGCGGTTACTGCGACTTTCCCCGCTTTGTTCAAATTTTGCAGAGTACACGTTTACTGCGCCAACTCAATTCGAAGCCCGTTTGTATTCTATTTTTTTCGAGCGGGATCCATTTTCGATTGGAATAAAATTTTATATACATCATTTTGTATATATACTTTCAAAAGCACAACAAAGAATTCTGCTCCTTTATATGTATAATATGATTTATAATTAAAATGATCTCAAAATCATAAGGTTGAAATCAAAAAATTAAACCAAATTATGTTCGACTAAAATGTATGGATCAGTAATATCTACATATTAAATAACATAAATGTGTGTGAATTCATATGAGTATGCATGTTTGATAGATCAATTTTGGTTCGAGTATGGATTACATGTATCATCGTCTCGAATTCAAATATTTGAATCCCTTTTATGTTCACTCCTTTCATACCCATCTCTCTCGCATGCATGCTCCTTCATGTTGCTATCACTCTTTTTTCTTCAGCTCACCCGCACGCTCACTTCATGTTTCTCCTATCCTCGCAAACATGGTATCTCGACGTCTCCCTTGAGAAGTGTCACACTCTCCCTATCATTATACATTACATGGTTTTCATTATCTCTCACATCTCTACCGTTCTCTCGTATCACTAGGTACCTAAGCTTTCTTTTTCACCGCCACACTCACAGTCTCCACTCGTCTTTCACTTTGTCTTTCTCTCTATAGGATTCTCTCACACACCCTATATGTCTCTAGATATGAATCATACCACTAAAATTACTCTCTCTCTCTCTCCTGTAGACACAACATTTGTTGCGGTCTCCTTTTCGTCTCCATCCCAGACTGACATTATTCATTTGTTTACCGATCAAACAAACTGCCCCCCCCCTCTCTCACACACACACATACACAACTCCTACTTCCACTCCCCTTCCCGACTACTGTCTCTCTCTCTCACACACAAAACTCTCGCTTTCGCACCCCCGACTCGTATTTCTCTCACAAACATTTATCGACTAGCCTGTAGATAGGTTTATACACCCGCACACTCGTGCTTCCACTATCGCATACATGTCTCTCTCCCGCTCCTTGTATCTATGTACATGTTTCTTCCCTTCTTGATACATGCCCTCTCGATCATGCACACACACACACACTATCGCCTCATTGTAAGCTGATACCTCTCGCAGACACACTCTTTGTGTCTTTGTCACACATGCACTCCGTCCTCCTCCTCTCTCCCTCTCTCTCTCTCACACATGGGCTTTTTGTAACAACTAGCACGATGCCCACGCGTTGCACGGAACATCAAGGTGCATTTGTATGAGTAGTTTATCTTGTGGGAGAAAAGGATGAACAAGGGAAGGCCTTATTAGCAAGTGTGGAGAGGGGTGTGGGTATCTTTTTGCAAATTTGCCATAGTTTCCTTCATATCCGTCAGATATAGATCGGACGGCCTATATTGCAGGATGGCAGGCACACGATCATCACCGACTATACTTTTTATAAGAGTAGGGATAAAAAATAGAGTTGGTAATGATGGTGGGCCTGCCATCCTGCAATATAGGCTGTCCGATTTATATCTGACGGATAGAAACGAAACTATGGCAATTTACCTGCACTCCTCTCCACATTTGCAGATAAGGTCTTCCCTCGTTCATCCTTTTCTCCCACAAGATTTTGATGTTCCGTGCAACGCACGGGCATCTTGCGAGTAAGAGTAGAAATTAGACATATACCACTTCTCGAATCTTGAAACCAACAACATTCCTCCCTTATCTCATCAAAACCGCCAAAGGAATATATTTTGAGTGAAACATAACAAATTTTTAGTGATATACGTATTTCAAACCTAGACTTTTTTTTCTATCAAATCGGTGCATATGTATTAATCTACTCAGATCGTGTGGCAACGCATTGGCACATTGCTAGTCTCTACTACTATAGTACATAAATTTTTGAATTCAGGTTATCTATCCGCCAAGACTTAGGAGCAATTAGTGGCCATTTGATTTGTTCCACACAGTACCCAACTCAAGTGATCTAACGGCTCACGTTTCTTGGATTCGCTTTGTACGGCCACTCGCCAAAGTTATTCCAGGAACTTTCTTGAACCCTCAGGATGCCAAATGCCCACACACGTGCTGGTGCAAAAGTCTGCTATTTACCATCTTCTGTGGCTCTGAACTTTAATGCTTAACAACTGGAGGCCTTTAATATCTGGCAAACAACAATGACTCACTAAACAACTAATGTTTCACAAATTAAAGTACTAAACTGTCACACCCTGATTTTCATGCCACTTTGCTTAAGCTTATTAGCATGCTAAAATGTGGATTGACAAAAACTTTTGAGTGATTTTGACTTTGTTTGATTGATTTTCTGTCTGCTGCTTGCTAGTGCTCTAAAAATCAAATAAATCCTCCAACTCTTATACTTCATCTCCTTGATCCAAAACCTCTTCCCAATGATCATGCCATGTGTATAGACCAGTATAGAATTTTCTTATAAAAATATTTTGGCCAAATAGTATTTTCTAAAATTAGTTTTCCAAAAAACCCTGAATTGAGGTTTGCACTGCAAGTACCTTATTTAGGGTGTGAAAAATCTTTCAAAAAGTATATTTGAAACCTATTAGGTATAGGACTCCCAGAAACCACAAAATTATGATTTTAAAAGTTATTTTCATATTTTATTTAAAAGCTTTTTCTTAAGGCCAGAAATGGTCTTTAATAGGGAAAAATTATTTAACTATTTCAAAAATATTTGCCAAAATTCAGGGAAACTCATAGTACATATAATGTCCATATATAAGAGTTTCAACACATGGTCATGTTCAAAATATTGGACAAATCCTTCCAAAACCCTTTCTGGATATTTCAAGCTTTTGAAATATTTACAAAGGAAATATTCTCCAAAAATTCCAGGGAAATTCTATCATGTCAAATATGACATATTTGATGATCTTGCAAAGCCTCCTGCCTTTAAGATCAAGGAAACATCATCTAATCCCCTCAAAACCAATCCTGTCCATTTTGAGGTTTGAGCAACTTTACATTGCCAAACTTGTCCAAATGCTCTCAAACTTGGTGCACATGCTAAAATGATGTAATTATGCATCTATGCCAAATGGCACAAGTTTTTGGAGAAGCATAACTTGATCTAAGTGCCCCAAAACCATTTATGTTCAAATTCAAATTTGAACGACTTTGCATTACCAACTTTTTACCTGGGGCTTCAAACTTTGTGAGCATGATCATAACCCCAAATGATGATACTACACCAAGTGGTGCATCAAGGGGAGATGATTAGCTTAACTCAAACAAGGTGAAACCATTTCTGTTGATTTCTAGGGTTCACCAAAGTTACATTGGCAACTTTTCCCAAATGAGCTCAAATTTGGTGAAAGGCCCTAATTATATGTGACATTTGATCCTGTTAAGTCTCATGTCAATTGGAAGTCATTTGCCTTCCCAAAACATGATCAAACACCTTCTGCCAATTTACCAAAACCCTTGTTTTGACCACTTTTACTATTCCCCTTCACCTCAAATTCTTACCACAGCTTCTCCTAGTCCTATTCTACCTCCAGTAACTCTCCCCTGCCTCAGCTCAATCATTGGAGGGGGTAAAACCCCAATTTACTCTTCTGGACAGCAGTTTTCACCTCCTCCATCACCTCCCTCCTCATCCTAGTGGCTCCCCAGGGCATCCAAGACCATCACGCATTTCTTTACTCCTCCCCTGACCCCCTAGACAGCATTGGGCATGAGGGACACGACCAGAGCAGCGAGGGCACGACCATGCCAGCCAAACGGGTGCTCTGGAGGGCGCTACAGTGCCCTGGCGCACTGTAGCCTAGCCCAACCAGGAGCCCCCGACCACCTCGGGCCTCCTCCTCGTGTCCCACGAGGTCGCCTCGACGTCCGCAACCTACAGGACTGTCGGCCCTATCCTCTCCTGCCCTCCTTCTCCCTCCGCGAGCTCGTCCGAGCACATCCATGGACGTCGCTCACGGTGCATCGCGGCTGCACCTATATAAAGCCTTCCCCGAGCACTCCCTTGCCTCTTCTAGATCCACCTCTCTCCCGCGAACCCTCTGGACAAGCTAGCTCTCCCCCTGGTGCTCTCTTCCCCTCTCCATGGCCGGAATGTCGTCGTCGGCCTCCTCCCAAATTCGCTCCATGTGGCCTCCCCCTCCTCTGTTGGCCACCAGGAGGAGAACGGCCACTGGGCTGCGGAGCTCCCCGTCCCCTCGCCGCCTCTTCTCGGGCCCCATGGTGCCCGTACCACCACCGCCCGACGAGGCCATCCGCCACGGCCAGTGTAGGGCGCACTTCGGCCGTCCCCGAGAACTTCCCCTGGTAGCTTACGCCGGGTACTTGAGGTACCGCGGGTCGTGGATGTCACGGAAGTTCCCCGGATCTAGTGGGTAAAGTGTGCAACCTCTGCAGAGTGTAAAACTATTCGAATAGCCGTGTCCACGGTCAAGGACAGTTGGGTAACCTCTCTTGGGCTACGTCCAATGTTTGCGAAACCTGGTGTGTGAGTGTGAGGAAACAACCCGGTTCAGTGATATTGATGATGTGATTGTGAGACAGTCACAATGAGCTTGAGCATGAGTTGATTACAACTCTTTCGCGATAATGATGTCTGTGACCTCCTGATACTTGTTGCAGACACATGCATGTCCATGATATATGTTGATCATACTTGCATATGAAAAACTAGCCTTCCGCAAAATTGCCAATCTAGCAGTAGAGCCTTGCATAATTATTCTGTCATCACACTTGGGTTGCTTGCGAGTACATTCAAAGTACTCATTGGCTTGCCACTGGTTATTTTATTGGCCAGGCAGGAGAGAACAAGATATGATGGAGATTTCTTGGTGATGAGCATGCGAGCTAGGACGCTTCCCAGTCAGAATGCCTGTAGGGTTAAGGCAGATGGCTTGGGTCCAAGTTGTCATTGAAGATGTCCGCTGCGATGTTATACTCAAGGCTTGACCTTAATGGTCCTATTTGTGTAATACGGTATGTATGGATGTAAGACTCTTGTTATTCAGCTTCTGTGTGTTCAGTGAGCATTGATCTCTGGGATCACTATACACGTGCATTCGGTGATCACGACTTATGAGTCGGGGTCCCCACATAAACATTTGTATGATTATCCCCACACCTCCGGGAACTTCTAATGCAGCAATTTGATAACCGTTTCTCAAAATGCAACAAATTGAACAATAAAGTTTCTTACATGTTCAATACAATCTTAACAACCATGGGCAGAATAAGCCACCTTTTTCAGAAAAAAAATGAGTGAGTAAGAAATACGTGCATAGCACGTGCCTTCTACTAGTAGTTATTAGTATAATTTTTTGGACACCAGACAAACGGTGGAGTACATATACGAAGAGAAGAGGCGCACGCACGCAGTCGGTCTCTGGCTGTCTCGCACACACGAGTGTTACGTAAAGGCAGCGTTAACAAATAGTAAACCCTAAAGACCCTAGGTGCATGATAGCTGCATTCACGAGTACCGGGTACGTGGTGGAGCGCACCTTTGTAGGAATAGTCAGCTCGCGTGATAACTTGATCCGTAGGAGTTGATGGTCGGGACCCCAGGTGAATGACTTGGAGGCAGTGGATCGCCAGTTGCCACAGATCGAGTAGCCACGTTTAAAATATCATTTTTTAGCGGGGTTAAGAGTTCCGATATTCAATGGTGCATTATAAGTACTAAGTAGTTTTTAGAACGATTGGTATCGAGCAAAAATGGAATTCATAGTACTACGTACCTCCTTGGCGTATGGTTGTATGGGTTTATGTTGCGAGATGTTGAACCTGGTAGTTCTAGGGCAAATACTATGTTTATATTTAGATGTGGTTTTCAGTAATGAAAGTCGGAAGGGGGAAACCAGTCCTTGATTAGAAAAAAAAACTACTACCTCCGTTCTGGTTTACTAGTGCCCATCCTATTTTGGGTCAAAGTTTGTCCACGAATTTTACTTGTAAAATGTGAATGGAAATGAGATTTTGTTATACGCAAACAAAAAAGGACTGGAGAGAGTGGTCGCTCTGACACGGACGCGACCTCTCATAGCGCAGCCATTGAACCGGCGCGCCGGTCAAGAGGGCCCCACTCGCTGTAGGCCCTGCTGAACACGCCTCCTCGCCACATGCAACCGGCTTCAGACTGCCCCGCCTGCCTTCATTGAATCCGCGCGTGTGCCAGCAACACGTCCTTCCGCGAGCCGGCCGACATTTTAGAACACAAAAAATGACCAAAATATAATTAATTACGCATGGTCTTGACTTGTTGTGCTCGCACTGGTAGCAGGAACTAGAGGTTTTTCTTTATTCATAACTCTCCTCAAAAAAATTTGGCTTTAAAGTGAATCATGGTTGTGGACAATATGTATGAATTTGGAGATATCTGTGAACATGAGTTTGATGTGGAAGTTGAACTTGGAATGTCGGGCTTGCGCGTGAACTATACCATGTCCAATGCTTCATCTTTTATTGTTTGGAAAGTAATTGCTCTTATTACATGACCCAAAAAGATATTTTGTGCCACATCAATAGATGCACGGACATCACAATAGGCATGTTGAATGAATAAACATTTGAACCAGCTACTATGAAGGAACTTTTGTATTGACAATAGTTTTAGATAGCAGGGGACGCCTAGCCTCCTCTGCCTCTGCTAGCTTATTTCTGGCTTGTTCCATCTCTTCTTTGGCATGGGTGAAGAGAGCATCGGATTGCTCTTTTCGCTTCTTCAGAAACGCTACATTCTCAAGGGCTGCTGCACGCTTTCTTTCAGCCTTTACTAGAGCCACGAGGACACGAACAGCTGACGACTCCACCTGGCTTGTGTGTAATCCAGCATCATCTGGGAATTTCCACCTTGTGTCTAATCTAGCATCTTTAGGGAACTGGCACCTTGTGTGTAATCCAGCCTCATTCTGGAAACATGATCTCGAGGTTGACCATACTTCCCTCCTCGCCGGAACTGCATCCTGACATGAAGTTACTTCTTTTTTAGATAATTACCCAGAGCAACCCAGATCCATTTAGTAGAAGCCAGATAAACAGAACTAGGAGAAGTGAATTCAAAAGGAAAAAAATATAAAAACAGACTACCAGGTGAGAACACCCACTTCCTACATCAAGCTAAAAACGAAAGCATTAGGGCGAGTAAGAATCTTCTTATGACACATCGAAGAACACGAGGCTTAAGAGAAACAGAAACTACAACATATACACATCGAAGAACACAAGGCTAAACGAAAGTAATTGAAAGGGTGTTACTTACCAAAGCTCGTTTTACAGGTTCGGTGCAGCTCCTCTTTTACTTGTCACGCTCCTTGAAGATGTCCCCAATATCTCGTGTTTGGTCTTCATCGCTCCTCTGCATGTTCGCACTCGTGGTTTTAAAATCTCCACATGGAAAGCAAAATATACTACTAGTAATACTCGCGCATCTTGTGGGCAACATTAGAGCATCTCCAACAGAATCGGAACGTGCGGCGCTTTAAAAAAGCATTTACAGTGCTGAGATCGAGAAGTAGAGATAGAGAGTAGAGGATAGTTCTTAGCATAGATAGATAAAAAATAGATTATTCAACTACTCCTCGTCGTCCGACTCCTCCGTGATGTCCTCCTCCGACGTCTGACTGTAGGCCTGAAGATACCGACTGTTGTCGGATTCCCAGGGCGACGCTACTCCTAGCCTCATGTTGAATTGAGCGTCCGCTTTTCGCTTACGCTTGTCCTCGTGATAGGAGGCTTGCTCCGCCCTCCTCTTATCCCTCTCCGCCCTCCTTTGCTCGAAGAACTCACGCTCGTTGATGATTTCCTGCGGGAAGCATTGGCGCCACAGCGCCATGGCTTCCTCGTCCATCTCGGCGATGCCGAGACGGTGCAACCGCCTCCAGTGGTCGCGACGATCCTCGTCAGTGATAAGCCGCGGCAGAGGCGCGAGCTCCTGTGCCTGCTCCCGCGTCGGCACGTTGGGGAAGTTCAATGTTCTATGAGGCCACCAGAGGTGCCACGCCACCGCGTCGTACGCGCGGGCTGCCTCGTGGGCGGTGTCAAAATTGTTGAGGCCGAGGCGCATCCCGCGGAACCGGATCTCGGTGGAGAAGCCGCTGGAGGGGCGCGCGCGGACGCTGCGGTATCCCCATGTTTCCCAGCAATGCGGCGGCTTGGTGGCGTGGCGCCGGCGATGCGGGAAAGAGCGGGGCGAGAGCGGTGGCGAGGCACAGAGCGGGGAGAGAGCGGTGACAAGGCACAGAGCCGTGGGAGGGCGTTGGTTTTTATAAAGCGCGCCGGACGCCGCACGCCAAAACTAGGGCACGCCCAGCCGCTTTTTCCCGCGCGCGCGCAATCCTTTCCCGACATCTCTGCTATCTCTACTCTCTTCTCTACTGTTATATTTATTTTATATTTTATATTTATCTCTACTTCTCTACTCTCTATTTTCTCTCTCTACTTTTTCCCTAATTTTCTTCTAAAAGACAGAGTTGGTGATGATGGTGTTCCTGCCATCCTGCAATATAGGCCATCCGATTTATATCCGACGGATTGGAAGGAAACTGTGGCAGTTTTGCAAAAAGATACCCACACCCCTCTCCGCATTTGCAAATAAGGCATTCCATCGTTCATCCTTTTCTCCCACAAGATAAACTACTCATACAAATGCATCTTGATGCGTGCAACGCATGGGCATCTTGCTACTTCTAAAAAACTATCCATCATTTGCCACACTACTGGTTGTAGATGAAATACCTACCCAAGCACTGCACTATACAGGAGCGACGCACAATTACAAGCTGATATTATGTTGGACAATGGAGGCTATAACCAATTAATTTTACGGGAAAAATAGCATCCAAGAAATTTGAAGGGTAGGTATGAACAAAATTGGAACTGCACATGTACTGCTAAGTGACTCAAAACACACATTACCAATCGATGAGGAGAACGATGGTCGCGGCGGACTCTGTGAGTCATGGTTGGCAACGGGAGTCAGTTCATTGTCCACGACGGTGGTGCTTCTGCGCTTGGCATCGGCTTCCGGGAAGCAGATCCGAGATCATGGAAGATGGTGCCGGGGAAGGGGCTCCGGGTACAACGACGACGGTGGATCGGCTCCAGTGCGGCGTACGAGGTCATCGATGAGGCAGATGCGCTGCGGTGGACGAGTGCGCCGATGTAGAAGGGGAGGAGCACGAAGGCTGCGGTGCCGTGGAGAAGTCTATTTTGCGGTGGGGATAGAAAATGGGGAGTATTCAGGTGTACTACTCTGGGTGCCGGGGTGGGTTTGGCTGGGTAGGGTGAACCTGAAGTTATGAAAACAGCCCCCTACCAACCGTCATCTGTTGGCCTGTTCCGAAGGCTATGATGGTAACTTCCCACTGCTCGAATCAGGGTCGCGGGAGATTTTCCTGCCGACCTCAAAATTTTGGGACACTGAACTCCCTGTGTGGCGTGTTGGGTGATTCGGCTAAGCAACTAGCGAGTAGTACTAGTAAACTCTGCATATTAGGTTTGACCGGAGTCAAACTTCCTAAAGTTTGACCAAGTTTATAGAAAAATATAAACATTTACCATAACAGATATGTATGATGTGAAAGTACATTCAATAATGAATCTAATGGTATTTATTTGTTATTGTATATGTTAATATTTTTTGTTATAAACTTTCTGAGAGTTTACAAAACTTGACTTTGACCAATGCTAATACGCAGACATAAATAAAAATGAAGGGTGTACACATTTGTTTTACTGGTATGTAGTGAATTAATCATTTGTTGAAATTATGAAATAAATATATTAGGCTACTGACTTCGAATGTAATGTTCTATACAATTCAATAGCTACAATCGTTGTCGAATTCCAAGATGTATACGAGGTCTATAGTACTCCCTCCGTTTTTATTTACTCTGCATATTAGGTTTGACTGAAGTCAAACTTTGTAAAGTTTGACCAAGTTTATAGAAAAATATATAAACATTTACCATAACAAATCTATATGATGTGAAAGTACATTTAATAATGAATCTAATGGATTGATTGATTATTGTATATGTTAATATCTTTGTTTATAAACTTTGTCAAAGTTTACAAAGCTTGACTTTGACCAAAGCTAATACGTGCACTCAATAAAAACGGAGGGAGTACTTCACAACATGCTCAAACTCGCATAATCCCAGTCAAATGACAATCAAAATGCATTTCATAGTTATTACTTTGTAGGATGCAACAAAACCAACAATAACTCTACATCAGCCATTATAAAAGCAACATTTTGAACATATCCCAATGTGTGAATGAAACGTGCAGAGAGAGCTTGCGAAGATGGAGCAGATAGGGAGGGAAAGATTTTATGTATGTGGACGAGAGAGTAGGAGACAAACCTAATGAAACGGAGAGAGGGAGATAGCTAGAGAGAGAAAGAGAGAGGAAGAAGTTAGGTCTGTGAGAAAGATGGAGACATGTAATATACGTGAGATGCGTGTGCATCCGGATTCTGTACACGTGGAAGGAGAAGAGACAACAGGTTTGATGATAGAGCTGGAAAAACATGGACGAGAGGGGAAGGGTCTCGTGGGTTGAGGGATTGATAAATTTGTGCGAGGGAGAGAGGGATTGGTAATTTTGTGCGAGAGAGAGAGAGGGTGGGGGAGGAGTCAGTCAGCCGTCGTCCTATCATCCCGCTTCCAAATGGCCCCGCATTCTCTTTCACAGTGTGGTCACCGTCTTCGATCTCCTCGATGCCCTCTTTGAAGATTGAGGTGTTGTGCATGCTGGGGTGCAGAGAAGCACAAGCGAGAGTGGTCGCCATATAACCTTGGATGGGGATGAATTGTGTGCTCGGGGGAGGGGGCGTGTGTGTGTTGTGTGCTGTGTATGTGTCAGCTATTTCGAGAAAACAAACCTAAGGAGAGAAATGTGTGTGTATGTGACGGAAAACTACTTGCTAAACAGGGTATTCACGAAGAGATTGTGCATGCGAGATAGAGAGCGATGTGCGGGCCTTGAGGTGGGCAAGGGCCGGGTGAGGGTGTCAAAATGTGCGCGTTGATGCATATGTTAGATGCGATCGCGCGAGGGACGGACGAATCGAGAGAGATGGTTGTTGTGTTATGGATGCTCCTCTCTCTCTCTCTCTCTCTCTCTCACACACACACAAGTAAGATGGAAGACCGTTCTCTCATGTATACACAACGTATCGGCATCTGTCTATGTCTCACTCATGCATGATCATTTGCACATTCACACCTCTCTATGTCTCTATCACACGCACACCGTCTCCAGATTGCCCTTCCGCCACAACACACATATGGACACATACACACGTTCTCTCTCAGTCACACACACAAAATCAGTATTAAAAAAAACTAGGGCGAACCTAAAACATCCAAATCCAAAAAAACAGGAACTCGAGCTAAATTTAAATATATGGAAATATTGTAGCGTCAAGAACTTTTCCCGGAAAAAAAGTTGAGTAATATTCGGGGATTGTTTTCACACACACAAAAAGGTTCGGTGGATGTCCTTCGAGCGCGACATGGTGACGCACCATTCGATCGACCGCGCGGCCGCGGTTCACGCGCTTGCACAGGATTCCATATCGTGGATGTGGTAACTAATAAAAGCACTGCCTAAGTCTAAAGTTTTGGTGTACTAGTACGGTTTTCTTTTAAGTTTGACCAACCCTATATAAAACTAAACTAAGCTCCCATACGCGCATTCATCAATATGCCGCCGCCGTTGCGCATGCCGGCGTCCGCCTGCTCCGGCCAACAATTTCTCACCCATCACCGCCATGTCGCTGCCAAGCCGAAGGCTCGCCCGCTCACGTCGTCTGCAGTCCCTCCTCGCGATGCCGAAGCACTGCCAAGCACGCGAGCAGCTGGTGGAGCCGCGTCTATACACGCAGCGTACGAAGAGGAGGACGAGCGCGCGCTCCAGCACGCCGGCGAGGAGGAACTAGGATGTCATTGTCGTCCCCGCACGTGTGAAGGAGGCGCGCCTGGTGGCTGTCGCGGCGGAAGCCGGTCGCGCGCGCGTCGAGCCCGCAAACCGGGAGTGGACACGGAATCTACCTTCGAGACCTTGAATGCCACGTGGATCCTGCAATCTGAAGGAGCAATTTGGTCAGTCGACTCTTGTGAGCCGTTTGATGCAACATGGATGGCTAGAAGGGCTTCTTCAACCTCCGAAATAGATGCACGGTTCATCTTCTCAGCCCGCCACACGCCTAACCGCCTGCCGCTGCCGCCGCACCCTCCCCTGAACCGCCTGCCACCGCCATGCTCAGCCCACCCCCGCCATCCGTTTAACCCCGGGCACGATCCAGTTTTTTTTGGCGAACTGCATTCCACACCCAACACTCATAAGATAGATCATGGGCACCCTGCCGTCTTCTTCCTTCACTCCGTTGAACTTCTTTCACAAATCGACTGACCCAAATTATACTAATAGTACGAACATACTAACTATAGTAGGAACACGAAGATACGAACCGTAGTACCAACTGCAAGAAGAACAGTAGTAAGACATAGTACTAGTACTACTGTACGTACTAAAGAGTGCAAATAACGAGAAAGAACATAAACATAGTTCTGCAGGGGCCTTAGCACAACACGCCCTTGAAAATGAACTAAGCAACTAGTCCGCTTGACACTGCAGTAGAACCAGCATGAGTGACGGCACTGCCACCTACTTGGAGTCCAGAGTCCACGTCCTCGACTTCGTCCTCGTCCCTCTTCATCTTCCTCTTCGCCGACGCTTCTTTGCTTGAACCGGACACTGGGCTCTGCTTCTTCATCCAACCATTGTAGATATTTAAACAAAGGTAGGCATCCATTGCTGCATACAGGATGCGATCTTCATCTAATGTCTTTGACTCCCATGCACGATGAAACTTGTGGTGAGGTTTCTTCAGTTTAGCGTATGAACGATCAATCATGGTTGCTGCCAGGGTCAGCACTGAAGGCTGAGAGGAGAACACCAGGCTCTCCTTCTGGAGATCGAAGGGCTGGCGTACAACGAGGCCTATCCGACCTAGGATTTCCTTGTCGTTCCTAAACTCTACAGTAACGAATTTGACTCGGCCACCCTTGAGGAACTTCTTAAATTCCTCGCACTCAACGTCGGCATGGCATATGTGGCAGACCAAGCATAAGTCATGCACGCAAACCTGGATCATGGCGGGCTTCTTCTTCTCTACCTCCTTTAGTTTCTTCTCGCTTCCCAGGACTGTGGTATACTCAACATCTAGCCCAGTGACCCACTCATCATTTGAGTTTCCGAACATGCGTTCGAAGCGAGCAAGGCATTCTTTCACCGTTGCAGAAGAACGGGCGTAGATGACATCAAACTCATCGCTGGTGATGGTTCTAACCTTGTACTCACCGCGGATCATGGAGATTTTGGACGCCGTGGATTTGGGAGGAGGGCTAGGATTGACGAGACGACTGGGAGCGAACTGTTGTAAGGTACTATACTAGTAGAAGACAGAGACGAGTAGGGCGTGTGAACGGCGTGGGGTTGCTAGCTTGCCCGGTGGATAAACGGCTGCAAGCCCCCAAAGAGTTCTCGAGAACTATGCGGGACCCACTAGATGTCATGTCTACTTGACCAATATCGTAGGCCTGATGGTATAGCTTCTGCCTGTTCGCACGCCATGTCGGCTTGTGTGTAACTTCAATTAATTCCGTCAATCGTCGCGCGTCCCATGACCTTCGGCCTATTTGCACGCCATGCCAGCTTGTTTGCTATTCCCGTGTGCACGATGCTCCCTCCGTTTCAGCTCACATACCAAGGAGAGGCCCGTTCGAAATTTTCAGGACAAGTTTGCCCTTGCTTTTGCGTGGATTAGAGTACTAGTCGCCTCGGATCCCTCCATGCATGTCACACGTAATCTCTCTCTCCTTCACTTATGTCTCTGCATGCAAACTAGGAAGTTGCGCCAATTGAGGAGATTAATTGCTAGCGAAGCGGAAAGGCAGGGGCATGCTGGGAAAGGTGCGCTACTCAAGGGGATCGCGTAGAGCACTTGGGAAAAAACAAAAAAAATTATGCGCAGAGTATAAAGGATCGGAGGGAGTACCAGCTAAGATACCACCATTATGGCCAGCCTTAACCATCGCATGCAATAATTTAGTGCACCTAGCCCGGCATGTGTGGGGCGTGTATGTTTTTAATGAATTGAGACTATACCTAGCCCGGCATGCAAGATGAGACTTTATGCATCATTCCCCATACCTGCAGGAAGCCCGTTCGTCTCCAAATCTTTTCCTCTCCATGTGTGGAAACAATATGCCTAACACACTCTCCTTCTCCCTCCGGTGGTCCCACCACTCCACCCGGGGCGCTGCTTCAGTTACTTAACTTCAGGTGCATTGGGTCACTGACATATGGGCCCAACAGGGGTCTAGCCCACATGCGAGTGACGCAACTGGACCTGCAGTTAAGTCAATGCAGCTCAGTCCATATCTTACGTAGGTGTGCCATTGCTCGCTATAAATACTGCGCCTCCCACAACATTCGGAAGAACGCTCACGTTCATCACTATCTGCTCCCCCTCCCTCTCACGTCGACCACCATGGTATCGCCCCTCGCAAGCCCTAGGCGCCCCTCGCTGCATCGTGCGGACGGTCACGCATCGCCGTTCCGTTCCTTGCCGCCACTAGTCGAGCAGGACACGTCAGCGTTCCGCTCCTCGCCGCGACACGTCGAGGTGGACGCGTCGGTGTTCCGCTCCTCGCCGCCACTAGTCGAGGAGGACACGTCGGCGTTCCGCTCCTCGCCGGGACGCGTCGAGGTGGACGCGTCGGCATTCCCAATCGCGCCAGCACGCGCGTTGGAGGACGCATCGGCCCCCCGCTATGAGGAGACCGCCGCGTCGCCCGCCGATCCCCCCAGCCTTGAGGAGCTTTGGAAAGAAATGGATGTCTCCTTGTGGGAGGCTTTGCCTCCAGCAGAGCGCGCCAAAATAGAGGCGGAGAAGAAGGCCGAGGAAGAGAAGCGCGCCCCGGGACAAGCTGCCAGGTAGGCCTATATCGAGTCCGAGAGAGTCACGCAATTGGCTCTTTGGCAGAAGGCTCGTGCGAGGGCTGTGAGGGTGGCGGAGGACGCCCGTGCCAAAGCCCTGAGTGCAGTCGGGTCCAAGCGCCTCATCTATGCTTGGCGGGTGCACGCTTCCAGCCAGGAGGAGTACCTGTTGTCGCCGGATCTCCACAATAGTGAGATCGCGCTCGCCCACCGGCAAGCCACCAATCAACACCTCGCGAGTTGCGAGGCTGAGGAAGAGTCGTTGTGTCGGCGCTCTAGAAAATGGCCGCACACCAGGGCACTCGTGGCGCGCCGCAAGCGCTCCTGCGAGCATCGTGGCTTTTAGTAGGAGTATAATTTTTGTTTCGTAAGGCGATCTCATTAGTTTTGAGAAGCAAATGATAAATCCCGAACGTTCATAAATTATTGGCGTCCTTAATTAAGTATGTAAAAGGGAAAGTTTGGAAACCTTGTGTATTCGTACGCATTTTGTAAGTACGTGCATATAGCACAAACTTTACTATATACTATCGCACTACACGTCACTTTCTCTATATGCTTGCGGACTGTGCTACTCCCTCGGTCAAGGTTAATAAGTCATCTTTGGTTGTGCACCGTGACCAAGAAAGAGGTAAGACTTATACACCTAGATGGAGGGAGTAGTACTATTACTTATGTACGTGCAAATGCACGTTTTAACACTACGATGCGGTTTTTGTAAAAGTAGAAAAACAACACTAGTCAAGCTTGTGGAATGATACAATGCAAAACAAATGCAAAAATGCTCGTTTGATTGTTTACTTTTCGCTTCCTTCTCTGTGGTTATTTCTCTGTCATACTTTGTACGGAGTATCTCACTGGTCGGAAAGGCATGCAAATTCCCAAACCGCTTCCTACACCATGTATCGAATTTTTTGCCTAACAAGTTGTGCCGTGCAATTGGAATTCCAAATTGAGTACTACTCCCTCCGTCTAGGTGTTTAAGTCACCTTACGAAAATCAGATATTCCCAAACCACTTAGGCGGAATGTATCAAATTCTATCCTCGTTCCCCTCATTGCCTCGTTCATCAGCGTGCAATTTTTTTGGCTGAACCACCCGGGGGAGGAAGTTAATGCGGGAGAGAATGAGCGACCTATGCATGTAGAGAAGGAACATGTTGATTAGGGGAGGGATTGACCCCAGTTTGCATGCACGTCAATGGGCCTGCATGGGTTGGCTGAAATGACAGCCCTACTAATTAGGGATTCATTGCTAATTTCCATTTGGTTTAGGAGGAAAAAAGTGGCGCGGTGATTGGACGAATTTTCGGTCTGATTCTTTGACATCTTCCAATCCGTAGCCACCTAGGTCACGCAGCTCCACCTTAGGTGACTTACACACCTAGACGGAGAGAGTACTGCTAGTAGGAGTACCAGGGGCCAGTTCTTTTAGGCTTCTAGATTAGTAGTCCCGTAACTACTATTACCTCCGTCCAGGTTTATTGGTCCCCATTGTAATCTGTGTCTAATTTTGATCATAAATTTCACTAATGAAATGTTAGTGCATGCCACATGCACTAACATTTTATCAGTTAAATCTTTGGTCAAAATTTAGCACAAATTACAATGGTGAGGAATAAACCAGGACGGAGGTACTACTAGTAGTACTAGTTTAGAAGCCCAAATAAATGAGTGAGGCGCATTAATGTTACTCTCCACTGTGACTAGTCTTATGGGAAAAGCCGGGGAAGCCGCGAAAAGAACTGGCCCTAGGAGTAATAGCTAGGGATACTAGGAGTAGTAGCTTGGGATCGAGTGTGCGAGATGAACCGGAGAAAGTAAATGTAGAGAGGTGAAATGCAAAAAAGACGGAGGGATGTGATGGTTGCTTGTCCGTTTATTTTACCAGGCCACTTATTACTGGAGTGGTTGGATTTTGTGATATGACGACTTTACTGCCGCGCCGCGAGCGGGGTGAGACTCCCGTGCAGCGCCGCCCTCTACACTAGTACTACTACATCGGTCGTGGTTTATCCCCCATTGAATTTGACTAAGGATTTAACTAACAAAATTTTAGTGCATGTCAACAAAAACAATATCGTTGGATTCGTATTTGAACATAGTTTTCAATGATATAATTTTAGGTGACATGCATCATCATTTATCGTACTATATATAATGTTACTTCAATTTTTGGTCGTACTAATCTATAGTAAGGTGCCCGTGCGTTGCACGGAAGAGTGAAATGCATTGATCGGGGAGTTGTTTATTTTGACAAAGGATGTGGGGGTCATCTGATGTGTAACGGGTATCGATAGGTTTGTTCGGATATTATTTGATCTCTAGAGCTCACAAACATCCGGGTGAAATAGATAAAAAAAGTATCTTTTGCAAACAAAAGCGTTCAACTGTTCAACCCGCATCCAAAACTTGTGAAGAAATAACTCTTATTGTGCTTTGCAGGAAATGATCTTCAAGAATTAGTTTTTGAGTATCCATTGTTATACATGTTGTCTACAGATGACATGGCACTTTCTTATAGTCAACAGTTGGCTATACTATTTAAGTATTAACCATGCCCTTATACACCTAGACGGAGGGATTAAATCAGGATGACTTGAAGGGGGCAGAGGATATGTAAGAAATGGTTGATCATAAGTCTTTCACCAGTACTGTAGTAAAAATTTATACATGGAAGATTCTAGACTAAACCATAAATGGATACACCTTTTATTCATGTGTGATACTCCAATAGAGTAAGATCATGCATGGAAGTCTCCACATGCTTAGACAGCGGATTACATTGAGCGAAGACTAATGATCAACATTTAACTTGATAATGCAGATGTCCATGTGAACCTCCTTGGAGTCCCCGTGCACATTGTTGGGGGCCAAATAATATCGTGCGTCTTCCATGTCCACATCGTCGGGAATGTCCCAGCTCGGCAGAGTCCAAGTCAGCTTGACGTAGCCAGTGTCTCCGCCCACATACCTCCAAGGGGTAGTAATAGTGAGCACGCACTCGTACATCGGCCTCGTGTCAGTGTCAGCGTCAGCGACGTCGCCCCTGACGCACACTGCAGAGATTTGGCGTCGGCCTGTGCGGGCCTTGCCGGTGCCCACGATCAAGAGGAAAAACTGCCGTCCTCCTCCGAGACTAGCAGGCGGCGCTGATCCTCCAACGAATCTGGCACGGTGAACGGGTAGCATGTCTCGTACTTGATGTTCTTCGCCAAGGGCCAGTAGTGATCTGCGAATTATAAAGACTTGAGGCTAATTGCGCTCTTCAACCGCGGTCTCACCTATCTGACAGATCACTGCGGTAAGTGGATAAATCTGCACGTCCATCGCAAGATCATACATCCTCCATGGTTCTCTGATGCCATTGAACACAAGGGCTTCATTTACGCTGTCGACTCCTTCTATGGCTGGACGTATTGCTGGCCTACTCCAGTCATCGTTACAAACCGCTGTTACAGGAGTATGTTACTTTCCTATGATATCATGATGGCTTGCTTATATTACTGTCAACATTTACTGAAAAAATATTCATGCTCATAACATGATGTTCTAAAGATTGACTACATCAAGAGCCCTTTTTTATTTGACTCCAACTTTTTTAGGGTTATTTGACTCCAACTTGATATGATGTTGTAGGCCGCCTGGCGTCCCTACCCTTCCTAATCCCAAAACCTTTCAAATAAAAGCGGCATGTCAGTTGCAGGTGGTTCCTGGCTCGATCAGACGACGGCAAACGATCATTCGTTCGCACGTACCGGACGTGTTGTTTCGCGGAATACAATCACAGGCACAGCAAGGTCTTTGAGCAGGATCCCAGCTTCTCTAGGCCTTCAGGAATTTTTGACCGGAGGTTGGTAAGTAGCCTTGGTACACGCTCTCTGTTTGTCGGACTGAATTATTCGATTAACCAGGAGATAACTGACGGCAAAGATCATGATGACAGCGCGGTTTCGTTCATCAGGAAAAACTATGTGTACACAGCGTACCATGCATCTTTGCATGCACCATACCCTGATATGTGCCGCCACGCTTTGCAGCCCAAAGTAGGAGAGAGGGTCGCAAGTATCAGACTTCGACCTGCTGGCTGGAGTTTCCCCGAGTTTCCCCTGTCAGGCACCCATCTGGTTCAAGCCGTCAGCCAATCTCCACATCTTAATAAATAGTAACGTCTAACTGAGCCAGTTAGTTAGATGTGTACACTTGTGTAGTAGGATCTTTATTTATTTTGATGCATACACTTGTTCTTTTTTGGTAGTCCTTTTGTAATGATGGCTGATGTTTGGTTTGGAAGAGAGAGCTGCGTCTTCACTCTTCTGGCCTGCTTACTGCTTCTGTTGCACCCCTAGCCCTAGTTGTTGCTGCTGATGTTTTCAATGTACAATCAGTAGTATATTTCATCTATTGGTTGAATAAATGTGTTGTTAGAAGGACAAACACAATGGTTTGGAAGTTGTTGCACGGTTCGATCCTTTAGTGCCCCGTACCATACGTAGCGCATACTATTTTTCGTACGGAACACATTTTCCACTTGTTGATAACTTGCAGCCCACTGTTGGAGGCCCAATAGAGAAGCCCATAATTAACTGGAAGGGAGGCTCTCACATGAATCTGGCCCAGATAGATGCTCATGGCCCCCTAAACATAAATAAGTAATTTGGAGGAGCAAGCTATAAACTGGGTTGTGCGGTCTCTGTGGCCCGTCTAACAACATGACCAGCCCAGCAGTTTTTACTTTGGGAAAATAGGTAGCCCAGTATTTCTTTTTGAAGAATACCCAAGCTAGGCCTATTTGTTTTCTCCGACTTAATGCGCTGTAAATCTTTCAAGACGAGGAGGGATGCATTCCAGCCTGGCCAAAGAGTATGGTCAGTGTCTGTTAAAATTAATATCAAAAGGGGTTGAAAATTCCAAAAAAATAGCAAATGGGATATTAGTTTCTTTTTTTTGTTTTTGTTCTTCACTGATATCTTATACGCATTTCATTGGATTTAACATGACATAGTACTAATTTATTTTTAAATTTGTTTTAGTATGGCTACTAATTTTTGGATTAAGAATATTTTGTTCCTCAACATTTTTTTGCGAATTTTCAAAATTTCCCACATATTTAGTTTTTTTAACCCTCGCACTGACCAGAAAATGGGCAGCAATTCTAAAAATGAAAAACGGGCTGCAATAAATTCCATATGAATTAGAAAATGAGTAAAAAATATATATATAATAGCAAATGGGTTGTACACGCCACAAATTTCGAGGCTGACTTGTTTACGCAAGGCTTTGTCAGTCAACACACGATTCTAGCAGCAGTGACTGTTGGATGTCCATCCAACGGCCGACGTGCTTCTTCAATCTCTCATCTTCCTGCTCCAGCCGCCTAAACTAGCGCCGGCGGGACTGCCTGCTCCCTCCTCTTGTGGCCCGCTGTGATGCCGCACCAGCTTCCCCGGCCCATCCTACTCCCTCCGCCGGCCTGGCCGCACGCAATCAACTGCCTCCTTATTACGCAAAAAAAATGATTCCTCCCACTGACATCTGGGGCGCACCGGTTGGGAGGCTGACCTGTGGGACTACTAAGTTGACCCGTACGCAGGGCTTGTCAACTTAGTCAACAAACGATTCTAGCAGCAGTAACCGTTGGATTTGAATCAAACGGTCATGCTGCTTCTTCAATCGTTGCTCTTCTTGCACCAGCCGCCCAAACCAGCGCCGGCGAGACCGCCTGCTCCTGCCTCTAGTGGCCGGCTATGCTGCCGTTGAGGCCTCATCGCCCCCTACTACTCCCACAGCTAGCCAGGCCCTACGGCGAAGGCAGCCTCACACCACAGCCGAACCAGTTAACCCTCGTACTCCTCTCTGCGTGGGCATCCACTACCGCGTCTTCCCCGGCTCTGTGTCGTGCCCTTCCTAGGCGTCGCCGTCGTCCACCGCCTTGGTGCTCTCGACACGGCGTAGTCAATGTGGACAACGACCGACTTCCATCGGAAGAGTATTGTACGTGGAGAGGCTGACAGCTAGGTCCACGTTCACAACCCAGTTTCTTTGTGATTTGCCAAGTCGCTTTGTCAGGCCTGTTGGGCTGCAAATCTTTCAAGACGAGGAGAGCTTTCATTAGGCTGGCCGAGAAAATGGCCTATCAGTAATGAGAAATGGGCTGTACATTTTTAAAACACATCAAACCGGCAATTAGTTTCAAATTTCTTTTTTATTTCAAGATTTTAAATTGCACTGATTTTTATGCGTGGACAATTTGTTGGATTTTATATTGATATATATTTATTTTTAAAATCTGTTCGAACGTGACTCGAAATTTTGGGATTAAAAATAGTTTGGACCGCGCCGAAATATGCAAACTTTCGTATAATTTTTTAACTGTGGCCACAATATGGGCTGTAATGCTAACAAAAAGAATATGGGCTCCAAAAAAACCTTAAGAATTAGCAAATGGGTTGGATGATGTTTTCCACAGATTTGAGGCTTTACTAAAAAAAAGGTTGACGCAGAAGCAGTTACTGTTGGATGTCCATCCAACGTCCGTCGTGCTTCTTCAATCTCTGCTCTTCCTGCTCCAGCCGCTCAAACAAGCGCCGGCGGGACTGCTTGCTCTATCCTCCCCGCGGCCGGCTGTGCTGCCGCGCAGGCCTCACCGCCCCACCGTACTCCCATCACTGGCCTAGCCATCTCTCTACTCACCCACACGGCCACACCTGTTATTATTCTCCAGCGACGGCAGACAAACCAGTAAACCCTCGTACAGTCGTACTCCCCTCCGCGTGGGAAACAACTGCCGAGTCTTCCCTGCCTCCGTGTCGTTCCCTTCCTAGGCCTCGCCATCGTCCACCGCCCTGGTGCTCTCGGCAGGGCGTGGTCAATCTGGTCAATGATCGACTTCCATCGGAAGAGTACTGTACGTGGAGAGGCTGATAGCTGGGTCCAGGGCAGCCGAAAGGAAGAGCCTCCTAATTACACGGAAAATAATTATACCTCCACCAGACAGTGGGGACCCATCGGACGGGCCACCGTATTTGGCGAAAAAAATGTTTTCCCCATGACTGCTGGGACCCATCGGACGGGCCAACATATTTCGTGAAAAAACGTTCCCCGCTGTCAGCTCGGACCCACCGGAAGTGCCTCCTTATTACGCACAAAAAATGAATACTCCCCCTACTAGCTGGGACCTAGTATAGTGGGAGGCTGACTTGTGGGCCTACTAAGTTGATGGGGACGGAGGGCTTTGTCAACTTAGTCAATATGCACGATTCTAGCTCCATTGACCATACGATGTCCATCCAACTGTCGTGGTGCTTCTTCAACCTCTGGTCTTCTTGCTCCAGCCACCCAAACCAGCGCCGGTCGTGCCTCGTGCTCCTGTCTCCCGTGGCCAGCTGCGATGCCGCGGAGGCCTCGCCGCCCCCTACTATTCCCACCGTTGACCAGGCCCTGCGGCAACGGCAGCCTCACACCGCAGCTGAACCAGTGAATCCTCGTACTCCTCTCCGTGCGGGCTTCCACAACAGCGTCTTCCCCGGCTCCGCGTCGTCCCCTTCCTAGGCCTTGCAGTCGTCAACCGCCCTCGTGCTCTCGGCGCGGCGTGGTCAACGTGGTCAGGGAACGACTTCCATCGGAAGAGTACTGTACGTGGAGAGGCTGATAGCTGGGTCCACGGCAGCCGCAAGGAAGTGCCTCCTTATTACGCAGAAAATAATTATTCCTCCACCTGACAGCAGGGACCCACCGGACGAGCCACCGTATTTGGCAAACAAAATGTTTCCCCCCTGACTGTTGGGACCCACCGGACGGGCCACTGTATTGCGCGAAAAAAATGTTCTCCCCGCTGTCAGCTCGGACCCACCGGAAGTGCCTCCTTATTACGCACAAAAAATGAATACTCCCCCTGCTGGTTGGGACCCACCTTGGTGGGAGGCTGACTTCTGGGCCTACTAAGTTGACGGGGATGGTGTGCTTTGTCAACTTAGTCAATATGCACGATTCTATCTCCAGTGACCGTATGATGTCCATCCAACGGTCATAGTGCTTCTTCAACCTCTGGTCTTGTTGCTCCAGCCGCCCAAAGCAGCGCCAGTCGTGCCGCATGCTCCTGCCTCCCGTGGCCGGCTGTGATGCCGCGAAGGCCTCACCGTCCCTTACTATTCCTACTGCTGGCCATGCCATCCCTCTACTCACCCACACCCCATGTTATTCTGCGGCGACGGCAATCTCACACCGCAGCGAACCAGTGAACCCTCGTACTCCCCTACACGTGGGCATCCACTGCCGCGTCTTCCCCGTCTCCGCGTCGTCCCCTTCCTAGGCCTCGCCGTCGTCCACCACCCTGGTGCTCTCGGCACGGCATGGTCAACGTGGTCAAGGAACGGCTTCATCGGACGTGGACTGTACGTGGAGAGGCTGACAGCTAGGTCCACGGCCGCAGCAAGGAAGTGCCTCCTTATTACGCGCAAAATAATTTTCTCCACCTAACAGCGGGGACCCACCTGACGGGCCACCGTATTTCGTGAAAAAAACGTTTCCCCCTGACTGCTGGGACCCACCAGCTACATCTTCGCACACAAGGAAGTGCGCCCGGGCAAAAAAACGATCCGCCCCCCTGACTGCTGGGACCCACCAGCTACATCTTCGCACGCAAGGAAGTGCGTCCGGGCAAAAAAAACGATTCGCCCCCTGACTGTTGGGACCCACCAGCTACATCTTCGCATGCAAGGAAGTGCCTGACAGTCGGGACCCACCTGGTCGAAGCGTACGTAGCGTTGTCATTCTGGTCACGAACGTGTACGTACATACTGGTCGATGTAGAGGCGCACACGTGTCGTAGTAGAGGCGCGGATGTAGCATGTACACGTACGTACATTAGTAAGTGTGCAAGAAAGAACATACGGCCATGTACGTACATACGAGCAGGGTCTCGAACACCTACTCGTGCATACGTACGGCCAGGGCTCGTGTACATGGCTGGGTCGGAACGGAGAAACAGCGTCGTCGTCGTGTTCATGTGGAGCCAACCGGCTGGGTCGGAAGGGAATGCGTCATCGTGTTCATCGGGAGGGCTTGGACGGAACAGCCGATGGAAACGAGGCCTGGCGTATTGCAGAACGGAGGAAACGGCCTTGTGTTCAACCGGCCACGTTCGAAATGGGATCCTGTTCATCGGGAGGGGTCTGGCGTACCGCAAAACGTAGGAAACGGACCTCCTATGGTCGAAACGGGGGTCCTGTTGATCGGGAGGGGTGTGGCGTACCGCCAAACGGAGGAAACGGACATGTGTTGGAGCACTAGGGTCGAAACGGGGGTCATGTTCATCGGGAGGGGTGTGGCGTACCGCAAAACGGAGGAAACAGACTTGTCTTGGAGCACTACGGTCGAAACG
>LR738710.1:544819551-544906571 GCA_902687465.1 Secale cereale | reverse complement strand
GCCGGCCGGGGCGGCGAGCGGCGGCGGAGATGGCCGGGAGGCGCCCGGATCCGGCGGGGTGAGCTCCTCCGGCGAGGGGAGCTCCGGCGGCGGCGGGATCCGGAGGATGAAGATGGCCGGAGGAAGGAGATGACCGGGCGCGGGCCCACGCGGCAGGAAGCACAGCCGGCGGCCTTCGGAAGCACAGTTTTCTGGGACGTCGGAAGCACGGCGGATCAACGATGGAAGCACCGGCGGCGAACTGTGGAAGCATTAGGGTTTCAGACGCGAAAATTGGGGGAGATGGACGTTTATATAGGCACAAGGAGCATGGGTTGTCCAAATGAGGTGAGGTTTTCGGCCACGCGATCACAATTGGATGGCCTAGATGAAGGGAGGGGTTTGGGTTGGGTTGGTTGGCTGTTGGAGGGGTGTCTTGGGCCTCAAAGAGGAGGTACTATCAGCCCACGAGAATAATTGTTGGAGCATCAAACGAACTCCAAACGCGACGAGATTTGACAGGTGGGTTACACACAACAAAACAACGTCGCACGACAAGTCTCACGCCAAACCGGAAATGTTACACGGTCAAACACCAAAGTAGGCCTCGGGGATACCACGGACACGTGAGAGCTCCGGAACTCGAAACGGACAACGGAAAGGAACGAGTGGGACCGGATGCAAACGACAACACAAATGCAATGCAATGCACATGTCAACATGATATGGATGAAAGCACACACGCACACGACAAAACGACGAAAACCCGAAAAACCGAAGAACCCGGAATGGAACTGATGAAGCCAAAGATATATATATTGCCCAAAAGGGAAAGTATTACATCCGAGGCATTACAAACTTTCCTCTACTACAAAAAGATCTCGTCCCGAGATCTAGGACTGGAAGAAGGAAGGGTACTCGGAACGAAGGTGATCTTCTCGTTCCCACGTAGCTTCTCGATCGGTATGGTGTGACCACTTGACTTTCAAGAATTTGATGGACTTGTTGCGGGTCTAGCGATCGGTTTCTTCAAGAATAGCAACGGGATGCTCTCGATAAGACAAGTCTTGTTGAAGATCAATCTCCTCAAACGGAATGGTGCGTTCAGGTGTCTTGAAGCACTTGCGGAGTTGAGACACATGAAACACATCATGAACATTGGCGAAGTTGGAAGGGAGCTCAAGTTGATAGGCTAGATCGCCTCTTTTGCCAAGGACCTTGAAAGGCCCGACGTATCTAGGAGCAAGCTTTCCTTTGATACCAAATCTTTGGGTGCCTTTCATAGGAGAAACACGGAGATAGACATGATCCCCAATGTTGAAGGCCAAATCACGATGCTTGCCCTCATAGTAGCTCTTCTGACGCGACTGAGCGGCCTTGAGATTCTCACGTATGACTTTGCACATTTCTTCGGCTTCTGAGATCAAGTCATTGCCAAGAAGTTGACGTTCACCAGTCTCGGACCAGTTGAGAGGGGTACGGCACTTTCTGCCATAGAGAATTTCAAACGGAGCTTTGCCGGCACTTGCTTGGAAGCTGTTGTTGTAAGAGAACTCGGCAAACGGAAGGCAATCTTCCCATTTCATGCCAAAATATATGACACAGGCTCTGAGCATGTCTTCTAGAATCTGATTCACTCTCTTGACTTGACCACTAGTCTGAGGGTGAAATGCAGTGCTAAAACGAATCTTAGTGCCCATGGCAGACTGAAAGGAGTCCCAGAACTTAGAAGTGAACAAACTTCCACGGTCTGAGGACATAACTTGAGGAATGCCATGTAAGGACACAATTTTGGAAGTGTACAACTCTGCCAATTGAGCTGCATTGATGGATTCTTTGACTGGAAGGAAGTGAGCGACTTTGGTAAGCTTGTCAATCACCACAAAGATAGAATCATTCCCTCTCTTAGACTTAGGAAAGCCAGTGACGAAATCCATTTCAATGTGGTCGAATTTCCACTCGAGAATAGGAAGAGGTTGGAGAAGACCGGCTGGACATTGATGCTCTGCCTTCACTCTTCTGCAGACATCACATTCATTCACGAATTGGGCAATCTCCCTTTTCATGCGTGTCCACCAGTAAGATTGCTTGAGGTCTTGGTACATCTTGGAACTACCAGGATGAATGGAAAGGAGAGAATCATGTCCTTCGTCCATTATGAGCTTCCTGAGATCACCTTTGGGAACCACAAGTCTGTCCTCAAAGAACAAGGTATCACTCTCATCAACGCGATAGCACTTGTATTTGGGAGTACCCTTTGCAATACCATGTTTCACTTTCTGTACCATAGCATCATTGAGTTGGGCCTCACGGATCTGATCTTCCAAGGTAGGAGCAACTTGAAGATTTGCAAGAAAACCTTGCGGAACAACTTGCAGGTTGAGCTTCCTGAATGCTTCACAAAGCTCAGGCTGGAACGGCTTGATAAGGAGGCTGTTGCAATATGCCTTTCTGCTCAAAGCATCTGCAATCACATTCGCCTTGCCAAGTGTGTATTCGATGCTTGGATCATACTCTTGGATCATTTCGACCCAACGAGTCTGGCGGAGGTTCTGATTCGGCTGTGTGAAGATGTACTTCAAGATCTTGTGATCGGTGAAGATGTCGACTTTTCTGCCCAACAGAAGGTGTCTCCACGTAATCAAAGCATGTACCACAGCTGCTAGTTCAAGATCATGTGTGGGGTAGTTCTTCTCACTTGGCTTCAGCTGACGAGAAGTGTAAGCCACAATTTTCTTGTCCTGCATTAGCACACCACCAAGTCCTTGAAGAGAAGCATCACAGAATACTTCGTAGGGCTTGGACTCATCTGGAGGAGTAAGAACTAGAGCAGAGACGAGCTTTTCTTTGAGAGTTTTGAATGCCGCTTCACAATCTGGAGACCAGTAGTACTTGACATTCTTCTGCAGCAAGTTGGAGAGAGGCTTGGCAATCTTGGAGAAGTTCTCAACGAACCTTCTGCAATAGCTGGCAAGGCCAAGAAAGCTTCGGAGTTGCTTGACGTTCTGAGGAGGTTCCCAGTTGACAATTGCTTCAACTTTCTCGGGGTTTACCGCAATACCATCAGCGGAGATGATATAGCCCAGATACAAGACCTTATCGAGCCAAAATTCGCACTTGGAGAACTTGGCATAGAACTTATGTTCACGGAGTCTGTCGAGAACCAGACGGAGGTGCTTTTCGTGATCCTCTTCATTCTTGGAAAATACCAAAATGTCATCCAGATACACAAGCACAAACTCGCCGGTGTAGGGGTTGAAAATGTAGTGCATCATTCTCGAGAAGGTAGGTGGAGCATTAGCGAGGCCAAAGGACATGACTGTATACTCATATGAGCCGTAGCTCGTTCTGAAGGCAGTCTTGTGGATATCTTCTTCGCGAATGCGAATTTGGTGATAGCCCATTCGGAGATCGAGCTTTGAGAACACTTTAGCTCCTTTGAGCTGCTCGAACAATTCATTGTTGTTGGGGAGCGGATACTTGTTCTTTATTGTCTTCTTGTTCAATGGCCGGTAATCAACGCAAAGGCGCTCCGCACCATCCTTCTTCTTGACAAATAAGACACCACAGCCCCAAGGAGACGCACTAGGCCTGATCAGACCCAAACGTTCTTGTTCATCAAGCTGCTTCTTCAACTCCTTCAACTCTCCAGGAGATAGCTTGTACGGACGCCGGCATGCTGGCTCAGTACCAGGCTCGAGTTCAATGACGAATTCCACTTGACGGTGTGGGGGCATGCCTCGAAGTTCTTCAGGAAATACGTCTTCGTATTCGTTAACCACCGGAATTTGAGAGATGGCATTAATCTCGCCCTTGTCATTGAGAGAGAAAAGCCTGATTGTGTTATCCCGAGAGGCGAAGATAATCACATCATCATCGGAATGAGTAGTCTTGACAACCTTGTTTGCACAGTCAATCTGAGCATCATGCTGAGAAAGCCAATCCATTCCGAGGATAAGGTCGATGTCGGAGTTGCCGAGAACAATTGGATTAGCCAAAAAGCGATAATCACCCATGCGAATAGATACATCCGGAGCAAACACACTAGAAGACATACGTCTCCCCGGAGAAATAACTTGCAACTCCCTTGGCAGATTTTTAGTGACAATATCGTGCTTGGATGCAAATGGATATGACATGAAGGAACATGAAGCACCCGAATCAAACAACACTTTAGCAGGAAAAGAGTTCACTGGAAGGTTACCCAATATGACATCAGAAGAATTCTCCGCTTGCGCTGCATTCATCAGATTCACCCTTGCTGCCTTTGGATCATGCTTGAAAATAGCTGTACTGACAGGTGGAGGAGGCGGAAGGCGCCTTGGGTTGTTGCACTTGTTGGAATAATGACCCTTCTGGCCACACTTGTAGCAAGTGACCTCAGAAAGAGGACGAGTAGGAGGAACACTTGGTCTTGGAGCTTGGAACTGCGACTTGGACTGCTTGCTTGGGTTGGGTGGGTGGGAGAAACCACGGCCACCGGAGTTCTTGTTGTTGTTGTTGTTGTAGGGAGCTCGGATCACTGGAGGAGGTGGAAGCCAAAATTTCTGTTGCTTCGCGACCACTTGAGAAGATGAGGAGGAGGGAACGGCATCTCGGATCCTCTTTTTAGAAGCCTCCATCTTGAGCTGGGCTGCCTCTTGCTTAAGCGCCATGTTATAGAATTTGTCAAACTCATCAGGCTCGAACAAGGTGAGAGCAAGTTGAAGTTCATCCTTCAGACCTCCACGGAACTGATAGATCTTGCTCTTGGCATCTGGTATGTCTTGCATAGCATAGCGGGCAAGGTTTTGGAACTTGACATTATACTGGTAGACAGTCATAGAGCCTTGCTTCAGGTTGCGGAATTGCTCACGCATACCCTCGATGACACTTGTTGGAATGTGGTGAGAGCGAAAGTCCTTGCAGAAATCCTCCCAAGAGATCACACGCCCTTCTCTGGAGTCTTTGTACTGCTGCCACCAATCAGCTGCTTGGTCCTTGAGTTGGAAGGCTGCAAACTTCACATAGTCCTCAGGCCTTACGTTGCTGCACTCAAAATGCTTCTTGATATCGGTTATCCAATCTTCGGCATCGAGAGGGTCGACACAGTAACTGAAAGCCTTTGGTTGATTAGCCAAGAACTGGTTGAGCGTAGCATGGTGCTGTTGGTTGAAGAAATTGCCTTGGTTCCCTGGAGCACCCTGATTTGCTTGATTTGCTTGCATCTGCTGCATCATCTGCATAAGCATTTGGGTGTTCTGATTTGTATTCTGCATAATCGCCTCTCCAGGCCTCAGACGGAGGAGGAGGGGAAGGAGGATGGTCAGGAACCTCTTCACCCTCTGGGTTAGCGTTGGGAACCCGTTTCGGAGCCATCCTGAAAGAGATGACCACCAATCAGCAATTTGATTGAAAGAAGGTATAAGCTGAAACAACGGATAGAAATGCAACATAGTCTTCACAAGAATGATTCGAACAAGAGGAACGAATGAAATTCTCAGTTTAATGATAACAACAATCTTCACGAGAAGCCAGTGGGAGACAAAAGCTAAATAAGAAAAACAACAAGGTACAAATGGAACAAACACAAGATAGGAGCTTCGTTCGACATCTTTGTGCTGAAAGCTTATGCAACGTGTTACGAAAGGGTTTTGCAATCCCTGGATCAGCATAGCCAAGGACCCTTTAAGATGCAACTCCCGACCGGAACATCAGCCATAAAACCACTTCACCCAATGTAGAACCCCGAACTCCATAACCTGCATTCGTTGGAAGAATGCCTACGATCTACTGGATGAACCCACCTATTAATTTCCGAAAGTTCCCAGTTATGCAATCAGGTGTTGGGGATACAGGGGAAGCATCGCGCACTCAACTCTAATCCTACATCCAGCTGTATCCATCCTTCAACACATAACCAGTCTTTCTCGGAAACCGTCTACCTCGGACCTTCGAAAAGCATCCACTATACCAAGCTATGGCAATACTCCCGAACTACCTCCCCAGTACTGGGTGATGTCGGGGTTATCTTGCCACTAACCGCATAGGAGAGTTTCCGATGTCGGCCGTCTTAAGTACTCTAGAACTGCCGCGATATGCTTGTGACGACAATACCCCAAAGCTCAACTCCCCGGGACACTGCCACAACCCCTAATGTCAGGAGGCATCGAGAACAATATTCTCGTCACAAAGACATCGAAACAATCCAACAATACTCGCGAGATTCCTAAAAAAAATTGGTGCAATTTTGAAAGTAGAAGAGGCAAGAGTAGTCGTCAGGAGTCCTCACCAGAGTGAAAAGAGATGAGGAGCAAAAGAATTCCTACTCTCCGATATAAATATAGGACTCAAAACATTTTCAGTGTGTGCCTAGACTCAACCGTCAACGATTCGATCAATCAGTGGGGGCTTCTAGGTCGGAGAAGGCTCTGATACCAACTTGTAATGCCCAGGATGGGACTATATCTCCTACGTGTCGAGGCATGACTTAAAGATATAAGCCCATTCTGGAATGATCACAAGTTTGGTACCTTTGCACATCTCATGTAAAAATGGGGATGAAAGCTGAAAAGATAGTTGGCTTACACTCGCCACGTCACACAAATTCATTACATATCCAATCATCATTAAAATAAAACATCACAGCCCATCTAAGGGTAAGATCCAAAAGAAAGATACCAAACATAACATTAAACCACAGGTCTAGATCGAATCCTAGTAGAAGCTCTAATGATCAACCGGATAGTTCACATCGTAATGGCTACGCTCCTCGTCGTACTCCCAGTCTAGCTCAGTGCCATCGCCTGTGTAGCTCACCATAGTACCTGCATCTGGTGTGGTGAAGTAACTGTGAGCCACAGAGGACTCAGCAATCCCGTTCCCGGGTAACACGACTATCCAAGCCTTGGGTGTGGAACAAGGCTGAAGAAAGAACAAGAGTTTGCAGCAGCACTAGCCTAGCTTACGTAAAGAGAGCGAGAAGAGAAGTGCCTCGGACGAGAGATGATCACGAAGTGATCCTAACTAGCAAGTCAAACATAACCCCACCGTGTTCACTTCCCGAATCCCTTTCGGAAAATGACCGTCACGGTACACACGCTGGTAGTGTATTTGGAACATGGTGTCAAGTTTTCTACAACCGGATATTAACAAATTCCCATCTACCACATAGCCGCGGGCATGGCTTTCGAAAGTTCATAACCCTGCAGGGGTGTTCCAACTTGGCCCATCACAAGCCCACGATCCGCGGAGTCGCAACTCCAAGGTGGGAAGGCCCGAGTATCCTCGGAATCCCGTGCTCAAGATATTCCGACTAAGGTAAGGCTAATCCAGCAAATCCTCCCGGCGTGCCGACACCCTGACAATAGCCGCGCGTATCTAGTCTCAGGCCACGACCGGATGGGCGAAGCTATGGGTTTTTACCAATCCTCGAGTTTCCTCGTGGTGGCCCCGCAGGCTCCCCGTTTCGGACCAACACTCATGTGGAGCACTGGCCCGGGGTTGTTGATTAAGAACTCTGGTTTGCAAGACCCTATGTAAGTTTTTAGTTATTAGGCGAATAGTACCAATGTTGGGACTTGCTGGAAAAGACTTAGCACTTAGCGGTTTATCGAGGGGGTCCCATAACCCCAACCGTGTGAGGAACGCATAATCAAGGAACATAACGCCAGTTTATACGGTTCCTATGCGGCATGAGTGGAACAAATCACTAAGCAAAAGGCTTAGCCTTCCACCCATTACCAATATATAGATGATTTCATTTAATAATTAATATAGTGTGATATCCCAACTAGCTTCAACAAGAAGCAAGAATCTTCAATCTTCTCCTGCAACTAACAATGCTATAAGAGGGGCTGAGCGAAGCCTACGCATAGCCAATCAATGGTTTGCATAGGTAGGGTGGTTAAACAGGTTCATGGTTACAATAGGAGGCTGACAGGAAAAAATTGGGCATCGAGGCAGAACTATAGAGCGTTACTTCTAGCAATAGGCAAAGATAGTAATGTTATCGGGGTTCGGTCATCTTGCCTGAAGAGTTGTCGATGGGATCGTAAGAGAGCTCCTCGTTCTCAACCTCGGTAGTAACCTCGTTCTCGTACTCGTACTCAGCTTCCGGCTCTACTCAACACAAACATACAAGGCACGAAATCAAACAAGATGCAATGCGCAGAAAAATTACTGGATGCATGACTGATGCACTATGGAAGCAAAACAGATGCACTATGGAAGCACAGAAAGTCTACATAGGAAGCACAGGGTTACAGCACAAGGAGCATGGCAATTTGCATTCAAGAAAAAATACTTCAAAACATGATAACAATTGGACAATATGAATCTACATGCAAAAACACACAAGTTACATATAGGACTTGCTCAAAACGGAGCAACGGGCTAAAAGTTATACCCGAAACAATAAACATGCACAAGCTGAAAATAACAGCCACATAGCAACTTCGGAGCAAGAGATAAATAGTCTAAAGCACTCAAACATAATGGCAATGAGCATGGACATAAAGTAGACATCTCCTACAGCAAACAATTCCATTGGAGCATCTCCAAAGGAGCCATGGATCAATAGCAACAAGCTATGACATATTGAACTTGACAACAAAAACCTGACAGCAGTAATTTGTTGCAACTTTGGAGCAAGAGTTAAATATGCTACAGCCACTCAAATAAGCATGTGAGAGCATGAATGGATAGCCAACAACTTATACAACAAGGAATCATCAAGAGTCACCCCAAAACTATCATGGATTTGCCTAGAAGAACAAGCAAACATGGCATCTGGAAATTACCGATTCCGGACTTAGTGAAATTTCACTAAGTGTTAAAACAGTAGTAACATCATGGCATCTTTGTGAGCAAGTTTAAGTCACCTCAAAACTAAACAAGACAAGTGGTTTGCACCACAGCAATGTACACATGATGGTTAATCCAAAACATCTAAGCATGCATCAAGGGGACAACCACATCAATAGCAACGAGCTCCTCAACGAGGCATCTCGTAACAAGTTTAACAACATAACAGCCACTAGCACTTTTGCAAAGGAGATAAACATGGCAAGATGAAATATATCATGCAAGCTAATGCAACCAACATGTAGAGCATATCATGACGAACACGTGGACATATCATTTGCTTCATTTGGATAAACGTGCACCAAGATATCACATTGCAAAGATGGCATGAAAACAACTACTAACAGCAGTTTATAACAAGTAGCACTCTTCTCATGAAGATTAAGACGTCTAGATGACCCCAAACATGCATGGCACAATGGAACAAAACATAGTACATGTCTCCACGATCATTTTGACATATCATTTGCTCAAATCGGACATGCACACAAAAAGTTATCATAAAAACAAAACAGCATCAGACAACTAAAATCTACAGGGACTTAGTGAAAAACGAGACTACCTCGCGGTCAACGGGTCAACGGCGGGGCGGATCGGGTCAACGGCCTAACGGGCTTCGGCCCGCTAGGTTTAACAGGCCCGGGGGGCGGATCGGCCGGCCCACTAGGGTTCGGTCCAGCGGGGCGGATCGATCGGGGGATCCTCCCAATCCCCCCGACCGCAGGTGGCGGCGGCGCTCGCCCGAGCGGTGGCCGGCGGGGTCCGGCGAAGGGCGGGGCGGCGCGCGGCCTGGTGGCGAGGGGAGACGGCGGCCGGCGGGTGGCGGTGGTGGCGCCGGCCGGGGCGGCGAGCGGCGGCGGAGATGGCCGGGAGGCGCCCGGATCCGGCGGGGTGAGCTCCTCCGGCGAGGGGAGCTCCGGCGGCGGCGGGATCCGGAGGATGAAGATGGCCGGAGGAAGGAGATGACCGGGCGCGGGCCCACGCGGCAGGAAGCACAGCCGGCGGCCTTCGGAAGCACAGTTTTCTGGGACGTCGGAAGCACGGCGGATCAACGATGGAAGCACCGGCGGCGAACTGTGGAAGCATTAGGGTTTCAGACGCGAAAATTGGGGGAGATGGACGTTTATATAGGCACAAGGAGCATGGGTTGTCCAAATGAGGTGAGGTTTTCGGCCACGCGATCACAATTGGATGGCCTAGATGAAGGGAGGGGTTTGGGTTGGGTTGGTTGGCTGTTGGAGGGGTGTCTTGGGCCTCAAAGAGGAGGTACTATCAGCCCACGAGAATAATTGTTGGAGCATCAAACGAACTCCAAACGCGACGAGATTTGACAGGTGGGTTACACACAACAAAACAACGTCGCACGACAAGTCTCACGCCAAAACGGAAATGTTACACGGTCAAACACCAAAGTAGGCCTCGGGGATACCACGGACACGTGAGAGCTCCGGAACTCGAAACGGACAACGGAAAGGAACGAGTGGGACCGGATGCAAACGACAACACAAATGCAATGCAATGCACATGTCAACATGATATGGATGAAAGCACACACGCACACGACAAAACGACGAAAACCCGAAAAGACGAAGAACCCGGAATGGAACTGATGAAGCCAAAGATATATATATTGCCCAAAAGGGAAAGTATTACATCCGGGGCATTACAGGTTCCAATGAAACAATCCACCATGTACTCCTACAAGGCCTTCCATCAATACCTTTACCAAAACATATTCCACACTTCACTGTCATTACCAGACATAATCATTTCACTCTGATCCATCACCCAGATGAACTAGACCTGACACAACTCTAAGCATAGCAGGCATAGCATGGTAGGAACACATCAACATGGCTCAATCAACTCCTACACATGCTAGTGGGTTTTAACTATTTACTGTGGCAATGACAGGTCATGCAAAGGAATGGGGTTCAGCTACCGCAGCAAACATCACTTGAAACATTGTTGTCTTAATGCCGTAAAAGAGATCAGAAGCGAGAAGATGGGTTTGTATCGGAATGTTCAATGGGGTTGCTTGCCTGGCAGATTGGTCGAGTGGTACTGCCCTTCAACTGGATACTCGTGAATATCCTCGGGACCAGAACCTACCATGGAGATCACACCGGTAACACTATCAATACACGACAATATGCAACAATATGATGCATGCTCATGACATGGCAAGATGAATGTGTTTTGGCTAAAGCAACTACAAACAGAAGGGTTTGAGCCTATTTGAATCAAAGATTCAAATTCAAGCCCAAGTTGTTAATATTCAAAGTGCATTATCATGTTTTGATGTGAATAGCAAGGTTAACTTGCTTTAACATGCATGAAACCAGTACCAATGGATAGATTGGATTTTTCCGATCATTTTTCATATATAAACCTTTTCCATCTGAGCTAAGGTTGATTTATTATGATTTTTTGAAATTTTGAATATTTTCTAAAATAAATAAACCATTCCTGATTTATTTAAAATCCAGAAAGTATTTACTGCATCAGCATTAAGTCACGCTGACGTCAGTGGTCAACTGTGCGATCCGGGTCAAACCTGACAAGTGGGACCCACTGGTCAGTGTCTCAGTTAGTTAACTAACTAATTAGTGTTAATTTAATCCTAATCTCGGTTTGACCACGGGGCAGGGCCCACATATCAGTGACCCAGGGGGGTCAAATCCCCAATCAACTGGGTCAAATCGTTGGTGTTTAGCCGCCGGCAACGACCAGACGCGGCGGAGGGCCTTGGAAATCCTCCTCCGGCGACCAAAAGGACAGCGGAGGGCATCTACGTGAAGCTGGAGACAAACCGCATCGGTGCTCGAGTTGGAGCTCGGGGTCGCCGAAAACGACGCCGGCGACAAGCCTTGTGGCTGCCGGAGTTCGGGCGAGGCTGAACTTGTTGCTAGGAGGCACGGCGAGGGGGATGGAGCAGTGCTACGGGCTGCTGGGGATGCGGCAAACGCCGTGACGCGCTTGGTTTCTAGCCAACGTGGTTGTGGCCACGACGATGATGTGCAGAGGCGGCGGCGCGTGCGGGCGAGCTCGGTGTGGTCACTGCAGAGGGCCTTAGCGAGAACGTAGAGGATGGGGACGGTCGGCAACTCACAGCGGAGACGATGACGGTCTTGGCGAGCTCGGGGATGGGCTGATGACGATGGGAGGTCGCCGGCGATCTCAAGGTAGAGGCGGCGAAGATGGCAGTGCATAGGGTGATGCAGGGCGTCGGGCGTCGCACAAGGTGACGGAGAGGCACAGGAGATGGTGGCGGAGCTCATGGACAGCACGGGGCGACGAGGAGGCGGCGGTGGCTGTGTGTTTGACGGTGGGGCGGCTGCGTCTGCGTCGGCCATGGCTTCCAGAGGGCGCGGGAGAGAGCTGGGGGAATGTGGGTCGTGGCGGTCGAGGCGACAATGTGGAGGACGTGAGACGTCGGGGCGGTGAAGCGGCGTCCAGGCGGGAAGCAGCTGCCGTGGTGGCGAGCTGGCGCGCGCCGGCATCACCTGCCTGCCTGGCGGGGACGAAACAGCTGCCTGACACGGGCCAACATAGTGCTGGGCCGCCAGGTGGGCCGGCCAGATGAGTGGCCTCTGGCCTTTCTCTCTTCTCTTTTTCTATTTTTTTTTTGTTTTCTATTTTTCTGTACTTGTGTTGCTTTATTAAAAATGCTAAAGCACTTTCATAAATCATGAAACTCCTCATGCCCACTGTATATAATATATGCAACAGGGAACATTTTGGTTTATGATTATTTGGGCATTTAAAATATTTTATAGCATTTAAATGCCCAAATGCAAGTAACATATGATTTCATCCAATGGCCTTAGGATGTCCTAGAAAATTGTGCACCATTTTTGTCAGAGGTTTAAGACCAGGGCAAAGATGATGAACATTTTAGAAGGGCATTTTGGGTACATTGAAAAATATTTTAGTAAACCCTAGTTGAAAAAAGGGGGGTGCTGGGGTTCTGTCATCCCCATTTCAGGTTTCTTGAAAAGTTTAAACATGATGCAACACTCTAGCCAGTCCTAATGCAAGCACTGACTAGGGTTGTGACGGGTATATAAGTTCAAATACCTTCAGGGACACTTACGATTCGGCCAGGGGCTTCGGCCTAGGGCGCCACTCATCGGCGCCTGATTGGGAGTCATTTGTGGGGGAGATCCTCCCTTTCTCGGACTTCTCCGCCTCCAGATCTGCGGACGCCCCCCTTTTCTTCTTTCCCCCCTTAGGGGGTCAATTACTCTCTTCTTCCTCCCCCCCGTCTTTGTTGGGGGAGGAGTGAGTCTTGGTATCTTTGGACACTACGTCTGAAGCACCTTTATGGTGGATGACATTTTTGGTCTCCTGGCCCTTCTTCTTGGCCTTCTTTTCCGGCGCCTGGTATGGCGCCGGAACCAGCATCCTCATTAGTAGAGGGATGGCTGGGTCTTTGGGCAACGGGGCCGAACAGTGAATCCACTCTGCTTTCTTCGTCCACCCCTATGGGAAGAACGGAAAACTTAGTATGCCCCCTATATTTACCAATAGTAAAATCATTATGAAAACTTACGGGAGACGCTGCGTGAGTACAATCGAGGCCGAGGTCTTCGGTCATGTTCGGCCACTTCTTTTGGGTCTTGAACAACAGTTTCCACATATCTTCGTGCTTCGTACCGAAGAAACGCTGCAGTGTCCGGGGACCGGCCGGGTCGAACTCCCACATGCGCTAAGTCCGGTCCTAGCAAGGCAGAATCCGGCGGAAAAGCATTATCTGGATCACGCTAGCGAGACTAGTAGTTTTGTCTACCATGTTCTTGATGCGCTTCAGTAGCATCGTCACTTCATAGGATGACACCCAGTCTAGGCCCTTATTGAGCCAGGATGTCAGCCGCAGGGGAGGCCCAGACATAAATTTGGGGGGAGCGGCCCATGTGGAGTCACGGGGTTCCGTGACGTAGAACCACTCCTGCTGCCACCCCTTCACGGTCCCCATGAAGGTGCCTTAGGGCCAAGTGACGTTGGCGAGTTTGCTCACCATAGCGCCGCCGCACTCCGCGTGTTGTCCGTCCACCACTTTGGGCTTCATATTGAAAACCTTGAGCCAAAGGCCGAAGCGGGAAGGGATGTGGAGGAATGCCTCACACATGACGATGAACGCCGAGATGTTGAGAAAATAATTCGGGGATAGATCATGGAAATCTAGCCCGTAGTAAAACATAAGGCCACGGACAAAGGGATGGAGAGGAAACCCTAGTCCGCGAAGGAAATGAGGAATTAATACTACCCTCTCGTGGGGCTCCGGAGTAGGAACAATTTGTTTCTTGGCTAGAAGCCGATGGGCGATTGCCTCGGCTAAATACCCCGCTTCCCACAGCTACTTGATGTTCTCCTCTGTGATGGAGGAGGGCATCCACTTGCCCTGCGATCCGGATCCACACATGGCTAGAATGTTTTCTGGGGGCTAGGGGAATCGAAGCATGGGCGCTGGAGCTCGAGGGCGGATGGGCTGAGGAAGAAGAGAGGAGTGGGATGAAAAAGTGGATTATTATCCCCTTATATGGGCCGAGAATATAAAGCGTCCCTCTCACGAGCCTTAAAACTCGCCTGTTCCCAAGGGGTCGTGCGGTCGGCACGGTTGGATTACCCAAGCCCGTATTGATGAAAATCCCATGATAAGGGGACACGATATCTGTTTTGGCAAGACGTGTCACCAGAGACAGCGTCTCGAAACACGAAACGGAAAGTTGAAAAACGATTCGAAATGATGGAAAGGTCAGACTTGACGTCTCGCCAGGAAAAGCTGTCAGTAAAGACATATTATGTTTTTTAACTAAGTGTAATGCCCTTGTGGTTGTGGGTTATAATTGTTTAAACAGAGCCAGATGTAGCTAAATGTTGGTCAGTTGTTCTGAAGTATTCGGAGGAGGAACCCGCCTTGCAATGCCGAAGACAATCTGCGCGCCGGACACATCGTCGTTGAAGCCTGGTTCAGGGGCTACTAAGGGAATCGTAGACTACAGGGTCCTCGGGTTTCCGGGCTACGTAACGCGGGCCGGACTAATGCGCCATGAAGGTACAAGATGGAATACTCTACCCCATGTCCGGATGGGTCTCTCCTTGGCGTGGAAGGCAAGCTTGGCGTGCGGATATGAAGATTCATTTCTCTGTAAACCGACTCTGTACAACCCTAGCCCCCTCCGGTGTCTACATAAACCGAAGGGTTTAGTCCGTAGAGGCATTCATAATCATACAGACTAGACATCTAGGGTTTAGCCATTATGATCTCGAGGTATATCAACTCTTGTAACCCCTATACTCATCAAAGTCAATCTAGCAGGAAGTAGGGTATTACCTCCATCAAGAGGGCCCGAACCTGGGTAAACAAAGTGTCCCTGCCTCCTGTTACCTTCGATCCTTAGACGCACAGTTCGGGACCCCCTACCCGAGATCTGTCGGTTTTGACACCGACAGCGGGGACGCCGGCGAGCAGGGAAGATCGGGAACGAGGAAGGTGGCTGGAGCCGGAGCTGGGCTAGTCGGAGGCGGCTCGACTGTGGTGGGAGGAGCAACGTCTCTGGGGTAGCCGACGACGCGCTCCGGCAAGCTGGCGGTGGGAGCTCCGACTGGTGCGAAGGCAGAGGGGCGTGGGGCGGCTCGCACTGGAGAGTTGGTGTCGAGGACCCATGCGATGGTGAGGTGGGAAGATGGGCGACCGGATCGGCGAGGGGAGGCATGATAGCGGCAACGGCTTGCTCGCCGACGGGGCACCATGGCCGAAGGTGGAGAGGGGTCAGAGAGGCGAAGCATAGGCGGGGGCGACCGAAGGCACTCAGGAGTGGAACGATGGGAGGAGGAGGCGCGAGGGAGAGAGCGCTCGCGTGCATGGTGGCGGAGTCGGAGGACGAGTGGGAGAGGAGGTGATGGGGATCGAGGCAGGGAAGCTAGGTTAAGATGGGGCGGCTGGGCTGCTGGAATGGATGGGCCTTGGGCCATTTGGGTGAAGATGGAAAAGTGCTCATAGGCCTCTCTGCTGGATAAAAAGAAAAGAATATGATACGAATTTCATTTTCTATTACAGAAAAAGAAATAGAAGTAAATTATTTATTTGAAGGGCCAAATGAATACAAGTTGAGCTGAAAACTGGCATGGAGCTACTTTGACATAATATCAAAGCTCCACAACTAGATTGGAGTAAAGGGAGAAAGATCAAGGATTTCGAAATATTAGAGATGAAAGGAGTTTCAAATGCAAGTGTGTTTTTTGGTTAATTCCAAATTAATGAAATGTTTTAAGATAGCTCCCTAACCATATTGGGAGATATGTTATGAAGAGAAGTCACCATGCACCCTTCCCTCGATTTAAATGGATTGAAGATCCATGCAATTTATTTATTTGAGTTGCAAGAATTAATGAGATGAAGAATGATGACATGATGCAATGCAAAAAAAATAGAGCGAGCAAAATGAAACACACGGCGATAACAAAATATATGGAAGTCCTCCGGAGCATCGGTCTTGGGGCGTCACAACTCTCCCACATTAACAGGTGATCTCGACCCGAGATCCTAGGGATGGCACCGGAGAGAAGCGGAAAAATAAGAGGTAAAACAAGTTGCTTATTCGACAAACGAACCATGAGAGGTTGAACGAAATGAAAGAAAGGATACAATGGCGATGAACGAGATTGCAAACACTATGTTAGACAAGAGGAACAAGTAATACGATGAGAACCAAGAGGTTAAGTGACATGATAGACATTGAAAGCACTCGATTAAAACAAGATAGAGAAGGAATATGAACGAAAGACTTTGGACAACACTCCGACTGATAATAGAAGGAATCTAACATGAAATTTCCAAGATGGGATGATACCTGACGAGAGCAACAACATAATGCCTCCAGAAGAAAGAAAGAATGGAATAAAATGAATGGAGAAGAACATGACATCGTTCACCACCATGATAAACTTGGAAGAGTAACCTTACAAAGAAGGGTTGAACGGGGTTGTTGGAAAATCGACAACAAAAGAATAAGCTTGTTGTGGCCTTATGGAAAACATCTCAAAAATTGAGGAGAAATTCTGCCACTACGAAATGTTTGATTTGAGATGAAAACTTCTCCCACCAAATTTATGAAGAGATAACTTGGATCATTGATAAGCACCACAATAGCACATCCCCAATGAAAGGCTTTAGGTGAAATATATACCAAGATACTCCAACGAAGAAATTATTATGGGTTGAAACAACTCATGATCGAAAAGAAAATGATGGTTTTACAATATCTCATTCCAGACAACTTATGAATCATGAAACATGAAGGAAATTGTCAAGAATGATACAACACCACCTCAAAAGATAAGGGAGCAAATATTTGCACTACGAAGTGCAAAGATAAGAATACTTGAGCTCCTCCAACAAGAATCTTGATGAACACTTGAGGAATGAATGAAATCTTTTATGAACCACCATGTAGAACCTCCATGAAGAATTTTGAGATACTTTAGAATGAAGAATTAAAAGGTTGAGACAATGATGAATTTTTTTAAAGCAATCTTGGAGAAAGCATATAACTTATGAAATTCCATTCTTATGTCACGCTTTAAAAAGAATTTGAGAATAGCTCTGGAATAGAAAGAGTCGGGTAAGATCCTGGGAAAGACATGTTGGTTAGGGCCCACTCAAAAGAAACACCGTTGGAAAAGATTGCTTGAAAGAGATATTGCGCCGGTTGAATTAAATGGCTTGAATGAGATAACAACCTCGAAATAGCTTGAACGGATTAAGAATGGAAACGCGAATCTTATAAGATATCTTCAACACTGCAGAGAAGAATTAGATGGAATTGAATAAATAAGAGAGACTTTCGATAAGAAATTCCAACATGAGAAAACAAGTGAAACACGAGAAAAAGATATGATTAACACCGAAGCTTGAATTTAATCCACCGGAGAAGAAAATGAGAATGGAGAATGATAAACTAGACGAGAATTCACCAGTTGCAATAATTGAGGAAAGAATTCAAAGACTTCACACAAATATAATGGATACTTGATTAAGAATTCTGGCTCCATAAAGAAAAAGGGTGGGAGGGTGGGGGAAAAACAAAGACAACTTGGGATGAATGAAACAGACACCATTGAGAAAACTGAGACTTGGTCTTGCACATACTAAAAGAATTGGGTTAACTTGAAGAGAAGCACGTCGGCTAAAAATAATATACACAACAATATCGATGATCAAGAAGGACTAGCACTCCCATATAAATATGAGAACACCGATTAGGAAAGGTATGGAATCAACACTTGACATTGAAGCAACTCATATACCATAACTCAAAACAAAACAAAGGATTTCGCTTGTAGAATAAGGCGGAACAAATATATGATTGAGATTCCCAATGTCAATCATGTACCTATTGCAAGATAACTAGAGCTACTTGAATTCCCACCTACTAATTCCTGAAACTTTTTGGTTATGCAATCTGGTGTTCGGGATACAGGGGAAGCAGAAATTTCTCACCCAACTAACAATCCATACTTTCAGTTGTATCCATCCGTCAACACATAACCAGGCAACTTTGGAAACCGTGTACCTCAGACCTTCGAAAAGAATCCGCTATACTAGTTGTGGCAATACTCCCGAACTATCCCCCTAGTACTGGGTGACGTCGGGGTTATCTCACCACCAGTCTGGTATTCCGAAACTATAATGATACAACTGTGACGACAACACCTCAGAGCTCAACTCCCCGGGACACTACCACAACCCCTAAATGACAGGAGGCACCAAAAATAATGTTCTCGTCACAAAGATATCGGAACGATCCCAACAATACCCGCGTGATCCTAAAAAAATGTGAAAAATAGAAGAGTGAAGCCAAAACTTCTACGTCAGCAGTCCACACCAGAGCGACGAAGGGGATAAGGTGTAAAAGAATTCCTACTCTCCGGTATATATATCCCTAAGAATCAAGATAGTTTTTTAATTCTAGACTAGACATCGTCAGCGGTTCGATCAAGCAGGGGCTCCTAGGTCGGGGAAGGCTCTGATCATCAACTTGTAACGCCCAAGATGCAGCTATATCTCCCACGTGTCGGGGCGGGACTTAGAGGCATAACCGCATTTTGGTATGGTCGCAAGAGTGGTATCTTCACACATTCCCATGTAAACGAACAAGGAAGTAAATAGTTGGCTTACAATTGCCATGTCAGACAATGATCAAATTATTCATACATCATCCAGAGTACACATAAAGTCCGACTACGGACGGAAGAAAATGAAAGGATAACCACCCATGCTATGCCCGATCGTCCCTAGTAGGAACCACTACTGATCATCGGGGTATGTCACGTACATACGCCCATGCTCTTCATCAAACTCCCACAGAAGCTCTTGCACATCTCCTGCGTCAAACTCTAAGGTACCTACATTTGTTTGTGTCGTCATGAGGACTCAGCAATCTTGTTCCCGGGTATCAAAACTATAAAGTCTTTTAGGTGTGGAGAGATTATAAAGTGGTTGCAGCAGCACTAAGCATTATATGAGGCTAGCTTACGAAGCCAGAGTGAGATGAGAATGTATGCCAACGATCGCAACTAGTAGTTATCAAGAAGTGATCCTATCTACTTACGTTCATACATAACCCCACCGTGTTCACTTTCCGAACCCCTTCGAAAGAGACCATCATGGTTACTCACTCAGGTAGTGTATTCTTATTTGAGTTATGGTGTCAGGTTATCGACAACCGGATATTAACAAACTCAAATCAGCCACATAACCGTGGGCATGGCTTTTGAAACATCATAACCCTGCAGGGGTGTCCCAACTTTGCCCATCACAAGCTCTCAAGATCAGTAGAGGTAAAACCTCCATCTTGGGGACAACCCAATCAGACTCGGAATCCCGGTGCACAAGATATTTTGACAATGGTAAAACAAGTCCAGCAAGACCTCCCGATGTGCCGACATCCCGATAAGAGTCACGCGTATCTCGTCTCAGGCCATGATCGGATGAGCACAGCGTACAGCAACCAAAACCCGAGTTTCCACAGGGGGAAGCCGCAAACGACTCTGGGTTAGACCAACAATCAAGAGGAGCACTGGCCCGGGTTGTAAATTAAGAATCCTCGGGTTAATCACTCCCTATGCAAGTTTTAGTTATTAGGCAAATGGTAAAACCAATGTTGGGCCTTGCTGGTGGAGTTTTATTCAAAGCGAACTATCAAGGGGGGCCCATAAACCCCAACCGCGTTAGGAACGCAATATCAAGGAACATAACACCGGTTTATCAGATCCTAAGGCGACATGAGTGGAACAAAACACCAAGCAGAAGGCCCAGCCTTCCACCCATTACCAAGTATATATGTGCATTAATTAAGTAAGAGATATCATGATATTCCAAAATATCCATGTTCCGACATGGAGCAATCTTCAACTTCACCTACAACTAACAACACTATAAGAGGGGATGAGCAAAAGCGTGTCTTAGCCAAACAACGGTTTGCTAGGAAGGTGGGTTAGAGGCATTTCATGGCAATGTGAGAGGCTGACAAACAAGTAGATAGACAATGCGACATAGCGATAGAGCAAGACAACTAGAAAAACAAGGATAGAGGTGATATCAAGGAATGGTCATCTTGACTGAGATCCCGCAAGGAAGAATAACGAGTCCATGAAGAAGACAAACAGACGTAGTCGAACGAATCCTCACAACTCCGGAACAAAACCGAAGCTAACAAAAGAAGCTAACCTGAAAGAATCAAACAACATGATAAACACAAGCATAAATATGGCACAGGATGCACAAACAAGTATGATGCATGTCCGGTTTAACTATGCATGGCATGACAAAGTACACAAACAATACTACAAATTAAGTGGAGCATAATATGCAACGAGTTGCATATTGATGAAACACCACATTCAATTATTTAGTTCGCTCTCATTTATGTACAAGACAAGATAAAAGGTTGGTTAACATGGCAAAAGGTGAAGCATGAGTAAACTAACTATTTAAGCAAGTTAAAAGATGCCGAAAACAACAAACAATAATTCCAGAAAAATTCCCACACGTCATTTACAATTTTAATTGCAAACAACAATTCTAAACATTTCAAATGTTGTTATCATGATGCGAATGACATTTTCAAGTTGATGCAATTTTAAGTAAACGTTGACATGAGCATGTTATGAAGCATTTGGTCGGCACGACGGAAAGAAATGGGTGTCATGGCGGCAAGAACAGAAATGGTGCCACAGTAACGTTCTGGTTCCGACAAGTCGTTGAGATATTGGTGCAAAAGAAGTGTGGCGTGAGCGTGTCATGCAAGGATGTGGGGTGATACCGGTTACCGGGTTCCCACGGGTCGGTGACAAGGCATACGACAGTCAACGTGCAACGACAATTCGGACACGATGCAAACACGGGCATCACATATAGCACAAGCACTGATCCACGGTGATTGTCTTGGTGTTATACCTTTGAAGCATGCATTTCGGGGCGGATCGAGTTCGACGGCAGTGGAAGTAGTGGTACACGGCGACGGTAGTTGTACACGGTTCGTAGAGGAACTTGGCGTTCCGGTTTGTACAAGAGCGTCATCGAACTTCGTGAATATGAGTCTTCGGGGATCGACAGTAGTGGTACTTGGCATCATCCACAGAAACGGTGCTTGTTCGGGCGCCGGTCCTGACGAAGGTGTGCTTGGCGAGTCACACAGCCAAGATAGTCTTCAAACTTGGTGTTTCCTATACAGTACTTGACGGGTCCAAGGGGTCGATGGTGGCCATGGCCTCCATGATGGCGTCGTGGTGGTCTAGCAACAGAAAAAGGAAGGCGGCAGCAGCTTGGCCCAATGATGACGGGCGATGGAGAGGCGTCGGCCCCTGGTTCGAAATAGAGGCGAGGCACTGGCCTCTAACAACGATAGGGGCAACAGCAACTCCGGCCGGCGAGGGCGTTGGTGGAGCGAGGCGGGGACGCTAGCGAGCAGGGAAGATCGGGCGCGAGGAAGGTGGCCGGAGCTGCAGCTGGGCCAAAGGGAGGCGGCTCGACTTTGAAGGGAGGAGCGACGGCTCTGGTGTAGCCGACGACGCGCTTCGGCTAGCGCCGAGGCGGAGGGGCGCGGGGCAACTCATGGTGGAGGGTTAGCATAGAAGACGCGCACGATGGTTAGGCAGGAAGAGGGGTGAACGGATCGGCGAGGGGAGGCGTGACGGCGGCAGTGGCTCGCCCGCCGACGGGGTGTCACACCCCAGAGGAGATCGAGGCGGATTTCACACTGAAGGATCACAGATCTCGCGAAGAGGAAAGGGGAAAGTAGGGACGAACTAGGGTTTGTATTGATATAAGATGTATGTTTGAGTAATGAAATGGTTCTCAGAATAATTCATGCATTACAAGACGAGGGGTGCAAGCTTTATAGCTCAGCTGGCACGCGGTGACGGCAACAGTGCCGTAAATGAAATGTTACAGGAAACGGCTGAAACGGAACAGTGAGACGGCGAGCAATGTGAGCCGTCCGATCAACAGCGCAGCGTAGATCTTGGCCATTCGTTAACTGAAGAAGAGCGACACTTGTTAACTGAAGAAGCAGGCCTGACAATGCCCCCTGGCGAAAACGAACTTGTCCTCAAGAAGGTGATCTGTTGAACCAACGATCAATGGTTGCTTTGAAGAATGCAGGGAAGGTCTTCTTCATGAATGATGCATCTTCCCATGATGCTTCATCAGGTGGTAGGTTTGCCCATTGGACGAGCCATTGAACCACCGGCAGATTGTTGTGTGGCACCTGGCGAGTCTCCAATACCAGAACAGGTTCAGTAAGTATCAGCCGATCTGTTCGAACCAGAGGAAGGTCAGCACAGGGAACGGCCGAGTGTCCAACATGTTTTTTCAACTCGCTGACGTGGAATACTGGGTGAATGCTCGTGTTGTCAGGTAGGAGGAGCTTGTAAGCGACGCGCCCAACTTTGGCTATGACCCGGAAAGGCCCATAGTACTTGCTCTGTAGTTTGATGTGAGAGCGTGCGCCAAAGGCATTCAAACGGTAGGGTTGCATCTTAAGATATACCATATCCCCAACTTCGAGTACTCGCTCAGTTCGTTTGCGATCTGCATATTTCTTCATGCGGGCTTGTGCAGCTGTTAAGTTGGTTTTCAGGTGCTGGAGCAGTGCATCTCTGTTAGAGTAAAACTGCTGAGCTTCTGTTGACAGGTTGTCAGGCAAAATGTTCTCGCAAATGTTGGGAGGTGGGTATCCATAAGCTGCTTCAAATGGTGTTTTCTGGAGGGAGGAATGATATGATGTGTTATACCAGTACTCTGCCATGGACAGGTGATGTGCCCACTTCTTGGGCTGAGTAGATGTCAGGCAGCGAAGATAGTTCTCAATACATTGGTTCACACGCTCCGTTTGGCCATCGGACTGCGGGTGGTATGCAGAACTGTATCGCAGTTCAGTGCCCATACCTTTGAAGATTTCTTGCCAGAGCTGACTAGTGAAAATGCAATCTCTGTCAGAGACAATGGCGACTGGAGGGCCATGTAGTTTCAGTACATTATCTATGAATGCCGTGGCAACTGTGTGGACAGTGTATGGATGAGAGAGAGGGATGAAGTGAGCAAACTTGGATAATCTGTCAACCACCACAAAGATTACATCCTTTCCCTGTGATTTAGGCAGACCCTCAATAAAATCCATACTGATGTGTGTCCAGACCATATCAGGCAGTTGAAGGGGGTCCAAATATCCTGGATAAGGGCAATTCTCTCCTTTGTTCTTCTGACAGACAGGACATTCAGTTACAAAGTTGTCCACCTCTTGCTTGAGACCTGGCCAGTAGAAGATCTGCTTGATCCTGTGATAGGTAGCTTTCCTGCCTGAGTGGCCTCCCAAAGCAGAAGCATGTAGAGCAAACAGTAGTTTCTTCCTCAGAGCTAAATCCTTGCCCACATATATTCTTCCTTTGTGTCTGATAATTCCAGAGTGCAATATGTTCTGGTTTACTGAATGATCAGGGGACAGTAGTAACTTTTCCAGAAGAGACTGGCATGTGCTGTCATTGGCATAGGACTCCTCTACTGCAGAAATCCATTGAGGAGTGACCAGTGATATAGCCATGATTGAGTTTTTTCTTGAAAGGGCATCAGCCATTGTGTTTTCCTTGCCCTTTTTGTACTGCAGAGTAAAGTTAAACTCTAAGAGCTTCAACATCAGCTTGTGTTGTATGCTAGTGTTGGTCTTTTGGTCTGTCATAAACTGTAGACTCTGGTGGTCTGTTTTTATGATGAGATTATTTCCCAGGAAATAATGTCTCCACTTTTTTAGTGCAGCTAGAATTGCTAGTGCTTCCTTTTCATAAGTGGAAAGGGCAGCATTCTTTGGACAGAGGGTGGAGCTGTAGTATGCTATGGGTTTTCGTTGCTGCATCATGACTGCTCCTATCCCAGTACCTGAAGCATCTGTTTCTAGGACAAAGGGCTCAGTGAAGTTTGGTAGGGCCAGCACTGGGGCATTTGTCATAGCTTGTTTCAGTTGTTGAAAAGCACTGGTTTGTTTATCTGTCCAGGAGAAATTGTCTTTCTTGAGCAGATCATGTAGAGGTCTTGCTATAGTACCAAAATTTCTGACAAATCTTCTATAGTAGCCACAGAGGCCCAAGAATCCTCTGAGTTGTTTAGGAGTGGTGGGGGTTGGCCATTCAGCTACTGCTGCCACTTTAGAGGGGTCAGTAGAAACTCCTTCTGCATTTATAACATGGCCCAAGTAATCCACTTGTGTCACTGCAAAAACACACTTGGAGAGTTTGGCATACAGCTGGTGTTCTTTCAGTAACTGTAACACTATCTGCAGGTGTTCCAAGTGTTCTGACAAGGATTTACTAAAGATGAGAATATCATCAAAGAAAACCAGCACAAACTTTCTTAAATATGGGCCAAAGATGCTGTTCATGAGGGCTTGAAATGTTCCAGGTGCATTTGCAAGTCCAAAAGGCATAACTAAGAACTCATAGTGCCCAAAGTAGGTCCTAAATGCAGTTTTGGGTATATCATTTTCATCCATTCTCACTTGATGATACCCAGACCTGAGGTCCAACTTGGTGAAGTAAGTTGCTCCATGTAATTCATCTAGCAGATCTTCAATTACTGGAATTGGGAACTTGTTCTTTATTGTTGCTTCATTCAACTTTCTGTAGTCTATGCACATCCTCCAAGTACCATCCTTTTTCATTACTAGAATTGCTGGGGAGGAGTAGGGACTTTCACTAGCCCTGATGATTTTATCCCTGAGCATTGCATCAATTTGCCTTTCCAATTCATTTTTCTGCATGTGAGGTACTCTGTAGGGCCTGGAGTTAGGAGGGATTGCTTTTTCTTTCAGTGGTATCTTGTGATCATGTGATCTTTTAGGGGGCAAACCCTTTAGTTCTTGAAATACTTCAGGAAATTTCTGCATAACTGCCTCCACAGGTTGAGGAACTATGTGTTTCTCTGGTTTAGTCATGGTAGTATCTCTGATGAGTTGTAGTACATAACCTGGACTCCTGAGGAAAGAAGTTTGTTCACTTCTGCAGCCTCAATGGGAGTAGCTTCAGATAAGTTGTCACAGGCTTTAATTGTAACAACAGTGTCCTTGTTCTGCATCACTGTGATCTGTCTGGGGTGATAGTGAAAAGCAACAGGGCTGTGCTTGGACATCCAGTCACTGCCTAGCACCATGTCATGTCCAGGGAGATCTAGCACTCTGAATTGTTGTTGGAATTTGGTATTACCAGCAGTGAATGTGGTTGTGGGTATATATGAACCTGACCACAATGTTCCTCCCCCAGCAACAGTGACAGCTCTACTAGTGTCTTTTAGAATAGTGCAAGAAGTGGTCAGAGCAAATTTGAGGCTGATAAAGGTAGAGTTACTTCCAGAGTCTACTAGAGCAATGCCCTGTTTGCCCCCAATTTGCACTAGTATGGATATGGTGTTGACATTATCTGATTGCATTGCTTGTGCAGATATTGTCATGCAATGTTGTTCTGTTTGTGGTTGTTCTTCTACATCTTGTTCCTCTATTTCTTCCTGCTCTCTTTGTTGATCAGTAGGTTCCTCACCTGTCAGTACATTCAGAGCAGGGGCCCGTTTGCACTTATGGCCATGAAACCAAGCATCACCACATCTCCAACATTTGCCAGGTTCTCTGGCTCTTTGGTTCACTATAGTTGGTTTGGGATCTACAACTTTTTCTGTTACTGGGCTATAGGTTTTGTGAAAACCAGTATAGCTTTTGCTGGTGCTAGTGTGGGCTTGAAAGGCTTTCTTTTCTGTTGTTCCCTTCTCCATATCTACTGCCAACCAGTAAGCTTCTGTGAGGGATTTATGTCTCAGTGATCTAAGCTGGAACTTGATCTGTGAGCGTAGCCCATTAACATAGCATTTGACAAACCACTGTTCATCCATTATTGGGTTGTCAGTTTGGATTTCTGCCATCAATTCTTCGAATTGGTCAGTGTAATCTGACACTGTCGAAGTGTTTTGCTTCAGGTTGTTGAACCGTTCAGTGAGTTCATAAGAGCTAGCAGATGAGAAACGGCGCATGATTTCTTCAGTGAACTGTGCCCATGTTGGTTGCTTCTTGAGGATGCCCGAACGACGTAGCCACACATCAGCTCTGCCCACGACATATAATTGCGCCAAATTTACTCTGTATTCAACAGGGGCACCAGCCATTTGGAAGTACTTTTCACACTGTCGTATCCAGCCGGCTGGGTTGTCACCATCGAAACGAGGGAAATGCATTCGAGGTCCTTTTGTGATGCTTTTGAGGAACTGTGTACGCATATCTTGATCATACTGCTTCTGAAAATCGTCCCAACTCTGACGAACACCGGGTGGCTGGAATCCATGAAATCCAGGAGTACGGGCAGTTCTATATGCTGCAGTTGGTGTTCCATTGGCCGAGTGGATCTCTAGAACTGGGTTGTTTCCGAACCCTGGGGGAGTTGAGTGTCTGGGCACTTGGATAGGTGCCAGGTGGGGAGGGATTTGAGACGCAACTTGTCTGGTTTTCTCTTGTTCCAAGGCCAGTCTTTTTCTTAGTTCTTCTGTCAGTTGCCTGTCCTCTGGTGCAACAGTTTCCTTGTTCGCTTGTTGATGTTCAGGAACTGGTTGGCCCGGGGGTGATGATGTCGAAGCCCCAGGAGCGGTTAATGCTTTCAGTACATCTGCCATGGTTGCGAGCTGAGTGTTTAACGAGGATACCGCCTTCTGAACCCCGTCCATTACCGAGACCATTGTGGCCTGCTTGAGGCCGATGTCGTGCACATCCTTGCGGAGGTCATCGACTTCGCCACGCAGTTCAGCGGTTTCGTCGCGGTGTTGGAGAAATTCGCCCTTCATGGCCAGGAGTTCGGCAATTTCCGACTCGTCGAGACTAGCCTTGCCTCGCCCCATCTTGGCTGAGTAGTTCAGAAAGGAATTTTACCCGCAGGACAAGCCCGGGAACCGGATCTGAAAACTCAGCCCTGCCGCCGCCGCTCGAGATCGCCACCAAGAACAGCACCACACGCCGCCGACCTGGGATTTTACCGAGTGAGCAATTTGCTCACACAACCAGTCAAGCTCGACGCGCTGCCGACGAATGGGTCTACCGCCACCAGCACCACCTACACCGCCGCCAACGCCACCGACATCGTCATCGTCGACGAAAGAGGGAGGGAAGGGTGGGAGATCACCATCGCAGCTCCGATCTGCTGCGTCGCCGAGGATAACCTACGCTCATGATACCAATTGTCACACCCCAGAGGAGATCGAGGCGGATTTCACACTGAAGGATCACAGATCTCGCGAAGAGGAAAGGGGAAAGTAGGGACGAACTAGGGTTTGTATTGATATAATATGTATGTTTGAGTAATGAAATGGTTCTCAGAATAATTCATGCATTACAAGACGAGGGGTGCAAGCTTTATAGCTCAGCTGGCACGCGGTGACGGCAACAGTGCCGTAAATGAAATGTTACAGGAAACGGCTGAAACGGAACAGTGAGACGGCGAGCAATGTGAGCCGTCCGATCAACAGCGCAGCGTAGATCTTGGCCATTCGTTAACTGAAGAAGAGCGACACTTGTTAACTGAAGAAGCAGGCCTGACACGGGGCGCCATGGCCGAAGATGGAGAGCGCTCACGTGCGTTGCGGTGGAGTGGGAGGACGAGAGGGAGAGGAGGCGATGGGGATCGGGGCAGGGAAGCTAGGTTAAGACGGGGCGTTTGGGCTGCTGGAATGGATGGGCCCTGGGCCATTTGGGTGAAGATGGGAAAGTGGTCAGAGGCCTCTCAGCTGTATTAAAAGAAAAGAATAAGATATGATTTTCCTTTTGTATTATAGAAAAACAAATAGAAGTAAATTATTTAGTCGAAGGGCCAAATAAATACAAGTTGAGCAGAAAACTGGCATGGAGCTACTTTGACATAATATCAAAGCTCCACAACTAGATTGGAGTAAAGGGTGAAAGATCAATGAATTAAAAATATTAGAGACAAAAGGAGTTTTGAATGCAAGTGTGTTTTTGGTTAATTCCAAATTAATCAAATGTTTTAATATAGCTCCCTAACCATATTGGGAGATATGTTATGAAGAGAAGTCACCATGTGCCCTTCCCTCGATTTAAATGGATCAAAGATCCATGCAATTTATTTATTTGAGTTGCAAGAATTAATGAGATGAAGCATGATGACATGATGCAATGCAAAAAACAAATAGTGCGAGAAAAATGAAACACACGGCGATCACGAAATATATGGAAGTCCTCCGGAGCGTCGGTCTTGGGGCGTCACACTTACGAGTATCGTTGATTTGTTTTTGTTGAAAAACAGAAACTTTTACATCCAGTGCAGAAAATTCAATAAACCACTTAAATGTCGAAACCTTCTGATATTTTTACACAAAATTGATATACAAATTCCCCATGTCGTCCATTTTTTCAGAATTTTTAGAGTTACAAAAGTATGGGAAGTTTACAGATTTCTACAGACTGTTCTGTTTTTGACGATTCTGTTTTTATGTGTTGTTTGCTTATTTTGATGCATTTATGGCTAGTATCGGGGGGTACGAACCATGGAGAAGTTGGAATACAGTAGATATTACACCAATATAAAATTAGAATAAGATCACAACAGTACCTTGGGTGGTTATTTGCTTTGTTTTTCTAACGGAGCTCAAGAGATTTTCTGTTGAGTTTGTGTTGTGAAGTTCTCAAGTTTTGGGTAAGGATTTGATGGACTATGGACTAAAAAGTGGAAAAATCCGAAGCTTGGGGATGCCCAAGGCACCCCAAGGTAAAATTCAAGGATGGCCAAGAGCCTAAGCTTGGGGATGCCCCGGGAAGGCATCCCCTCTTTCGTCTTCATCCATCGGTAACTTTACTTGAGGCTATATTTTTATTCACTACATGATATGTGTTTTGCTTGGACCGTCGTGTATGTTATGAGTCTTTGCTTTTTAGTTGGTCACAATCATCCTTGATGTACAACACCTTTTGAGAGGGACACGCTTCAATCATGATTTATTAGAATACTCTATGTGATTCACTTATATCTTTTGAGCAAGGCAATTTTGCTCTAATGCTTCACTTATATCTTTTTAGAACACGGTGGTGGTTTATTTTGTAGAAATTATTGAATTCTCTTGCTTCACTTGTATTATTTTGAGAGTTCTTAAGAACAGCACGATAATTTACTTCGCTTATGAAATTAGTCCTAATATGATAGACATCCAAAGGAGATATGATAAAAACCTTCATATAGAGAGCATTGAATATTTTGTGAAGTTTGGCTCCTTGTAACTGTTTTGAGATGTTAAGATGGTAATATTAGAGTTATGCTAGAGGGTAGTTTATCAGGTTAAAGAAATAATTGTGTTAAGGTTTGTGATTCCCGAAGACACGTATGGCCTATGTTACCAAATTGGCGCGCACTGTATCTTGATTGCTTCATCTTTGTGGGAAGGTCGGGGGCGCCTGATGGTTAACTCCTACCAACCTCCCCCCTAGGGGCATGCGTTGTAGTATTTTTCTTTGAGTGCTAATTAGATTTTTTACAATAAGTATGTGAGTTCTTTATGACTAATGTGAGTCCATGGATTATACGCACTCTCACCCTTCCACCTTTCTAGCCACTCTAGTGCGGCGCAACTTTCGCCGGTGCATAAAACCCTCCTTACACCTTCCTCAAAACAGCCACCATACCTACCTATTATGTCATTTCCATAGCCATTCCGAGGTATATTGCCATGTAACTCCACCGTTCCGTTTATTATGACATGATTCATCATTGTCATATTGCTTTGCATGATCATGTAGATGACATAGTATTTGTGGCAAGGCCACTCTTTCATATTTTTCATACATGTCACTCTTGGCCATTGCACATCCCGGTACACCGCCAGAGGCATTCATATAGTCATATCTTTGTTCTAGCATCGAGTTGTAAGTAAATAAAAGTGCGATGATCTTCATTATTAGAACATTGTCCCATGTGAGATTATCGAAAATAAAAGAGGCCAATGAAGCCCAAATAAAAAAAAGGCCAAAGAAGCCCACCAAAAAAAGAGAGGCCAAAGATCCCAAAACAAAATAAAACATATTGAGAGAAAAAGAGAGAAGGGACAATGTTACTATCTTTTTCCACACTTGTGCTTCGGAGTAGCACCATGTTCTCATGATAGAGAGTCTCCTATGTTGTCACTTTCATATATCACTAGTGGGGATTTTTTTGGTTATAGAACTTGGCTAGTATATTCCAACGATGGGCTTCCTCAAATGCCCTAGGTCTTCATGAGCAAGCAAGTTGATGCACACCCACTAATTGCCTTTTTGAGCTTTCATACACTTATATCTCTAGTGCATCCATTACATGGCAATCCCTACTCACTCACATTGATATCGATTGATGGATATCTCCGTAGTCCATTTATTTCCCTAGTTGATGTGAGGTTTTCTCCCACCTTTTGTCTATTACCACCTCCATTCCACCCATAGTGCTATGTCCATGTCTCGCGCTCATATATTGCATGAAGAATTGAAAAGTTTGAAAGAGTAGAGCATGAAAGCAATTGCTTGGCTGACTCGGTCATGGGCATGAGGGGTGCTTTGTGTTAAGAAAAGGGGGCATAAGGACTATATGATTCGTAGGGATAACGTTCTTTAGCCATGTTATTTTTCAAGATTTCTAGATTGCTTTTGGTATGATTAGAGTATTATTGTTTGGATATTGAGAAACTTTTATTTTGAGTCTTATGGGTCTAAACATTCATGCCACAATAAAGAATATTACTTCGATAAATATGTTGGGTAGAATTCCACATCGAAAATTCTGTTTTTATCATTTACCTACTTGAGAGCAGGAATTAAGCTTGGGGATGCTTGATACGTCTCCAACGTATCTATAATTTTTTATTGTTCCATGCTATTATATTATCTATCTTGGATGTTTTATATGCATTTATATGCTATTTTATATGCTTTTTTGGACTAACCTATTAGTCCAGAGCCCAGTGCCAGTTTCTGTTTTTCCTTGTTTTTTGAGTTTCGCGGAAAAGGAATATCAATCGAAATCCAAACGGAACGAACATTTTTTGAGATTTTTCTTGGACTAGAAGACATCAGATGGACTTGGAGTACACGCCAGGGGATCCACGAGGCCGCCACAAGGGTGGAGGGCGCGCCCTAGGGGGTAGGGTGCGCCCCCTACCTTGTGAGCCCCTCGTGCATCCCACAACCGACTTCTTCCGCCAATAAATACATATATATTCTGGAAACATCAGAACATCCATCGAAACCACTTTTCGCCGTCGTAACCTTCTGTTCTCGTGAGATCCCATCTGGAGGCCTTTTCCGGTACTCTGCCGGAGGGGGAATCAACCACGGAGGGCATTTACATCAACCCTATTGCCCTTCCGATGAAGTGTGAGTAGTTTACCATGGACCTACGGGTCCATAGCTAGTAGCTAGATGGCTTCTTCTCAATCTTTGATCTTCAATACCATGTTCTCCTCGTTGTTCTTCGAGATCTATCTGATGTAATCTTCTTTTGCAGTGTGTTTGTCAAGATCCGATGAATTGTGGGTTTATGATCAGATTATCTATGAATGATATTTGAGTTTCTTCTGAATTTTTTTATGCATGATCTTATATCTTAGTAATTCTCTTCGAACTACGGTTTTGTTTGGCCAACTAGATTGATAATTCTTGCAATGGGAGAAGTGCTTTGCTTTGGGTTCAATCTTGCGGTGCTCAATCCCAGTGATAGTAGGGGACATGACATGTATTGTATTGTGGCCATCGAGGATAAAAAGATGGGGTGTTCATCATATTGCTTGAGTTAATTCCTCTACATCATATCATCTTGCTTAAGGCGTTACTCTGTTCTTATGAACTTAATACTCTAGATGCATGCCGGATAGCGGTCGATGTGTGGAGTAATAGTAGTAGATGCAGGCAGGAGTCGGTCTACTTGTCTCGGATGTGATGCCTATATTCAAGATCATTGCCATAGATGTCGTTATAATTATTCACTTTTCTAGCAATTGCTTGATAGTAATTTGTTCACCCACCGTAATATTTGCTATCATGAGAGAAGCCTCTAGTGAAACCTATGGCCCTCGGGTCTCTTTCACATCTTATAAGTTTCAGATCTACTATCTTGCAATCGTTTACTTTTCAATCCATAAACCAAAAACCCAAAAATATTTACTTTATTTTTTTATCTATCTCTATCGGATCTCACTTTTGCAAATAACCTAGAAGGGATTGACAACCCCTTTATAGCATTGGGTGCAAGTTGTTTGATTGTTGTGCGGGTATTTGGCGACTTGTGTGTAATCTCCTACTGGATTGATACCTTGGTTCTCAACAAACTGAGGGAAATACTTACTTCACTCTGTTGCATCACCCTTTCCTCTTCAAGGGAAACACCAACGTTACCCCGGGAAAGCAGCGAGGAAGCAGTTAGCTGGGCCCCCTTGTCAGCCACACATGCACATCTCTGGGTACACTTCTGTGTACCCATAGCTTTTAGTGTTTAATTTACTTTCGAATTAATTTAATTCTAGGAATTTTGGAAAATGTTTAGATCTTTATAAATTAATATAAAATAATCCGTAGCTCGGAAGAAAATACTTTGTACATGGAAGTTGCTCAAAACGACGAGAAAAATCTGAATATGCGGCCCATTCGTCTGCACATGTCCCTAGCATAGCGAACATGCAACAATCCCCCTCCGACCCGTTTGCCCAAAAATGCCAAACACCGGGGATACATTTTGGATGTTTCCCCCCTTCGCCAGCACCGCCTACTACCATGTTAGGGCACATCTAGCATCGTTTAATGTCTTGTCATGCATCGTCATGCATCTGTTTGCATTGTATTCGTTGTTTCTTCTCTCTCTTCTCTCCGGTAGACTACGAGACTGATGCCACTGCTGCCCGGATCGTCTATGGTGTTGACGACCCTCCTTCTCGACCGAGCTTCCAGGCAAGCCAACAGCCCATGATCACGAGATATCGTCCATTATCTTCTCTCTTATTCTTGCATTAGGTTTGCTACTGTTGATGATTCAATAGCTCCTATTCTGTTGCATAGCATGTGATTGTTGCTATCACTGTTAATACCTTTACCTGCTATCCTAAATGCTTAGTATAGGATGGTAGTATTCCATCAGTGGCCCCACATTCTTGTCCGCCTGCCATGCTATACTATCGGGTTGTGATCAATTCGGGTGGTGATCATGGGTATATACTAAATACATACTATACATGTTACATGATGTGACTAAAGTCAGGTCGGCTCGTAGAGTACCCGTAAGTGATTCCGATGTGGGGGCTGAAAGGACAAGTGGTTCCATCTAGGTAGTGGTGGGCCTGGGTTCCCGACGCCCCCCCTCCCCCGAGTGATTCTTTGTGGTGGATCGACAGGGCAGGTTGAGACACCGAGGAGAGAGGTGGCCTGGTTCTTGGTCGTTGTTCATGGTTATATAATAATAACACGGTTAACGAGTTTGGATATTTGATCTGAGTCTGGCTACGAGCCTATAAGCACTAACCAACTTTGCTGGAACAGTTATGGGCACTCGACGTCATGGTATCAGCCGAAGCCTTCTTGACGTCAGCAACTGAGCAGCGCGCGCCGGGTTGGACCGTGTAACGCACCTTCCTTTGTAATGGCGGTTGCTAGGTCTGCTCATCGGCTTTGTATGCAACGTGCATGTGTGCAATGGGCGATGGGCCAAGACCCCTGCGCGCTTAGGATTTAGACCGGCGTGCTGACCTCTTTGTTGTGCCTAGGTAGGGCTGTGATGTGTTGATCTTCCGAGGCCGGCCATGACCCAGGAAAGTGTGTCCGGCCAGAGGGGTCGAGCTTGTTGGGTAATGTGGTGCACCCCTGCAGGGAAGTTCATCTATTTGAATAGCCATGTTGAAAGGATCGATATGGTTGACTAGAGGGGGGGTGAATAGGAAACTAACAATTTTTAGCTTTTCTTAACCACTTAAAATTAAGCAACAAAATAAGTTGTCTAGATATTCTACTAGGATGACAACTAAGATAAAGAAGGACAACAACTACACATGCATGCTATAGGAGTTGAACAAGTAAAGCATGCAAAAGTAAAGGTAAGAAATAACCACAAGTGGAACCGGTGGAGACGAGGATGTGTTTCCGAAGTTCCTTCCCTTTGAGGGGAAGTATGTCTCCGTTGGAGCGGTGTGGAGGCACAATGCTCCCCAAGAAGCCACTAGGGCCACCATATTCTCCTCACGCCCTCACACGATGCAAGTTGGAGGCTCCCAACAAACCACGAAGCTTCACCACAATGGAATATGGCTTCGAGGTGACCTCAACCGTCTAGGGTGCTCAAACACCCAAGAGTAACAAGATCCGCAAGGGATTAGTGGGGAGAATCAAATATATCTTTGTGGAAGTGTAGATCGATGCCTCCTCAAGCAATCCCGAGCAAATCAACAAGTTTGATTGGCTAGGGAGAGAGATCGGGCGGAAATGGAGCTTTTGGAGCAACAATGGAGTAGTGGGGGAAGAGGTAAGTCTTCTTGGAGAAGAAGACCCCCTATATATAGTGGGGGGACAGATCCAACTGTTATTGGAGTTTTCAGCCCGCAGCGAGCGGTAGTACCGCGCATGAGTTGCGGTACTACCGCTGGCTGAGCGGTACTACCGCTACGGGAGCGGTACTACCGCTTAGGCAAAGATTGCGACATGATTGACAACCACGGATGAAATAAATTACAACCGTGGCTACATCAGCAAGGAAAACGGTATTAGCAAAAATGTGACACGTTACTACCGCTTAGAGTAAGCGGTACTACCGCATTGTATGCGGAAGTAAAAAATTGCTTCCGCATCCACTTCTGTACTTAGACAAAACGCCCGTCCCAGATACACGGTACTACCGCTCTGGGGACGCGGTACTACCGTGGGAGCGGTACTACCGTGTACCTGAGCGGTACTACCGCTTTGCTGAGCGGTACTACCGCTTGCCAGGCAGTTGATCAGTAAAGAAGACATAGTTTTGCAAATAGGAGAAGTAACCGGTTGGACCTCCAGAGAAGCAAGGAAAGGTGGTGTGGGAGAAGGATGTGTACGTGTTGATTCTACCCAAACCTTTCCGACGCGGACCCCCTCTTAATAGTACGGCTTTCCTATTACTCAAAGCCACCGACAGGGAGCAAAAAGAAAACACCGTCCTTCATAGAATCCGAGGGGCAAGCAATCGTCTTGTGCCATAAGGGAGATATACCTGTATGAGCTTAGAGCACACGATCAGTCCGCAAAAGTATTGTCATCAATCACCAAAACTACTTAGGGAGAAATATGCCCTTACAATCTCCCCCTTTTTGGTGTATTGATGACAACACGAGATTTGCACAGAGAAGAAATAATAGAGTATGCAATAGAAGCCCTAGAGTATAGGTGAGCTCCCCCTGGATGTGTGCCTTCACACGATTGTGCTTTGGACTGCACAACACACATACTAGGTATAGTGCTCCCCTATAATCTACACACTAGATACTCTATATAACACTAACTGCACAGGATAAGTATTAAAGACATAATGATAAGTTCAACGATAACGGGGCATATGTCTTACACCATATGATAGTCTCACGCACACGACACGACATAAACTCGCAAATAAACCAAGTTCAACGAAAAGCACACGAACAGGCACGAGACGACAAATCACTCTCCCCCTTTGTCATCGAGACACCACAAAGGGGAAAAGAGGACACGAAGACGGGTGGCAGCCCGGGAGAAGCTCAGTCGTCATACTCATCATCAAACCCCTGCTGCTCCTCCTGATACTCATCATCAGATCCCTGCTGCTCTGGCTGATACTCCTCATCAGATTCTGACCACCTGTACCCCTGGCGAGCCATCCAGGTAGCCTCAGGAGTGATGTTGTCCTCGGATCCATTGGAAACCTCCTCTCCATACAAAGCCAGAATCTTCTTGTCACGCTGACGTGTCTTCTTGTCAGTCACATGAGCACGGTATTGCCCCTTAGCCTGCATGCAGAAGAGGGCCTTCATCTTCTGCTGAAGCCTTTTAGCCCAAGAAGGCTTCTCCACTGCAGAGGAAGAAGAAGGGGCAAATCTGCCAGAGCGGACATCAGCAGTCTCCTCCACAGGCTCATCCTCAGTGCCCATCTGGGCAGCAACAGCCTGAGCACGTGTAGTGGTGTTGGCCCAACGAGTCTTGACACGAAGCCGGATAGGATCATGGCGATAGCAGTCAGCCTCGAACTCCTCCTCTGGGTACAACTTTTCCCAAGTCTTGGAGATTAGCAGAAATAAGTAAGGACCATAGATGGGTACCTTGCGAGAGTAGATGGCAAACCGGAGCTCATTCCACATGATGTGGGAAATGTCAAGTGGTGCAGCCTGGGCTGAGCGAGCCTCTTGACACATCAGAAGCATATCAACCAGATAGGCATGGACCTTGTCCTTATCGCCAACACGAGGGAACAGAGTGTTGCGAAAGATCCGATACATGATGTCCAAGAAGGGGTTCCACACCCAATTCGTTTTGCCACTAGCAAGTGTCTTGGCCTCATAAAATGGAAGCAGTTTGTCTTTGTTTGCTGATTCAGGATTGGCGTGAGGCCGAAAACCAATTGGGTTATGGAGACCGTTATCAGGAAGCTGAAGAAGATCCATGAACTCCTTCCAAGTAGAGGTCATCTTGTGACCATTGGTCATCCAAGTCATGGGGCGATCCTCCTTGGCCTGGAAATTGACAGAGGCATAGAACTGCGCAATTAGCTCAGGGTCAAAGTCGTTCTGGAAGGTCATGATGTGCTCCAGACCCAGCTGCTCGATCAAGTCAAGGGCTTCTACAAAGTATGCCCGGTTCTTGTCCTTCCTCGTGTGCTCCACATCCACCCAGTGAGCATCCACATAAAGATTGGCCATGGTCTTGAGCACCTCATGATAGATGCGAAACTGCTGCTTGGTCCAGAAGATATCATCTCCAGGAAAGTGCTCACGGGGTTCTCCATACGGGTTGATCTTCCTTCGAGACATGAACTCAGTAGCAGGCATCTCCTCCATGGACATTGAGGATTCCTTACGTTTGTTGGCTGAAGTCTTGTACCGGCGCTGGGGATTGGAGCCCTCTGGCACATCACTTGGGGTATGCAGGCGCTTGGAACCGGTGTCGCGGACAGGGTTGGTACGACGACCCTCAAAACCGGAGCCACCACCTAAAAACACAAACACAAGACCACAACAACACAAACACAAGAAGAATCAATGCCAAAGCCTCGAAAGACACAAGAAACCAGGAGAAATAGGAAAGAGAACATGCTACGAAGAAAAAATGATCCAAGCGGTAGTACTGCTGACCCTTGCGGAAGTAAAAAATTAGTATCGCGGAGTAGGCGGTAGTACCGTATGTCACATGCGGTAGTACCGCATACGCTGCGGTAGTAATATTTTACTTCCGCCAGAAGAGGCGGAACTAAAAAATTAGTACCGCAGGGCAAGCGGTAGTACCGCAGGTGGAGGCGGTAGTACCGCGTACACTGCGGTAGTAATATTTTACTTCCGCCAGAGGAGGCGGAACTAAAATATTAGTACCGCAACGTAAGCGGTAGTACCGCATAAGGACGCGGTAGTACCGCATACGTTGCGGTAGAAATATGTTACTTCCGTCAAAGGGGTGGAACTAAAAACTTAGTGCTGCATGCGGAGCGGTAGTACCGTATTGGGTCGCGGTAGTACCGCTCGGCAAGCAGTACTAAATTTTTACTTCCGCCCGAAGGGGCGGAACTAAAAACTTAGTGCTGCATGCGGAGCGGTAGTACCGCATGTGGTCGCGGTAGTACCGCTCGGCACGCAGTACTACATTTTTACTTCCGCCCGAGCGGTGGTACCGCTGAGCGCAGCGGTAGTACCGCTCAGGTCAGATCAGATCTGGATTATATCATGCGGTAGTACCGCGGTTCTCCAGCGGTAGTACCGCACGAAACAGATCTGAGAAGAGCAGATCTAGAAACTACCAACGAGATCGACACACGGTACTACGGCGGATCATAGTAACTTCGTAGCAACAGCTCTAAGCATATTTCTCGTGCACAAACACTCTCCCACATCCTAAGCATCCATGGATAAGATCACGAAGAACACAAAAACACTAAGCATCTCCCCTAACCCTAAAAACTCAGGCAAGGCAACAAGAAGAGGGGAAAAAGGGGAGAAACCTGCATCCATGGCAAGAGGACGTGGTGGGGATCGATTCCACCGGTCGGAAAGCAAGAAGAGTGGCCGAGGGAGGAGATCCGGCGAGGTCCTTCGGCGGCGTTCTTGAGAGAGAGAGAGACAGGGACGACGTGGGGGTTAGGAGTGAATGGGTATGGGGGAGATGGAACTCCCCCTGCCTGCTTATAACCCCCACACGTTCGGATATGTGCGGTAGTACCGCGGTCATCGCGGTAGTACCGCTCGCCAGGCGGTAGTACCGCCCTACCAGCGGCAGTAAAAAATTACTGCCGTGCTGGAGGTGCGGTAGTACCGTATGTCCTCCGCGGTAGTACCGTAACCAGTCACGGTAGTACCGCTCCCCCAAGAAAATGCACAAAAGAGGCAAGAGGCTTTAAGCACTAGAGAGAGTAAAACCACCATGAGCACAAGCAAAACAAGAAACACAAATTCCTCACACGAGGGCGGTGGCCGAGGCCACCTATGTTTGAGTTTTATAGATATGGCACCGCGGAGAATTATCCTTGGGCCCATGATCAAAGCTCGACTTGAAGCATTTAAGCCAACTATGTATGGCAAATGAAGAAGCTTTGGTTAGTTTATGCATAATGGGGGGAGGAATAGTTCATTGAGAGAACAGTACTCCCCCTAAGTCCATGCCTACATCTAGACAAGATAGCTATGTCGAGTGTGAGGAGTGTGTGCACAGATTCAAACCACATTGCTCAAATCAATGATATTTAGCTCATGCCTTAACTCGCGAAATCTTGCTTCATCCAGAGGTTTCGTGAAGATATCTGCGAGGTTATCATGAGTGTTGACGTAGTGAAGCTCGATTTCTCCTTGCCTTATGTGATCCCTGATGAAGTGATACCGAATCTCAATATGCTTCGTCTTGAAGTGTAGCACCGGGTTGAGAGAAATCTTGATGGCACTTTCATTGTCACACCAAAGAGGCACTTTGTCACAAGTGACACCGTAATCCTTTAAAGTTTGCCTCATCCATAAGAGTTGAGCACAGCAACTGCCAGCTGCCACATATTCTGCTTCGGTGGACGAGAGAGACACACAACTTTGCTTTTTGGAAGACCAACTAACAAGAGAGCAACCAAGAAATTGGCACCCTCCCGAGGTGGACTTCCTATCCACTTTGTCTCCTGCCCAGTCAGAATCAGAGAAACCAACAAGGTTGAAATTTGCTCCTCTTGGGTACCATAAGCCAAAGTTTGGGGTATGAGCCAAATATCGAAAGATTCGCTTGACAGCCACAAAGTGACTTTCCTTAGGTGAGGCTTGAAACCGTGCACAAATTCCCACACTCAACATAATATCCGGTCTAGATGCACAAAGGTAAAGCAAGGATCCGATCATAGAGCGATATACCTTTTGATCCACCGCTTTACCACTGGGATCAATGTCAAGTTGGCATTTGGTTGGCATTGGAGTAGTAGCCGGCTTGACATCACTAAGGTTGAACCTCTTGAGTATGTCTTGAGTATACTTGGATTGTTTGATGAAGATGCCTTCTCTTCGTTGTTTGATCTCAAATCCAAGGAAGCACTTCAACTCTCCCATCATGGACATCTCAAAATGTGTGGTCATGAGTGCGGCGAACTCATCATTGAAAGCTTTGTTAGGAGAACCAAAGATAATATCATCAACATATAGTTGGCATACAAACAACTCCCCGTTGACCTTCTTAGTAAAAAGAGTGGGGTCGATTTTCCCAATTTCAAACCCACGATCTTGTAACAACTCGGTAAGGTGCTCATACCACGCTCGTGGGGCTTGTTTAAGGCCATAGATTGCCTTATCAAGTTGATACACATGATTGGGGAACTTAGGATCCTCGAACCCCGGGGGTTGTTTAACATACACCAACTCATTAATGGGACCATTAAGAAATGCACTTTTCACATCCATTTGTTGCAATTTAAAGTTATGATGGGAAGCATAGGCAAGCAACAAATGAATGGATTCAAGACGAGCAACGGGGGCAAAGGTTTCACCGTAGTCGATACCCTCGACTTGGGAGTAGCCTTGAGCCACCAGACGTGCCTTGTTGCGGATGACAATGCCATGGGCATCTTGCTTGTTCTTAAAGATCCATTTGGTTCCAATGACATTATGGTTCTCCTTTGGTCTTGGCACCAGACGCCACACTTTGTTGCGCTCGAAGTTATTGAGTTCTTCATGCATGGCATTGAGCCAGTCAGGGTCTTCGAGCGCCTCATACACCTTCTTAGGTTCAACAAAAGAGACAAAAGCTTGATGAGCACAATATTTTGCTAATTGTCTACGAGTGCTTACCCCCCTTTTGATGCTTCCTAAAATGTTCTCGATGTGATGCCCGTTGGAAGCAAGCCTGGAGGCAACTTTTGCAGCACGACGCTCTAATTGCTCTTCAAGAGATAACTGAGGAGCATTGAGTTGATCATCTTGAGCGTCATCATGAGCAAGTTCTTGATCTTGAGCTTCCTATTGACCTTGATCTTGCTCGGGAGACTGAACTTGGCCTTGTGCATCAATTGGTGGTTCTTCACCAACTTGAGGTTGATCTTGCACTTGGCCTTGTTCATCAAGCTGAGGGCCTTCACTTTGTTCTTCGGAAGCGTGTGGGTCTTGGGTTGGTGATGGTTCCACTTGAGTGGAACATTGTCCTTCTCCTTCGGCCACAAGGGGTTCCTCAATGGGTAGGATATATCCAACACCCATTCTTCTTATGGCTTGAGGAGGAATTTCATCACCTGCATCACAAGTACCACTTTGCTCCACTTGGGAGCCGTTATTTTCATCAAACTCTACGTTACTCGTCTCCTCTATGAGTCCAGTGGACTTGTTGAGGACACGGTAAGCATGAGAGTTTGTAGCATAACCAACAAATATGCCCTCATGAGCTCTAGATTCAAATTTAGACAAACGAACACCCTTCTTGAGAATGAAACACTTACACCCGAACACCCGGAAGTACTTGAGATTGGTCTTGTTACCGGTAAGAATCTCATACGGAGTTTTGTTCAAGCCTTTGCGGAGATAGAGACGATTTGACGCATGGCAAGCGGTGTTGATGGCTTCGGCCCAAAAGTTGTATGGAGAGTTGAATTCGGCCATCATGGTTCTTGCAGCATCTATTAAGGTTCGGTTCTTTCTCTCTGCAACACCGTTTTGCTGAGGGGTATACGGGGCGGCATATTGATGTTTGATCCCCTCATCACCAAGAAACTCATCCAAGGTGTAGTTCTTAAACTCGGTGCCATTGTCACTTCTGATCATCAAAATCTTTGCTTCATGTTGTCGTTGAGCTTCATTTGCAAAGTTGATGACGGTTTGTTGGGTCTCACTCTTCTTCTTGAAGAAGTACACACAGGTATATCTTGAGTAATCATCCACAATCACCAAGCAATATTTCCTACCCCCAAGACTATAAAAAGAGGGAGGCCCAAAGAGATCCATGTGGAGGAGCTCTAGAGGTCTCTTTGAGTAGATGATAGTCGTGGGAGGGTGAGCCTTCTCATGTAATTTTCCTTCAATGCACGCCCTGCAAGCACGATCTTTGGCAAAGCTAACATTTGTTAGTCCTCGGACATGGTCCCCCTTGAGAAGACTTTGCAAAGATCTCATATTGACGTGGGCCAAACGGCGATGCCAAAGCCATCCCACATCAACTTTAGCCATTAGGCATGTCGTGACCTTAGTGGGTTGCTTCGAGAAGTTAACCACATAAAGACCGTTCTCGACATGCCCAACATAGGCTACTTTAAGAGTCTTGCTCCACAAGAGGGCCACAGAATCAATATCAAAGAATGTAGCAAAGCCCATGAGTGCAAGTTGGCGAACAGAAAGTAAATTGTATGCAAGGGACTCAACAAGCATGACTTTCTCGATCGTGAGATCATGAGAGACAACAACCTTGCCAAGTCCCAATACCTTAGAAGATGAAGCATCACCCCATTCGACGTTGGTGGCCATAGATGAACCGAGATGCACGTCCACCACCAAGTCTTTGCTTTGTGGCTCCGCTATCGAGCAACCATGATCCCCCACCGGAAGCAAACCCCTACAATAGATCAATGCTTGGATTTAGGTACCCATTTGGTAATGGGTCCTTTGAGGTTAGTGACAAGGGTCTTAGGAACCCAAATGGACCATTCAATGTACTCATAAGAAGAACCAACAAATTTAGCAAACACATGGCCATCACTAGCACGGCATAACACATATGAAGGATTAAAATCGCCGGCCATGTTTGATGGTATGGTGGAGTTTTTCTTGACACCACCACTTTTCTTCTTGGTTGATGTGCCCTCTCCTTCTTTCACAAAGGATTGTCGGAGAGGGGGTGGTTGCTTTGTCTTGTCATTCTTCTTCTTCTTGGGCTTAGGAGCAAACCCAATTCCTTCCTTTGCCACAACTTCCTTTTGATTGCTCAAGAGGGCGTTGAGGTTCTTCTCACCTTGTATGCAAGTCACAAGGCCTTTCTCAAGTTGCTTCTTTAGTTCGGCATTTTCTTCAACAAGATGCACATGCTCACAACATGGGTTAGTAGCATTTGCATTATCAATTAAAACCATGCGAGGAAAGATAGCCTTTTCCTTGGTTAGCGAAACTTGGAGTTGATCATGAGACTCCTTGAGAGTAGCATGCATTCCTTTCAAGGCCTTGTGAGCCTTGTCAAGTATGTCAAACTCCTCTTTGAGTTTAGCATGGTCAACCTCAAGTTTTGCCTTCTCAGAATTAAGGACATGAGAGACAACTAAAGCATGATCAAGATCTTTCTTTAATTTAGCATGATCATCGTTGTGTGACTCCTCAAGAATCAAACGAAGACCACGCTCTTCCTCTAGGGCGTTAGAGAGATCCGATATCTCATCGGCATAGTCTCGACTGTGCCCTTCCATTTTAGTAATGGTTTCCTCGTGAGCCTCGATAATGTCATTGGCCTCACCGAGTTGTTCCAAGAGAGCAACAAAATGCTTCTTGGGTTTGCCCTTGAGATTCTTTATGAACACATCAAATTCATTTTCTCCCTCCTTAATCCCCTCACCCTCATCAATACAATTAGTCAATGAGGGGTTAGAAGAGATAGTAGTATTGATGTTTGGGGTTACCTTGTTGGTGGCCTTGGCCATGAGACACTCGGCAGTGATGTTCTCGTTTGGTGAGTTGAAGAGAGATGAGTGCGGAGTGGTAGCAATTGCAATTGTGGCCATAGTGGTCACCTCATCGTCTTCATCATTGTCATCATCCTCCACATATTCTTCTTGAGCCACCAACACTTTGGGAGGAGTCTTCTTGATGAAGTTGTTCTTGTTGGGATAGGACTTTGACTTGTCCTTCCGAATAAGCTTGCCTCCAAAGTCTTCTCTCTTCTCATATGGGCAATCCACAACGAAGTGACTTACATTTCCACAGTTGAAACATGTCCTTACTCGTTGCTTCCCTTTGTTCCCACTGGAGTTGTTCCTGTTAAATTTGGACCTTGAGTTCTTCTTGCCCCAGAATTGCCTTGAAGCAAGAGCCATGTGCTCGTGATAGGCATATTTGGTGTCCTCGGGGCAACACTCATCATCATCTTCCACTTCCTCCTCTTCCACACAAGCCTTGGCCTTCAGAGCAAGATTAGGCTTCTTGGATCGTTGAGCTCTTAGGACCGCATTGTCGGCGGTTACGTCAAGGATCCTCATGGCAACAAATTCATCCAACACTTCGTTTGAGGATAAAGTGTGGAAGTCCGGTCTCTGACGAATGACAGAGGACATGGCCTTATGATAGGGCATCATGGCCTTGAGGAACTTGCGCTTGATCCAATTGTCATCCGTATCCTTACTGCCATGATCTCGAAGAGACACTGCGAGAATAGTTAATCTTCGATAAAGTTCACGAGGATCTTCATCTTCGATCATAGCAAACTCATCAGCTTCATCTTGCACCACTTCATAGTTGGAGCGTTGAATACTTGTGCTTCCCTTGTACATTGTGCCAACATGCTCCCATGCTTCCTTGGCCACAGTGAATGGACGAAGATGAGCAATGTCTTCAGGAGGGATGGAATCTTGAAGAATGCAAAGTGCGGACTCGTTGAACTGATGATCGGCAGTTTCTCTTGGAGTCATGTTGTCGGGATCATACGGATAAAACTCTTGCTCAATGATTCTCCAAAGATTAGTGGAACAATGATTAATATGACGTTTGAAACGAAACACCCAAGTAGCAAAATTAGTATTTTTAACAAACTTGGGAGGGGGCCCAACAGAATTTAAATGCGGTGTGGGAACGAGCCCTCCATAGTGAGTAGGAGGAGCAGATTGGGCAAATTTCCCACTCCCATTCTTAGTGACCGGGGCTTGCTCACTACTAGCTTATCCCTTGTCGGGATTAGCCTCCGACACGTTGGTAGCGGGACGACCCACTTCCAACGGTGAGGTGGATAATTTAAGCCCCTCAAACATTTCTTTAAACATGCCTTTGACCTCGCTCGCTAGTGATTCTTTCAAGGTGGTCAAGGCCACATTGAACTCCTCACGAGTGACCGAGGCTCCCCCATCTGATGTAGGCAAGGACGGATTTCCACCGGAATGGTCCTCCGTCTCGACTACGTTGTCAACCATACTCTTCGGACGGTAAAGTCCTTAAAAAGAGACGAGGCTCTGATACCAATTGAAAGGATCGATATGGTTGACTAGAGGGGGGGGTGAATAGGCAACTAACAATTTTTAGCTTTTCTTAACCACTTAAAATTAAGCAACAAAATAAGTTGTCTAGATATTCTACTAGGATGACAACTAAGATAAAGAAGGACAACAACTACACATGCATGCTATAGGAGTTGAACAAGTAAAGCATGCAAAAGTAAAGGTAAGAAATAACCACAAGTGGAACCGGTGGAGACGAGGATGTGTTTCCGAAGTTCCTTCCCTTTAAGGGGAAGTACGTCTCCGTTGGAGCGGTGTGGAGGCACAATGCTCCCCAAGAAGCCACTAGGGCCACCGTATTCTCCTCACGCCCTCACACGATGCAAGGTGCCGTGATTCCACTAGTGGTGCCCTTGAAGGCAGCAACCGAACCTTTACAAACAAGGTTGGGGCTATCTCCACAACTTGGAGGCTCCCAACGAACCACAAAGCTTCACCACAATGGAATATGGCTTCGAGGTGACCTCAACCGTCTAGGGTGCTCAAACACCCAAGAGTAACAAGATCCGCAAGGGATTAGTGGGGAGAATCAAATATCTCTTGGTGGAAGTGTAGATCGATGCCTCCTCAAGCAATCCCGAGCAAATCAACAAGTTTGATTGGCTAGGGAGAGAGATCGGGCGGAAATGGAGCTTTTGGAGCAACAATGGAGTAGTGGGGGAAGAGGTAAGTCTTCTTGGAGAAGAAGACCCCCTATATATAGTGGGGGGATAGATCCAACCGTTATTGGAGTTTTCAGCCCGCAGAGAGCGGTAGTACCGCGCATGAGTTGCGGTACTACCGCTGGCTGAGCGGTACTACCACTACGGGAGCGGTACTACTGCTTAGGCAAAGATTGCGACATGATTGACAACCACGGATGAAATAAATTACAACCGTGGCTACATCCGCAAGGAAAACGGTAGTAGCAAAAATGCGACACGGTACTACCGCTTAGAGTAAGCGGTACTACCGCATTGTATGCGGAAGTAAAAAATTACTTCCGCATCCACTTCTGTACTTAGACAAAACGCACGTCCCAGATACACGGTACTACCGCTCTGGGGACGCGATACTACCGTGGGAGCGGTACTACCGTGTCGGCAGGCGGTACTACCGTGTACCTGAGCGGTACTACCGCTTTGCTGAGCGGTACTACCGCTTGCCAGGCAGTTGATCAGTAAAGAAGACACAGTTTTGCAAATACGAGAAGTAACCGGTTGGACCTCCAGAGAAGCAAGGAAAGGTGGTGTGGGAGAAGGATGTGTACGTGTTGATTCTACCCAAACCTTTCCGACGCGGACCCCCTCTTAATAGTACGGCTTTCCTATTACTCAAAGCCACCGACAGGGAGCAAAAAGAAAACACCATCCTTCATAGAATCCGAGGGGCAAGCAATCGTCTTGTGCCATAAGGGAGATATACCTGTATGAGCTTAGAGCACACGATCAGTCCGCAAAAGTATTGTCATCAATCACCAAAACTACTTAGGGAGAAATATGCCCTTACACATGTCCCTCGGTAAAAGGACGACCCAGAGTTGTATTCCGACCTCATGACAACTAGAACGGGATACTTACTAAATCACACCCTTTCAATGTTGGGGAATGTAGTATTTCAAAAAATTTCCTACGATCACGCAAGATCTATATATTAGAAGCATAGCACCGAGTGGAGAGAGTGTGTCTACGTACCCTCGTAGACCGAAAGCGGAAGCGTCTAGTGACGCGGTTGATGTAGTCGAACATCTTCGTGATCCAACCGATCCCAGCACCGAACGTACGGCACCTCGGAGTTCAGCACACGTTCAGATCGATGACGTCCCACAAGCTCTAGATCCAATTGAGCGTCATGGGAGAGTTTCGTCAGCACGACGGCGTGGTGATGGTGATGATGAAGCTACCGGCGTAGGGCTTCGCCTAAGCACTGCAAGGATATGACCGGGGTGTGTAACTGTGGGGAGGTGCACCGCACACGGCTAAAATCAACTTGTGTGTCTATGGGGTGCCCCTCCCCACGTATATAAAGGAGGGAGGGGAGGAGGAGGCGGCCGGCCTAGGGGGCGCGCCATAAGGGCAGTCCTACTCCCACTAGGAGTAGAACTCCTCCTTTTCCTAGTAGGAGTAGGAGAGGGGGAGGAAGGGAGGGGAGGAGAAGGAAAGAGGGGGCCGGGTCCCCTTGCCCTAAACCAATTCGTTTTGGGCCTTGGGGGGCGTGCCCCACACTCCCCTTAATGCCCTCTATTTCCACTAAGGCCCATGTAGGCCCATTAACCTCCCGGGAGGTTTCGATAACCTCCTGGTACTCCGATATTTATCCGATAACCCCCGGAACTCATCCGGTGCCCGAATATAACCTTCCATTATATGAATCTTTATGTTTCGGACATTCCGAGACTCCTCGTCATGTCCGTGATCACATCCGGGACTCTGAACTACCTTCGGTACATCAAAACACATAAACTCATAATACCGATCATCATCGAACGTTAAGCGTGCGGACCCTATGGGTTCGAGAACAATCTAGACATGACCAAGACTCATCTCTGGTCAATAACCGATAGTGGCACATGGATGCTCTTATTGGTTCCTACTTATTCTACGAAAATCTTTATCAGTCAAACCGCATAACAACATACATTGTTCCCTTTGTCATCGGTATGTTACTTGCCCGAGATTCGATCGTCGGTATCATCATACCTAGTTCAATCTCGTTACCGACAAGTCTCTTTACTCGTTCCGTAATACATCATCTCGTGACTAACTCATTTGTCATTTGCTTGCAAGGCTTATTATGATGTGTATTACCGAGAGGGCCCAGAGATACCTCTCCGACACTCGGAGTGACAAATTATATTCTCGATCTATGCCAACACCACAAATACCTTCGGAGACACCTGTAGAGCATCTTTGTAATCACCCAGTTACGTTGTGACGTTTGATAGCACACAAGGTGTTCCTCCGGTATTCGGGAGTTGCATAATCTCATAGTCATAGGAACATGTATAAGTCATGAAGAAAGCAATAGCAGTAAAACTAAACGATCAAGTTGCTAAGCTAACGGATGGGTCTTGTCCATCACATCATTCTCCTAATGATGTGATCCCGTTGATGAAATGACAACTCATGTCTGTGGTTAGGAAACATAACCATCTTTGATCAATGAGCTAGTCTAGTAGATGCATACTAGGGGCATTCTGTTTTGTCTATGTATTCACACATGTACTAAGTTTCCGATTAATACAATTCCAGCATGAATAATAAACATTTATCATGATATAAGGAAATACCAATAACAACTTTATTATTGCCTCCAGGGCATATTTCCTTCATTCAAGTGCCACATACAACCCGGTGATCGCTTTCCCATAGGGTGACGAGGGGAGGATCGCCGGGTAGGATTATTCTATACGATGTTACTTGGTGAACTTTCCAACTACTCTCCTCTACTGCTGCAAGATGGAGGCTGTCAGAAGCGATGCCACTTGTTACTTACTAGCTACTCTCTTCCACTGCTTCAAGATGGAGGCTGCTAGACGTGTAGTCTTCGATATGCCTAGCTTTCCCCCTTATATTCTGGCATTCTGCAGTTTAGCCCATAGATTTTACCCCCCTCATACACCAATGCATATGTAATGTAGATCCTTGCTTGCGAGTACTTTCGATGAGTACTCACGGTTGCTTTGCTCTCCCTTTTTCTCTTCATCTCAGATGATGCAACTAGATGGTGGAGCCTAGGAGCCAGATGCCACTGTCGATGACTACTACTACCCCGATGGAGCCTACTTCTATGTGGAGTCTGTCGACGACCAGGAGTAGTTTAGGAGGATCCCAGGCAGGAGGCATTCGCCTCTTTCGATCTGTATCCCAGTTTGTGCAAGCCATCTTATGGCACCTTGTTTAACTTATGTTTGTACCTAGATATTGTTGCTTCCACTGACTCATTCATGTTCGAGCTTATGTGTTCGATCCCTCGAGGCCCCTGGCTTATAATATGAAGCTTGTATGATCTTTAATTTGTGTCTAGAGTTGTGTTGTGATATCTCCCTATGAGTCCCTGATTTTGGTCATACACATTTGCGTGCATGATTAGTGTATGGTTAAATCGGGGGCGTCACACCTCATGAAGACGTTTACGAGCAGGCGGTGTATTGGGTAAGCCGGACATAAGCTCTTCTTGGTCGCTGCTTCGAGTGTTCCGCATGGACTCGTGTTGTTGTTTCTTCAAAAGAAAGTTGGGATCTAGGTGAGCAAGAGGATGGGAAAACCTTACTTTCCTGATGACCCGACGTGCTTTATCTCTTGGCAAGGTTTCTGAGTCGGAGGAGACATGGATTACCTCAACGACGCCAGCTTGGCTTGTCTCCACTTTCTCCTGAGGTGAATCAGCATCAATAAGTTGCATAAAAAGAATACCAAGTGAATCAAGTTCTATCTCTGACTCATCTAGTTCAAACTGCTTTTGCGCCGTAGGCTTCTTAGGATGACCCAGGCCGCGACCGGTTGTTTTCACCCTTTTTACTAGGGCAGTAGTGGTTTGTATCTTCTTTTCCCAAAATGGAGAGTCGGCCGGGTTATACATGAATAATAAGGTTAAAACCAGATAAATTGACAAGCAAGCAATGTTTGTGCAAGTTACTTACAGCTGGTGGCGGGTTAAGAGTGCAGTAAGGAGCCAAACCCATCTTACTACAATTTGCCAATGATTCGCCAAGGAGTGACTTGACAGTATCATTGATCTCTTTCTTAGTTAATTCAGTGGGGTTGTAGCATAGTGGATCTTTTGGATTTCCAGCATATTCGCACATTAAGCCGGGGCGGCGGCTTAAAGGCAAAATTCCCCACGAAACCCAGCAGCGAACCAGATCAACTCCAGTTAAGTCGTTGGCAATAAAAGCATGAATCTTTAAAAGCGTGGAAGCATAAAGACCACGTTCTGCGGCAGTCATTCGGCCTCGCAGAGGGCCACTGGTGGAGAGCCGGTATGGGCGACAACCCGGTAGGGGGTTTTCTCCTTATGGAGAGGTATCTTTGCAATATAACCAAGTGAAGTTCTAGTCCTTAGGATGACTCGGCAGGGCGGCTGATGGGAAAGTTACATCTATCCGCCTTTGAATTGAAATGCCTCCGAGTTTAAGACTAAGCCCGCCGGTCATCTTAGTTTGGTCGTTGATATAATAATAGTCTCTGGGCAGATCTATAGAAGGCACTTCACCAAGGTATGCCTCGCGGAACACTTGGAAATTGCATATGTTGGAGACAGAACTGGGACCGATATCTTGTGGATGAAGGTTGTAAAAGCGCAGAATGTCTCGGAAGAATCTTGAGCCGGGTGGGGAAAACCCGCAGAGCAGATGATCTGTAAAAATTATGACCTCACCCTCTTGAGGTTCAGGAGGGCATTCAGAGGCGGGAACCCGCCAATGGATGACTTCCTTGGTGGCTAAAACACCCATGGACACATAATCATTGAGGATATTTTCAGTGACCTTGGAGGGGATCCAATCGCAAGTTGTGGGTGCTTTCGTCATGACGAGCTGGAAGTAATGCGCTGTGACCAGAAAATAAATACGGGAGATTAAATATTAAAGTACAAAGTCGCATGCAAGACTATACGGACATCATAAAGTGGGAAGACACTATGAGTTGCCTTATTTCAAAGGTTAAAACGAGTTACAAATTGGCTAAAGTGCAGCGGTTTTAATGATGGATAGTTTAAGCCGACCAGAGGCTGGCGGGTCACAAGAATATTATATAAGCCGCCCGTACAAGGTATGGCGGGTCAATAGTTTATGAGTACGGAGTTGCTAAAATTCTGCTAACTGTTCAACAAACATGTTTCGCTGAAGACGCCAATATTTATGGATCCACGACAGTTTTAAAAAGGAAAACTATTTCTGACCTAAAGTGCGGCAATAGAAAACCAGCAAGTTGAGCATCAGCTTTGCTGGAGATGGGATTTATCCAGGGTACGAGTGAAAAGCTAAAAACTACGGCCATATTACTTTGCTGAGTTTCTTTGACTAGATTCAGAGTTCTAAAGATGGCAGATGGAATGACTGTGTTGAAACTACGAAGAATTGCGATGAACCCTATGAACGAGGTCGGTCTAATATGAATCTAAGTCAAAGCGAGAATCTTACCTGGATGCTTGGCCGAAGAGCGGGGGTGCACCGCTAGTATCTGGTCCCGTCAGGTTGAGGCAACAGCCTGTGTTGAGGTCGCCACTGAAGGACGTCGGCCGCAGAGCTCTGGTCACTGTGGAGCACGAGGAAGACGAAGAAGCGATGGGGGCCGGGGGTAAAAAGTGAAGGGACATGTCCCTCGTCCCTATTTATAAGGAAGAAATGAAACAGTAAATGGCATGCATGAAAGTCGAGGAAGCATCATGATTATCTTAACAACGGAGGTGCCTCGATTCTCGGGATAGCGGATTAATGCAAAGATCCATTATAAGGTCACGAGGTTTTTTTTTTGAAATTAATGGTGTGACGTCACCTTTCGATATGGCAGTTTAGGAAATTGATCAATTCACATGTTAAAGAGGTTGATATGAACAAGTTGAAATCAATCTGGGGCCTAATGGTGGGGATATAACTCCGTAGTGTGACACGCCCAGGAGGGGCCAGGTTACACAGTTGGCGACTTATAAATGAAGGCCCAGTAAGGCCTAAGAAGACAAGATGAGAATACCGAAGGCGGCTTATATACAGGCTTGTTGAAGGCCCACGACCCGGAGGCGACTCAAGACCCAAAGGTGTGAGCCGCCCGATGGTAGCTTGCCTAGCAAGGGAAGGCGACTTAGAGACAAAGTCGGCTACGTTGTGTGACCCGACCTGGACTCCTATAACTAGTCGGGTCTCGACCTATGTATATAAAGGCAAGACCCAGCGACGGGTTAGGGGAGAGAAAAACAATTGATCGAGAGCTAGGTTGAGCGATTCAGCTCCCTTATAATCGATACTATAGCAATATAACACAAAGCAGGAGCAAGCTTTTACCTCGTTAGTGAGGGGTTGAACATGGGTAAACTTGTGTCTTTCGTCCCGCTCAACGCCTTCAAGCTAATCACCATGGCCATGGCCTCACACCTAAGTCCTTTCACAAGGGCATCTGCCGTGACAAAACCACGACAACCCCCGACTTCATTTGGCCCAATCATGTATGTATGAAAGGGATGTGTGATGTTTTAAATAACGAAATTCACGACTTTAATGCATCACCTGCCTCACAAAACGCCCAATCCCACACGGTGGCTCACGACTCATAGTGTACTGCTAGCACCCCCCCCCCTAGACGTGCACACACACCGCACATCCACCGAAACTACGAGGCATGTTAAAATTTTACAAGATGAACATATGTGATCAAAGGAAGGACGTATTAATTTTTAATAAGAAACCCAAAGATCATTAAGGCGTTTTAGTACATTGATTGATTTTCTAGGCGTATAATGTGCAAAAATCAAATTTGAGCTATATGCACATGTGACAGTGCACCTAAATGGATTGGGAAACACATGTGTGTCACCGGGTGCATGTTTAGTCCCCTGTGCAAGAAATTTGAAACATTGAGAATTTGATTTTTTTTTAAATCTAGTAAATCTGAAACTTAGTTTAAATTCATGAAACTTATCGTGTTGTCATATGGACACCAACACACAGTGATATTATACCTTTTTATCAAATTTGAGACAATTTTTATGTAATTTTTTATCTTCTTACGTACAAACGGGAGAATATTAATATTTTGGAACTAATATCGTAAACGGAATATGTATTCGAATTGTGGGCATTAGACCAACAACGGATATGTGCCATGTTTTGGTTAAGCAATAAAGCGGCATCATTAAGCATCAAAATATAAAAAACAATATACGTGCCGCCACGTGTCCCGTGTGCCGTGCGAGCAAGCGTGAGTTGATGGGACACATGCGAGCAGTCCGCCGCACAAGCAGACTGGGAGCGTGCGTGCATGCGTGTGAATTGATGGGAGGCGTGCTCATTGTGTTGTGTCATCGATACGTCTCCAACGTATCTATAATTTATGAAGTATTCATGTTGTTTTATTATCATTCTTGGATGTTTTACAATCATTTTATAGCAACTTTATATCATTTTTTGCGACTAACGTATTGACCAAGTGCCCAATGCCAGTTGCTATTTTTTGCTTGTTTTTTACATCGCTGGAAATCAATATCAAATGGAGTCCAAACACCGCAAAACTTTTTGGAGATTTTTTTTTGGGCCAGAAGACACCCATTGGGCTACAGTTGCACCTGGGGGGTTCCCGGAGGGGGGGCACAACCCACCAGGGCGCGCCAGGCCCCCCTGCCACGCCCAGGTGGGTTCTGCCCACCTCAGTGGCCTCCCGCACCCCCTCTTTACCCTATAAATTCCCAAATATTCTGAAAACCCTCGGGGTGAACCTTCAGAAGTTCCGCCGCCACAAGGCTCTGTAGTCCACGAGATCCAATCCAGAGTCCTTTCCGGCACTCCGTCCGAGGGGGAATTTATCACCAGTGGCCATCTTCATCCTGCCGGCAGCCACCATTGTGAGGAGGGAGTAGTCCACCCTCGGGGCTAAGGGTTTGTACCAGTAGCTATGTGTTTAATCTCTCTCTCTCTCTCTCTCTCTCTCTCTCTCTCTCTCTCTCTCTCTCTCGTGTTCTTGAGATGTCACGATCTTGATGTATCACGGGCTTTGTTAATATAGTCAGATCATATGGTGTTTTCCCCTCTCTATCTTGTTGCGATGAACTGAGTTTTTCCCTTTGAGATTTTGTTGTTATCGGATTGAATACTTTTATGGATTTGAGAACACTTGATATATGTCTTGCAATTGAATACTCATGGTGACAATGGGGGTATCATATTGATTCACTTGATATGTGTTTTGGCACTCAACTCGCGGATTCCCGCGGTGAATTGGGGTAATCTATGCATAGGGGTTGATGCACGTTCTCGTCTTTGTTTCTCCGATACAAATCTTGGGGCACTCTTTGAAGTTCTTTGTGTTGGATTGAATATTATGAATATGAATTTGTTTTGGTGTTATTTTAGTACGAACTCTTGGATAGATCGATCGGAAAGAATAGCTACAAACAATTCCTTCTTATGTTCTCCGCTAGATAGGAACTTTGGAGTGATTCTTTATCGCACTTTGAGGGATAATCATATGATCCAACTATGTTAGGATTGTTGAGATATTGCCCTAGCGAAAGTACGGACCCTAGGCCTCATTTTCAAGCATTGCAATACTGTTTGTGCTCTGTTTTACTATTTACTACCTTGTTGTTTTTTATTGTTCGCACTACAAAAACTCATATCTACTATCCATATTACACTTGTATCACCATCTCTTCATCAAACTAGTGCACCTATACAATTTGCCATTGTATTGGGTGTGTTGGGGGCACAAGAGACTTTTCAATATTTGGTTGCAGGGTTGTTTGAGAGAGACCATCTTCATCCTACACCTCCCACGGATTGATAAACCCTAGGTCATCCACTTGAGGGAAAATTGCTAATGTCCTACAAAACTTTGCGCTTGGAGGCCCAACACGAGTCTACAACAATAAAGTTGCACAGTAGACATCAAGCTATTTTCTCGTGCCATTGCCGGGGAGGTGAGTTCTTGAAGGTATATCTTTAGATCTTGCAATCGAATCTTTTAGTTTCTTGTTTTATCACTACTTTGGTTTTGTAAAAGAAAACTAAAAAATGGAATTGAGGTTGCATCATACTATTGATCATCTTTATAATATTTTTCTTGAGATCAACAAGGAGACGAAAAACTTTCACCGGGAGGATAAATGAAGAACTTGGGTCATTTATAAGCACCATAAATAGCAACAATCCTTAGGTAAAGCTTTTAGGTGAATTATAACCCAAGATAACTCCAACGAATAATTAAAGGGTTGAAAAGATCTCCTGAACAAGGAAAATGATGGTTTTAAATATCTCATTATTGATAACTCGTGAATCATAAAACATGAAGGAATTGTCAAGAATGACATAACATCATCTCAAAGATAAGGTAGAAAGAATTACACTTCAATTGCATGAAGAAGAATACTTGAGCTCCAACAAGAATCTTGATGACGACTTCGAGGATGAATTAAATCATGATCAACCACCATGAAGAACTCTGGTAATGAAAAGCATGAGAAGTGAAAGATGAAAATAATAAGATTCAAGGCATGCGATGAATTAGATGGAGGTTTGAAATGATATAATAGAAATAATTTGGAACTACGGAAAACAAGATGGACAACTTAGAACCAAGGATATGATATGATGAACAAGCTCCGAAGGAAGGGATTAATCACTTCGAGGAAATAAGGATAAGATTTACAGTATGCTTATCCTTCATCAAATTAAATTGATGACCAACAACGGATTTGGCCTACTACTTATTCTTCTTGAAAAGGATTGGAGAGAGATATAGCCAAACTTGAGAATAATCTTGAACGACTCACCGGTAGGATTATGAAAAGAACAATTGAATTAATACGACAACAACGGAATAGTAATCTTGAATGAACCGCCGTAAGAATATGGAGACTAACGAAGAGGCATCAATGAAGAATATTTGGAGGACGAAGTTGAAAACTGAGAACGACAAAATCTTCTGAAATGATGACCTTTGGAGGAACACAATAGAATTAATTCATGAAATACTCCGGAAGAATGAAAAGAAGAAGGTTGAACCAATGATGAAAAAGAATTTGAAAGCGGTCCTGGAGAAGGACTGTGTCTGATGGGATTCATACTTACGTCACACTTGAAAAGAATTTCGGAACACTCCGGGAAATTAAAAGAGTCAGGTAAGATCCTGGGAAAAGACCTGTGGGTTAGGGCCCACTCAAAAGAAATCACCGTTGAAAAAGATTGCTTAAGAGATAATGCACCGGTTGAATTAAATTGCTTGAATGAGATAACAATCTCCAAATAGCTTGAATGGATTAATAATGGAAACGTGAATCTTTTGAGATATCTTATACACTCTGGATAAGAATTAGGGAGAGTTGAATAAATAAGAGAGCCTTCAAATAAGAAATTTCCACATTGGAAAACATGTGAAACAAGAGACACAGATATGATCAATACGGAAGCTTGGATTTAGTCCACCGGAGAAGAATATTAGAATTAAGAATGATGAACTTGAAACTCTTGAGCATCTTCACGATAAATCATCGGATAAGAACATTGAAGGAAAAGAATGAAGAAACCTACATGAATCAAATGGATACTTCATTTGAGATTTCTTGCTCCGAGAAGAAGAAGGGTGGGAGGGTGGGGAAACAAAGACAACTTGGGATGAATGAAACAGACACAGTTGAGAAAAACCAAGGATTGGTCTTCCACAAATTGAAAGGATCGGGTTGACTTGAAGAGAAACGCACCGGTTGAAAAGAATATAACATAACAATCTTGATGATCAAGAAGGATTAGCACTCCCATAGAAATATGAGAATACCGCTTAGGAAAGGTATGGAATCAGCACTTGACATCGAAGCAACTCGAATACCAGAATCAAAACAAAAACAAAGGATAGATATGTTGCAACATAATCTTCACAATATCATCCGAACAGAAATTGAACGAATGAATTCTGTAGGTACATCAACTTGTCGAGAAACCACTTGGAGAACAAAAGGTAAATAAAAACAACAAGGAGCAGATAGAACAAATACAAGATACAAGCTTCGTCCCACATATTCGTGTTGAAAGCTCATGGAACATGTTACAAAAGGGTTTTACAATCCCCGGATCAGCATAGCCAAGGACCCTTTAAGATGCAACTCCCGATTGGAACAACGCCCATAAAACCACTTCACTCAATGTAGAACTCCAAACTCCATATCATGCATTCGTTGGAAGAATGCCTACCAACTACTAGATGAACCCACCTATTAATTTCCGAAAGTTTCCAGTTATGCAATCAGGTGTTGGGGATACAGGGGAAGCATCACACACTCAACTCTAATCCTACATCCAGCTGCATCCATCCTTCAACACATAACCAGTTATTTCCGGAAACCGTTTACCTCGGACCTTCGAAACGCATCTACTATACAAGCTATGGCAATACTCCCGAACTACCTCCCCAGTACTGGGTGATGTCGGGGTTATCTTGCCACTAACCGCATAGGAGAGTTTTCGATGTCGGCCGTCTTAAGTATTCCAGAACTGCTGCGATATATTTGTGACGACAACACCTCGGAGCTCAACTCCTCGGGACACTGCCACAACCCCTAAAAGACAGGAGGCATCGAGAACAATGTTCTCGTCACAAAGACATCGAAACAATCCAAACAATACCCGCGTGATCCTAAAAAAATTTCGTGAATTTTGAGAGTAGAAGAGACAAGAGTAACCGTCAGGAGTCCTCACCAGAGTGAAAAGGGATGAGGAGCAAAAGAAATCCTACTCTCCGATATATATATGGACTCAAAACATTTTAAGTGTGTGCCGAGACTCAACCGTCAATGATTCGATCAAACTGTGGGGGCTCCTATGTCGGAGAAGGCTCTGAATACCAACTTGTAATGCCCATGAAGGGATTATACCTCCTACGTGTCGAGGCACGACTTAAAGGTATAAGCCCATTCTAGAATGATCTCAAGTTTCGTATCTTTGCACGACTCATGTAAAAATAGGGATGAAATTGCAAAAGGATAGTTGGCTTACACTCGCCACGTCACACAATACATTACATAAGAAAATCATCATCCAAAACATCACAACCCGACTACGGGCGAAGATCCAAAAGAAAGATACCAAATACATAAAGCCACAGGTCCGAATCGCCCCTAGTAGAAACCACTACTGATTGTCAAAAACGTCACACACATACGGCTACGCTCTTCATCAAACTCCCACTGAAGTTCTGATCCATCTCCTGCATCATTCTCGGCTGAACCTGCATCTGGTGTTGTAGTATCTGTGAGCCACGAGGACTCAGCAATCCCATAACCATGGGTATCAAGACTAGCAGAGCTTTATGGGTAGGAGGAGGTAAAGTGGTGAGGTTGCAGCAGCGGCTAAGCATAATATGGTGGCTAGCTTACGGGTACAAGAATAAGATGAGCATCTACGCAAGCGGTCGCAAACTAGTAATGATCGCTAAAGATCCTGAACTACCTACGAGTCAAACATAACCCCACCGTGTTCTCTTCTCAAAGTGAAAAGAGACAGTCACGGTTACTCACACAGTTGTGTGTTTTACTTCGGATCCTCTGTCAAGTTTTCTACAACCGGACATTAACAAATTCCAATCTGCCACATAACCGTGGGCACGGCTTTCGAAAGATCATAACCCTGCAGGGGTGTCCCAACTTAGCCCATCACAAGCTCTCACGATCAGCTGAAGTGATAAATATAATATCATCACCCCTTATCTTAGGGAAATCCGATCAGGCTCGGTATCCCGGTGCACAAGACATTTCGACAATGGTAAGACAAGTCCAGCAAGACCTCCCGGCGTGCCGACACTCTGATAGTAGCCGTGCGTATCTCGTCTCAGGCCACGACCGGATGGGCGATGCTACAGGTAAAACCAGCCCTCGAGTTTCCTCGAGGTGGCCCTGCAGGACCCCCGTTTGGGACCAACACCATCAGCACTGGCCCCTCCTTGCTATGTAGAAAAGAATCTCCAAGGAGCGTCCCCCTTATGAAATTTAATTAATTAATTAAGTTGTTATTATGAGAAATTAAAACCAATGTTGGGCCTTGCTGGAGGAGTTTTATTCAAAGACGAAGTGTCAAGGGGTCCCCATATACCCAACCGTGTAAGGAACGCAAAATCAAGGAACGTAATGCCGGTTTATCGACGCCTAAGGTGGCATGAGTGGAACAAAACATCGAGCAAAAGGCCAAGCCTTTCATCCATGCCCAGTATATAGGTGTGTTAATAATAATAATAGATATTGTGATATACCAACAACAAGTTCCCTCCTGGAACGATCTTCATCTTCACCTGCAACTAACAACGCTATAAGAGGGGCTGAGCAAGCGGGTAACATAGCCAAGCAATGGTTTTGCAAGGACGGTTTCAAAGGTTAGAGGTTTCATGGCAACAAGAAGAGGGGCTGACAATAATGATGGGTAGCGCGACATATAACGATAGCATCGAGACAACTAAGCATGGCAATGGTAGTAAAGGTATCCAAGGGTATGGTCATCTTGCCTGAGATCCCGCAAGGAAGAAGAACGGATCCATGAAGAAGACGAAGAAGAAGCCTTGAAGAAGAACCACGGGTAGACGAACGAATCCTCACGAACGCAATGGAACAAGCACTAACGAGAAGAAGCAAGCAACACGATAAACATACCACACGAGACATGACAATATGCTCAACCAAGTATGATGTAAGACAGTTCTATATAGGATGCACGACAAGTCTATACAGGAAGCAAAACGTGGCAAGGTAGGAAGCACAGAAAAACAACACAAGCAACATGACAATATGCTCAACCAAGTAGTATGCAAGACAAGTCTACATATGATGCACAACACGTCTATATATGATGCAATACATGGCAAGGTAGGAAGCACACAAGAACAACACAAGTCAACAAGTTTAAATGAGGCCGGAAACTACAACAACAATTCCGGAAAATCCCCATATGCATGTTTAGCAATCTTAAGCAAACAACAATTCACACATTTTAATGTTGTTAACATGATGCGGATGACATGATCAAGTTTTATGCAATTTTTAGTAAAAGTTAACATGAAGAGATATGAAGTATTTGTCACCGTGGTGGAAAGAAAGGGGCCACGGCGACAAATCCGAAAATGATGCCACGCAACATATCGGTACCGATAACTCGTGGAGAGACCGGTGCAAAAGAAAGGTGTCGTGAGCGTGAATGCAAAGACGGTGGGGTGCTCCTGGTTACCCGGTTACCACTTGACAATGACAGGGCAAACGAGGGTCACAATGGACATGATGCAAACATCCGATTCATCTCATACAACACATGCAGTCCACGGGTCATCGTCTTGGGGTTATACCTTCGGAACGTTCGTTCTCGAAGTGGTTCGAGTTCGTAGTGGAAGTAGCCGTTCTCGCGATTCGTAGAGGAAGTAGGCGTTCACGTTTCGGCGGTAGTTGTACTTGTCGGAATCGTCGTTGACGTAGGGGTACACGGGTCGAAGGCGTACTTGACGTTTCGGTCTGTAGTCGTTCGGGCGTGGCGTTACTCGTTTTTGTAGATGTACTTGACGGTTTCGAGTGCTCCGGGCGTCGCAGTACTTGGCGCCTCAAAACGTTCGGCGTGGTACTTGAGGTCTCCGAACTTGTCGTTCTTGTTAAAACAAAGGGGTACTTGGTGTTTCCGACGACGGTAGTCGTACACGGGTCTTCGGCGACGGTCGTCGTACACGTTTCATAGATGTTCGGGGCCGTCGTGGTACTTGCCGTAGGGGTTCTTGTCGCATCGTCGGATGTAGTGGTACTTGACGATTTCGGAGATGTGCATGGTTTGTAGTGGAACTCGGCAAAAATCTGAGCGGTCTTGACGCATCCAGATCCAAGCAAGGCCAAGGGCTCGGGCACGAGCAGGGCGGTCGTCAAAGGCGAGGGAAGCGGCGAAACTCCAGCGCGGCAGGGAGCTCGATGGACGGGGTCGAGCTGGAGAAGCTCGGGCCCTCAGGTGCGGGAGTAGAGGAGGTCGAGGTCCAGGCAGCGGCCATGGCGGGCTCGACGAGGGGGGGGGCTGGAGCAGAGGCCATGGGCTCGGGCGGCGATGAGGAGAGGTTCCGGTGGCCTGGGGCGCGCTGGAGACGAGGCAGGGGCCTCGAGGAGGAGGTGTTGGCGGCGACGGCAGCGGCTCCTGGCCGACCGGGCTTCGGCCTTCGACGTCTCCTGTGGTCGGCGCGTCCGAAGGAGGACGCGAACGGCGGGTCGGCGCGAGGGAGCGGCAACGCTGGTGACGAAGGAGGAGGGCCGACGAGGTGGCCTCTGCCTCCTGGCGCGACGGGGAAGGAGCAGGAGGAGGCCGCAGGTGGGCTGTTGAGGGAGAGGTGGCGCAGGAGGGAGGTGGCGACGGAGGGCGGTTCGACTTAGGAGCGAGGGGAGGCACTCGCTGCAGGGCTCGGGCTCGAGGGAAAAGCAGGGAATCGCGCGAGAGAGATGGCGGCGCGAGGGACCGGACGAGCGAGGGAGAGATGGAGCTGTAATGCCCAGGATGGGACTATACCTCCTACGTGTCGAGGAACGACTTAAAGGTATAAGCCCATTCTGGAATGATCTCAAGTTTGGTATCTTTGCACGACTCATGTAAAAGAGGGATGAAATTGCAAAATAATAGTTGGCTTACACTCGCCACTTCACACAAAACATTACATAAGCAAACATCATCCAAAACATCACAACCCGACTACGGGCGAAGATCCAAAAGAAAGATACCAAAACATAAAGCCACAGGTCAGAATCGCCCCTAGTAGAAACCACTACTGATCGTCGAAAACGTCACAAGCATACGACCACTCTCTTCATGGAACTCCCTGAAGTACTTGAACCAGCTCCTGCTTCATACTCGGCTGAACCTGCATCTGGTGTTGTAGTATCTGTGAGCCACGAGGACTCAACAATCCCATAACCATGGGTATCAAGACTAGCAAAGCTTTGTGGGTAGGAAGAGGTAAAGTGGTGAGGTTGCAGCAGCGGCTAAGCATAATATGGTGGCTAGCTTACGAGTACAAGAATAAGATGAGCATCTACGCAAACGGTCGCAAAAGTAGTGATCGCTAAAGATCCTGAACTACATACGAGTCAAACATAACCCACCGTGTTCTCTTCTCAAAGTGAAAAGAGACAATCACGGTTACTCACACAGTTGTGTGTTTTACTTAGGATCATTTGTCAAGTTTTCTACAATCGGACATTAACAAATTCCAATCTGCCACATAACCGCGGGCACGGCTTTCGAAAGATCATAACCCTGCAGGGGTGTCCCAACTTAGCCCATCACAAGCTCTCACGATTAGCTGAAGCGATAAATATAATATCACCACTCCTTATCTTAGGGAAATCCGATCAGGCTCGGCTTCCCGGTGCACAAGACATTTCGACAATGGTAAAACAAGTCCAGCAAGACCTCCCGGCGTGCCGACACCCTGATAGTAGCCGCGCGTATCTCATCTCAGGCCACGACCGGATGAGCAATACGTACAGCAACCGAAGACCCCAGATAACTGGGTGGCACCGCAAGTGGCTCTAGTTTGGGACCAACACCATCAGCACTGCCCCCCTGTTATGTAGAATTAAGAACTCGGGGACGCGACCCCCTATGCAAATTTAATTAATTAATTAAGTTGTTATTATAAGGCAAATTAAAACCAATGTTGGGCCTTGCTGGAGGAGTTTTGTTCAAAGTCGAACTGTCAAGGGGTCCCCATCCACCCATCGTGTAAGGAACGCAAAATCAAGGAACATAATGCCGGTTTATCGGCGCCTAAGGTGGCATGAGTGGAACAAAACACCGAGCAAAAGGCCAAGCCTTCCACCCGTGCCCAGTATATAGGTGTGTTATTAATAATAATAGATATTGTGATATTCCAACAACAAGTTCCCTCCTGGAACGATCTTCATCTTCACCTGCAACTAACAACACTATAAGAGGGGCTGAGCAAGCGGGTAACATAGCCAAACAGTGGTTTTGCTAGGAAGGTGTCAATGTTAGAGGTTTCATGGCAACAAGGAGAGGCTGACATAAAAGATGGGTAGCGCGACATGTAACGATAGCATCAAGACAACTAAGCATGGCAATGGTAGTAAAGGTATCCAAGGGTATGATCATCTTGCCTGTGATTCCGCAATGGAGAAGAATGGATCCGTGAAGTAGACGGAGCAACATAGTCGAGCGAATCCTCACAACTCCGGAATGAAACCGAAGCTAACATGAGAAGCATACCGGAAAGAAGCAAACAACACGGTAAACACACAATACATAAACATGGCATACGATGCACATCCAAGTATGATGCATGTCCGGTTTAATTATGCATGGCATGGCAAAATGCACAAACAAAACTACAAGTTATGTGGAGCTCAATATGCAACGAGTTGCATATTGACGAAACACCACATTTTATTTATTTAGTTGACTCTCGTTAATTTACAAGACAAGATTAAATGTTTGTTAACATGGCAAGAGGTGAAGCAAAAACAAACTACCTATTTAGACATTTTAAATGAGGTCGGAAAATAACAACAACAATTCCGGAAAAATCCCCATGAGAAAGTTTAGTAATTATAAGCAACAACAATTCACACATTTAATGTTGTTAACATGATGCGGATGACATGATAAAGTTTTATGCAATTTATTAAAAGATGACAAGAAGAGATATGAAGCAATTGTCACCGTGGTGGAAAGAAAGGGTGCCACGGCAATGATTCGAAAGTGATGCATCGGCAACATCTCGGTTCCGGTAACTCGTTGAGAGACCGGTGCAAAAGAAAGGTGGCGTGAACGAGCGAAACAAGATGAAAAGGTGGGTGATCCCGTCACCGGGTTCCCACGGGTTGGCGATGAGGCAACCGAGGAGCATGACAAAAGACGATTCGGCACGGAGCACACAAGTGGAGCATCTCATACAACACATGCAAGCATCACACGGGTCATCATCTCGGGGTTATACCTTCGAAGCGTTCGGTCTCGGAGGGGGTTCGAGTCGTAGTGGAAGTAGCCGCTCTCGCAACTCGTAGAGGAAGTAGGCGTTCCGTGAGTCGTGGTACACGTTCGTAGAGGGAAGTAGGCGTACACAATCATCGGTAGGGGTACTTGTCGCGGCATCGGACGTCTTCGGGGCGACGATAGTTGTTCACGAGCTCGTTTTTGTAGATGTTCGGTCGTGGTGGTACTTGTCGGGGTCGGTCTTGGTTCTTGTGACGTAGTTGTATAGGAGCGTCGTCGGTCTTGCCAAAGCCGAACTCTTCGAGGCCCGTCGTGGTACTTGGCAAAATAACAGCACATGCAACACAAAAACACAGCGCACGGCAGCAGCAAGGGGGCGACGAGGCCATGGCAGCGGCAGCAGTAGCATAGCTGGCCGGAAGAGACGGCCATGGCAGCAGCAGCTCGGAGCTCGGCTCCATGGCGGTAGCTGCGGGCGGACGGCGCGGAGGCGGGGCGAGGACGGACGGCGCGGCGGCCTGGGCGCGCAGCTCCTGGAGAAGAGGCCTCGGTGCTGGACGTGGACTTGGCGCGGAGATGGAGGTCGGCAACGCGACACGAGAGGAGGCCAACTCCATGGCAGAGGGAGCAAAGGCAGCAGCAGCGTGGAAGCCGCGGCGACCGAAGCAGGCGGCCATGGCTAGAGGGCTCGTCGGCGGCCAGAGGAGGAGGTCGGGCGCAAGAGATGGAGGCGCGGCGAGCGACGCGGCCTGGCGATGCGGGCGCACGAGCGCGGCTCCGCCCGAGGAGACGGAGGGTGGCTTGAGGGTGCGGGCGCCCGCAGCCAGAAGGCGGCGGACGGCGTTGTCGAAGGAGGAGGCGAGCGGCTCCAGGGGAAGGCGAGTCGAGGAGGCTCCTGGCCGGCCGGGCAGCGCGGCAAGGAGATGCGGCTCCGCCTGGGACGCACAGGGAGACGAGGAGCGAGGGGGTGCGAGGGGATCGGGACAACCGCGCGAGGAAGAGAAAAAGCGGCTGGGGATCGAGGGAATCGGCGCTGTAGCGAGCGAGGGAAAACGGCTGGCGGTGGCTCGGGAGGAAAGAAGGAGCGAGGGGTCGAGAGAGCTGCGGGCTAGGGTTGGGGAATGGGGACTGGGCCGGATGGGATGGTGGCCTGGGCCAAAGGAGGGAGGCGGTTGGGCCTGAGGCCTGGCTGCTCTTCTTCTATTAAATCGCTTTAACAGAAAAAGAAGAAAGAGGGAAAAGAAAAGAGAGGCTTAGGGAAAAAATTACTAAACGGGGTTAATTTTCCCGAACTCATAAAAATGAGTTTGATCCAAGAAAATTATAAGTGGCATGATCAAAAGAATATAAATTCAAACCCATTTGAATTTAATTCAAATGGATTGAACTATGGCATGGTTTCGGAAGTGTCCAAAAAAGATGAGGGTTTTGGAGGAACCTCGATAAACGGGAAAAGAAATATAGACAAGGTTTAGAAGTAGAAACTTGGAGTGAAAAAGGCATGGGGAATATTTGCAAGTTTTTAGCGGTTAATTCCAAACAACGAAATAATTTATAATATAGCTCCCTAAATATTGGGAGGATATGTTATAAAGAGAAGTCACACTTCCCTCGATTTAAATGGACCGAAGGTCCACACGATTTATTTAAGTTGAGATGCAAAATAAATATGACATGATGGCATGATGACATGATGCAATGCAAAATAAATAAAGCAAGCACAACTGAAACCACGGGAGAACCCGGAACATCTGGAATCTTCTGGAATCTTCTGGGACGTCGGTCTTCGGGCGTCACAACTCTCCCACACTAACAGAGGATCTCGACCCGAGATCCTAGAGATGGCACCGGATAAAAACGAAAAAGAAGAGGTAAAACAAAGTTGCTTCTTTGACAGACGAGTGAAACCAAAGAACCTTGAGAGGTTGAACAATTTTGAAGGAAAGAATACAACGGAGATGAACGAAGATGAAAATACTCCGTTAGAAAAGACGAACAAGGAGCATAATGAGAACCTTGTAGGTTGAAAGACATGAAGCAAGAGCTTACGAACCAAAAGAATATGAAACCGCAATGGTATAGCCAAGGAATAAGAATGACATAATTTGGAAAGCACTCCGACTGAAAATGGAAGGAATTGAACAAGAACTTGAGAAGATGGATGATAGTTGATGAAATCAACAACACATTGCCTCCGAAACAATTAAAAGAATGGCACAAGGGGTAAGAAAGATTCAGACAGCACTCCGGTTAAAAAGATAGGCAAAACTTGATAAGATGAGAGAACTAGAATGGAGGACACAACACTCCTGTTAAATGATAAGCAAGGGAAAGAACATGATCTTGATAAAAACGAGATGATGGTTTGGAGAGCAACATCACAATGCCTCCGGAATGAAAGAATAGAATATAGATGAATGAAAGAAATGAATGGAGAAAAATATGACAACTTCTTTCAAAATTGAATTTGAAAGGGCATCCTTACGAAGAATGATTGAACGGAGTTGTTGGAAAAAATCAACAACGAAAAGAATAAGCTCGTTGTGGGCTTATGGAAAGCATCTCAAAATTATGAGGTGACAACCAGCCACTGACAGAAACATTTAACTGGATTGGGATCAACAAGGAGACGATAAACTTATTTCACCGGAAGGATAAATGAAGAACTTGGGTCATTTATAAGCACCATAATAGCAACAATCATTAGGGAAAGCTTTTAGGTGAAATACAACCCAAGATAACTCCAACGAATAATTAAAGGGTTGAAAAGATCTCCTGAACAAGGAAAATGATGGTTTTAAATATCTCATTCCTGACAACTTGTGAGTCATGAAACATGAAGGGAAAATTGTCAAAATGGCATAACACCATCTTAAAAGATAAGGTAGAAAGAATTGCAATTGGAAAGCATGATGAAGAATGCTTGAGCTCCAACAAGAATGTTGATGAATACTTCGAGGATGAATTAAAACATGATGAACCACCATGAAAACTCCGGTAATGGAAGCATGAGAAGTGAAAGATGAAAGAATAAGATTCAAGGCCTGTGATGAATTAGATGGAGCTTTGAAATTATATAATTGAAATAACTTGGAGCTCCGGAAAACAAGATGAACAACTTAGAACCAAGGATATGATATGATGAACAAGCTTCGAAGGAAGGGATTAACCTCTTGGAAGAAACTAGAATAAGATTTATGTTATGCATATCCTTCATCAAATTAAATTGATGACAACCTAAGGATTTGGCATACTACTTATTCTCGTTGGAAAGAATTAAAGAGAGATCTCGCACAAACCTGGGTAAATCTTCAACGAACCACCGGTAGGATTATGAAAAGAACAAATGAATTGATACGATAACAACGGAAGAGTAATCTTGAACGAACCACCGTAAGAATATAGAGACGAACGAAGAGACATCAATGAAGAATATTTGGAGGACAAAGTTGAAAACTGAGAACGAAGAATCTTCTGATGGCCTTCGGAGGATCACAATGGACAGAATTCATGAAATGCTTCGGACTGTATAAAAGAATTCCTCACAATCGGAACAATAATGAGGATGGCATGGAGCTAGTACCACAAATCTTCAAGAGAACGGGCCAAGATTTAAGAGAAACACTTCTCCGGTCTTCAATTGTTGAGAATGAAGATGAGAAATGCCATGAAGAATTTCGAGATACTCCGGACGAATGAAAGGATGGAAGGTTTAACCAACCATGAAAAGAATTTGAAAACGATCTTGGGGAAGGCCTGTGACTGATGGAAATCATTCTTACGTCACACTTTGAAAAGAATTTGAGTATAACTCCAGAAAATAGAAGAGTCAGGTAAGATCCTGGGAAAAGACCTGTGGGTTAGGGCCCACTCAAAGAAATCACCGTTGAAAAGATTGCTTAAGAGATATTGCACAGGTTGAATTAAATGGCTTGAATAAGATGACAATCTCAAAATAGCTTGAATGGATTAAGAATGGAATTGTGAATCTTCAGCACTCCGGATATGAATAGCAAGAGGAGAATGATTAATTGGTGCACCGGAATAAGAAAGCATTGTGAAATGAGGAAAAACAAAGACGACATGGGATGAATGAAACAAACAAATCGTCGGATTTCTCAACGGCGTCCGTAAGGAATAACTTGAAGAGAAGGCACACCGGTTGAAAATGATTAACATGAAGATCTTGATGATCAAGAAGGACTAGCACTCCCATAGGAATATGAGAACACCGATTAGGCAAGGTATGGAATCAACATTTGACATCGAAGCAACTCGAATACCAGAATCAAATCAAAACAACGGATAGATATGTTTATGAAGAAGATTATGTTGCAACATATCTATCCGAACAGAGAATTGAACGAATGAATTCCGTAGGTACATCAACTTGTCGAGAAGTCACTTGGGAGAACAAAAGATAAATAAAAAGCAACAAGGAGCAGATAGAACAAATACACGATAGAAGCTTCATTCCACATCTTCGTGCTGAAAGCTCATGGAACGTGTTACAAAAGGGTTTTGCAATCCTCGGATCAGCATAGCCAAGGACCCTTTAAGATGCAACTCCCGATCGGAACAAGCCCATAAAACCACTTCACTCAATGTAGAACCCCGAACTTCATATCGTGCACTCGTTGGAAGAATGCCTTGAACTACTAGATGAACCCACCTATTAATTTCCGAAAGTTTCCAGTTATGCAATCAGGTGTTGGGGATACAGGGGAAGCATCGCGCACTCAACTATAATCCTACATCCAGATGTATCCATCCTTCAACACATAACCAGTTATCTCCGGAAACTGTTTACCTCGGACCTTCGAAACTCATCCACTATACAAGCTATGGCAATACTCCCGAACTACCTCCCCAGTACAGGGTGATGTCGGGGTTATCTTGCCACTAACCGCATAGGAGAGTTTTCGATGTCGGCCGTCTTAAGTATTCTAGTACTGCCGCGATGGATTTGTGACAACAACACCTCGGAGCTCAACTCCCCGGGACACTGCCACAACCCCTAATGACAGGAAGCATCGAGAACAATGTTCTCGTCACAAAGACATCGGAACAATCCAAACAATACTCGCGAGATCCTAAAAAAAATTGGTGCATTTTTGAGAGTAGAAGAGATAAGAGTTATCGTCAGGAGTCCTCACCAGAGTGAAAAGAGATGAGGAGCAAAAGAAATCCTACTCTCCGATATAAATATAGGACTCAAAACATTTTCAAGTGTGTGCCTAGACTCAACCGTCAACGATTCGATCAATCAGTGGGGGCTTCTAGGTCGGAGAAGGCTCTGATACCAACTTGTAATGCCCAGGATAGGACTATACCTCCTACGTGTCGAGGCACGACTTAAAGGTATAAGCCCATTCTGGAATGATCTCAAGTTTGGTATCTTTGCACGACTCATGTAAAAGAGGGATGAAATTGCAAAAGAATAGTTGGCTTACACTCGCCACTTCACACAAAACATTACATAAGCAAACATCATCCAAAACATCACAACCCGACTACGGGCGAAGATCCAAAAGAAAGATACCAAAACATAAAGCCACAGGTCAGAATCGCCCCTAGTAGAAACCACTACTGATCGTCGAAAACGTCACAAGCATACGACCACTCTCTTCATGGAACTCCCTGAAGTACTTGAACCAGCTCCTGCTTCATACTCGGCTGAACCTGCATCTGGTGTTGTAGTATCTGTGAGCCACGAGGACTCAGAAATCCCATAACCATGGGTATCAAGACTAGCAAAGCTTTGTGGGTAGGAAGAGGTAAAGTGGTGAGGTTGCAGCAGCGGCTAAGCATAATATGGTGGCTAGCTTACGAGTACAAGAATAAGATGAGCATCTACGCAAACGGTCGCAAAAGTAGTGATCGCTAAAGATCCTGAACTACATACGAGTCAAACATAACCCCACCGTGTTCTCTTCTCAAAGTGAAAAGAGACAATCACAGTTACTCACACAGTTGTGTGTTTTACTTAGGATCATCTGTCAAGTTTTCTACAACGGGACATTAAAAAATTCCAATCTGCCACATAACCGCGGGCACGGCTTTCGAAAGATCATAACCCTGCAGGGGTGTCCCAACTTAGCCCATCACAAGCCCTCACGATTAGCTGAAGCGATAAATATAATATCACCACTCCTTATCTTAGGGAAATCCGATCAGGCTCGGCTTCCCGGTGCACAAGACATTTCGACAATGGTAAAACTAAGCAAAAGGCCAAGCCTTCCACCCATGCCCAGTATATAGGTGTGTTATTAATAATAATAGATATTGTGATATTCCAACAACAAGTTCCCTCCTGGAACGATCTTCATCTTCACCTGCAACTAACAACGCTATAAGAGGGGCTGAGCAAGCGGGTAACATAGCCAAACAGTGGTTTTGCTAGGAAGGTGTCAATGTTAGAGGTTTCATGGCAACAAGGAGAGGCTGACATAAAAGATGGGTAGCGCGACATGTAACGATAGCATCGAGACAACTAAGCATGGCAATGGTAGTAAAGGTATCCAAGGGTATGATCATCTTGCCTGGGATTCCGCAATGGAGAAGAACGGATCCGTGAAGTAGACGGAGCAACATAGTCGAGAGAATCCTCACAACTCCGGAACGAAACCGAAGCTAACAAGAGAAGCATACCGGAAAGAAGCAAACAACACGGTAAACACACAATACATAAACATGGCATACGATGCACATCCAAGTATGATGCATGTCCGGTATAATTATGCATGGCATGGCAAAATGCACAAACAAAACTACAAGTTAAGTGGAGCTCAATATGCAACGAGTTGCATATTGACGAAACACCACATTTTATTTATTTAGTTGACTCTCGCTAATTTACAAGACAAAATTAAATGTTTGTTAACATGGCAAGAGGTGAAGCAAAAACAAACTACCTATTTAGACATTTTAAATGAGGCCGGAAAATAACAACAACAATTCCGGAAAAATCCCCATGAGCAAGTTTAGTAATTATAAGCAACAACAATTCACACATTTAATGTTGTTAACATGATGCGGATGACATGATCAAGTTTTATGCAATTTATTAAAAGATGACAAGAAGAGATATGAAGCATTTGTCACCGTGGTGGAAAGAAAGGGTGCCACGGCAATGATCCGAAAGTGATGCATCAGCAACATCTCGGTTCCGGTAACTCGTTGAGAGACCGGTGCAAAAGAAAGGTGGCGTGAGCGAGCGAAACAAGATGAAAAGGTGGGTTATCCCGTCACCGGGTTCCCACGGGTTGGCGACGAGGCAACCGAGGAGCATGACAAAAGACGATTCGGCATGGAGCACACAAGTGGAGCATCTCATACAACACATGCAAGCATCACACGGGTCATCGTCTCGGGGTTATACCTTCGAAGCGTTCGGTCTCGGAGGGGGTTCGAGTCGTAGTGGAAGTAGCCGTTCTCGCAACTCGTAGAGGAAGTAGGCGTTCCGTGAGTCGTGGTACACGTTCGTAGAGGGAAGTAGGCATACACAATCATCGGTAGGGGTACTTGTCGCGGCATCGGACGTCTTCGGGGCGACGATAGTTGTTCATGAGCTCGTTTTTGTAGATGTTCGGTCGTCGTGGTACTTGTCGGGGTCGGTCTTGGTTCTTGTGACGTAGTTGTATAGGAGCGGCATCGGTCTTGCCAAAGCCGAACTCTTCGAGGCCCGTCGTGGTACTTGGCAAAATAACAGCACAGGCAACACAAAAACACAGCGCACGGCAGCAGCAAGGGGGCGACGAGGCCATGGCAGCGGCAGCAGCAGCATAGCTGGCCGGAAGAGACGGCCATGGCAGCAGCAGCTCGGAGCTCGGCTCCATGGCGGTAGCTACGGGCGGACGGCGCGGAGGCGGGGCGAGGACGGATGGCACGGCGGCCTGGGCGCGCAGCTCCTGGAGAAGAGGCCTCGGTGCTGGACGTGGACTTGGCACGGAGATGGAGGTCGGCAACGCGACACGAGAGGAGGCCAACTCCATGGCAGAGGGAGCGAAGGCAGCAGCAGCGAGGAAGCCGCGGCGACCGAAGCAGGCGGCCATGGCTAGAGGGCTCGGCGGCGGCCAGAGGAGGAGGTCGGGCGCAGGAGATGGAGGCGCGGCGAGCGACGTGGCCTGGCGATGCGGGCGCACGAGCGCGGCTCCGCGCGAGGAGACGGAGGGCGGCTTGAGGGTGCGGGCGCCCGCAGCCAGAAGGCGGCGGACGGCGCTGTCGAAGGAGGAGGTGAGCGGCCCCAGGGGAAGGCGAGGCGAGGAGGCTCCTGGCCGGCCGGGCGGCGCGGCAAGGAGATGCGGCTCCGCCTGGGACGCGCAGGGAGACGAGGAGCGAGGGGGTGCAAGGGGATCGGGACAACCGCGCGAGGAAGAGGAAAAGCGGCTGGGGATCGAGGGAATCGGCGCTGTAGCGAGCGAGGGAAAACGCCTGGCGGCGGCTCGGGAGGAAAGAAGGAGCGAGGGGTCGAGAGAGCTTCGGGCTAGGGTTGGGGAATGGGGACTGGGCCAGATGGGATGGTGGCCTGGGCCAAAGGAGGGAGGCGGTTGGGCCTAAGGCCTGGCTGCTCTTCTTCTATTAAATCGCTTTAACAGAAAAAGAAGAAAGAGGGAAAAGAAAAGAGAGGCTTAGGGAAAAAATTACTGAACGGGGTTAATTTTCCCGAACTCATAAAAATGAGTTTGATCCAAGAAAATTATAAGTGGCATGATCAAAATAATATAAATTCAAACCCATTTGAATTTAATTCAAATGGATTGAACTATGGCATGGTTTCGGAAGTGTCCAAAAATAATGAGGATTTTGGAGGAACCTCGATAAACGGGAAAAGAAATATAGACAAGGTTTAGAAGTAGAAACTTGGAGTGAAAAAGGCATGGGGAATATTTGCAAGTGTGTAGCGGTTAATTCCAAACAACGAAATAATTTATAATACAGATCCCTAAATATTGGGAGGATGTGTTATAAAGAGAAGTCACACTTCCCTCGATTTAAATGGACCGAAGGTCCACATGATTTATTTAAGTTGAGATGCAAAATAAATATGACATGATGGCATGATGACATGATGCAATGCAAAATAAATAAAGCAAGCACAGCTGAGACCACGGGAGAACCCGGAACATCTGGAATCTTCTGGAATCTTCTGGGACGTCGGTCTTCGAGCGTCACAGGAGGGGATCGAGCGGGGTGCAGGCTAGGGTTAGGAGGAGGGAAGCGGGCTGCGGGGAGAGAGGCTGGCCTTGGGCCAGATGGTGCGGCCGGCCTGGCTGCATGGAGATGGGCCTAGGCCTACATATGGGCCGGCCTGAGACGAGGGCTGCGGCTTGACTCTCTGCCACTCTCTATCTCAAATAAAAAAAACAAAACAGAGAACTAAAGAGAGAGGAAAAGAAAAGGGCACCTAGGGAAAGAATTTACACATGAGGGTAATTTTCTCGGGCTCACAAAAATGAGCATAATCCAAGAAAAATAGAAGTGGCCCGATCGAGATATAATTCAAACATATTTGAATTTACTTCAAATGGGTTTGAACTAAGACTTGATTTTTGAAGTGTCCAAAAATGTTGAGGTTTTTGGAGGAACCTCGATAAACGGGAAAAGAAATATAGAGAAGGTTTGACGGTGAAACTTGAAGTAAAGAGGCATGGGAAAAATTGCAAGTGTGTGATGGTTGCTTCCAACAATGGAATATTTTTATAATAGCTCCATAAATATTAGGAGGATATGTATATGTTATAAAGAGAAGTCATCCTTCCCTCGATTTAAATGGACCGAAGGTCCACACGACTTATTAGGTTGAGTTGCAGAATTAAAGTCATGATGGCATGATGGCATGATGCAATGCAAAATAAATAACACAAGCACAAATGAAACACACGGGAGAACCCAGAACATCTGGAATCTTCTGGGACGTCGGTCTTCGGGCATCACAGTCGCGGCCCGCCGTTCCTTTGGTTGTGCCGACCCTCGGGCTGCCGCTACGTCGCCTCGTGGGGCCGTAGCGAGCGTGGCACGTGATCCATGCCTCCGCCCAAGGCCGTCCCCGCGGTTGCTGACCTACGCTCCACCGCTGTGCCGCCCCTTCAGGCCATAGCGTTGCGGCACGCGGTCCACGCTGCCCCGAGGTCTTATCGTCGTCACCCCGACTTGCTCGCCGCCGCTGCATTGCCCATTTGGGCCGTAGAGCCGGGGCCCGCGGTCCACTTCACTGTCATCGTGCGTCGACTTCTCAAGGTATGGGGCGTGCCGCCTCCCTCGGCGCGACAATGCCACCGTCTACGCCCGTCTTCGTCATGTTGTCGGGTTCTTCGCCTACTTCGAGCATCACTGCCACGCTCCTAACCTAGCCGCCGTCAGGCCTCCACCGTCGCTGCTACCTCTATGGCCGCCGTCGCCAGTCCACCCCATCTGTCTTCGTCAAGCACCAGCCCGTCGCCAGCATCGTCGTCTTCTTCCTCGACCACTTCGTCTACTCCGACCATCGTCGGCGACATCGGCCCCGCGCCGATTGACGCTGCAACCATCGTCGAGTCTTCTTCTATGCTGGCGTATAGCTCGTGCAGGTCCCTTGTCTGTGCATGCCCGGTGCTGGTAACACCAATGCGTGCCTTCATCCACGACGTGTCCCGGACCTGGCAAGCCTGGTCAGCGCTTCGTATTCGTCCATCTATGCATGCCTGGTGCTGGCAGCACCGACGCATGCCTTCGACTATGATGTGTCCCCGGCTTTGGCAAACCCGGCGCGACGCGTTGTCAACAACGTCTTCTTCCCGGTGCACCACTACTTCAACGCCACTATGTCTATGACTAACTCAGCGTCTCCTTGCGCCCGCAGCTCCACGATGACATCCTCGACACCGACTACCCCGACTCGACATCGACCACGGCATTCTTCGCACGGCTACCTCGACCACGGCTCCACCACCATACGCTCTCGGCTACCTCGACAAACGGCGCAAAGGGCTACCGCCTTGCTTGAGCAACCTCATTGGTTTCCACTCCAGCCACTACTTCCGCGATGCGTCGATTGTTATGACTATGGGCGTGTCCGTCGGCTTTCCTTCAAATTCTTCTCCAGTCTCACTATCTACGTCACTACTGTTGTGACTGCGGGGGGATATTGAGTATATTGATTAGATTGGAAACATAGGTTAGACTAGGAATTATTCTGACTTGGCTTATACTCCAAGTAGATCATGTACTCCTATATATATGGCCACGAGTCTCAAGCAATACAATAACTATTCCACCAAACCTCTTTCTCCCTTCTAACAAAGAGCGAGATAACATAGTGATGGCCATGATTGAGTATGTACAATAGAGGAGATGCCATGTCATTAGGTCATCTCCAGCCGTTGGCCCCCCAGGGGCCTCGAAAAATCGCCGCCTGGGGGAGAACCGGCGCAAAAATCGGCCTTGGGGCCGATCTGCTTCCCAGCCGCCGGCCCCAGGGTCGCCCCCAGACGCCTATTTTAAATTTTTCCAAGATAGCAATTCAGCAAAAGGGACAAATATTTGGCGAAATCGAACAGTTTTTTACATAGCAAACCTTAAAAGTTATTAAAGAAAAAAACGAAGGCCGCTACAGGCCGAAGAACTGGCTGAACACGATGTAGTCGCCATCGTTCTTTTCCTCCTTCACGCAGACGCCACTGCTGGAGCCCTGGCAAGGGTCACCCTGGCGGACCGGCAGCGGCGCGTCGTCGTTGTTGTCGTCGAGAATGACGACGCCTCCCTCGTCGCGCCCACGGCGCCGTGCGGAGATCTCCTCTAGGGCGCGGAACTAGCGCTTCAGCTCTTCCCGCGCCCAGTCCTCCATCGCCCACTTCATGGCCGCCGCGTCATCGAGGTCCGGCTCCGTCTTCACGCCAGCGACCCCTGGCTCCGTATAAGTGCATCTAGTGCCCCCTAGTTGGTTTTGGAGTATTGACGACAAATGTGGTTGAGGGACTAACGTGTTTGTGAGAATTGCAGGATAACACAGGCAATGGTCCCTTACTGATTCGGTTTACGTTCCACAGATGACCCCTAAAAATGTGTGAAGACATTGAAGACAATGGTGGCTCGTGAAGACATTCACGTGAAGATAATGACCTATGAAGACATTCATTGAAGACTATAGAATGTGAAGACATAGTTTCTTTTGTAGTTCTTTTTATTCTTTGTTGAGTCATAGAAACCTGTCACGCCCAAGATGCGATTCTATCCTGATCACGTGGTATACTCATGATTGGGGCACAACCACATTTCGGGCGCTTAGCAAGATGGATATCATTAAATTGTACCATTACATAAATAGATGGGGATACATACAAGTCACACAATAGTCACATGAATACAACATATCATACACAAGTCATCCGACTACGTATGGGAACATGAAAAGCACAACGATATCCATCCTGCTATCCTAGCCTGCCGACCAGGAACCTATCCCAACACTGTTGAAGAAGAAGAAGAAGAAGAAGAAGAAGAAGAAGAAAGAACTCCAACACAAGTATACATTGCTCTCACGTCAAGTCATCGGAAACCTACACCTGCAATTGTTGTTGTAGTATATTTGAGCCACGAGGACTCAGCAATCGCATAATCATGGGTATCAAGACTAGCAAAGCTTAATGGGTATGGAGAGGTTAAGTGTTGAGGTTGCAGCAGCGGCTAAAAAATGTATGGTGGCTAACTTACGATTACAAGAATAAGAAGAGCATCTACGCAAACGGTCATAAACTAGTAATGATCGCCAAGTGATCCTGAACTACCTACGAGTCAAACATAACCCCACCGTGTTCTCTTCTCAAAATGAAAAGAGATGGTCACGGTTACTCACGCAGTTGGTGTGTTTTATTTCTGATCCTCTGTCAAGTTTTCAACAACCGGACATTAACAAATTCCAATCTGCCACATAACCGCGAGCACGGCTTTTGAAAGATCATAAACCTACATGGGTGTCCCAACTTAGCACATCACAAGCTCTCACGATCAGCAGAGGTAAGAAACCCCTTATCTTGGGGACAACCCGATTATACTCGGAATCCCGGTGCATAAGACATTTCGACAATGGTAAAACAAGTCCAGCAAGACCTCCCAGCGTGCCGACACCCTGATATTAGCCGCGTGTATTTCGTCTCAGGCCACGTCCGGATGAGCTATGCGTACAGGTGCTAGACGCCCAAGTTACCAAGGGGTGGCCCCGCAGTGTGCTCTATTTGGGACCAACACCATCAGCACTGGCTCCTCCTTGTATGTAGAAAAGAATCCTCGGGTAGCGCTAACTCCCTATGCAATTTAATTAATTAATTAAGTTTTTATTATGTTGCAAATTAAAACCAAAGTTGGGCCTTGCTGGAGATGTTTTATTCAAAGCGAACTGTCAAGGGGTCCCCATATACCCAACCGCGTTAGGAACGCAAAATCAACGAACATAACACCAGTTTATCGGTTCTTAAGGCGGCATGAGTGGAACAAAACACCGAGCAAAAGTCCAAGCCTTCCACCCATGGCCAAGTATATAGGTGCATTAATTATAGTAATAAATATTTTGATATTCCCAAAATATCCAAGTTCTGACATAGAGCAATCTTCATCTTCACCTGCAACTAAAAACACTATAAGAGGGGCTGAGCAAGCTGTAACATAGCCACACAACGGTTTGCTAGGATGGTGTCAAAGGTTAGAGGTTTCATGGCAACATGGAGAGGCTGACAAACAAATGGTGGGTAGCGCGACATATAGCGATAGCATCGAGACAACTAGCATAGCAATGGTAGTAATGAGATCCAAGGTGATGGTCATCTTGCAATGTGAGCATCACCTAAACCTTGCCCTATGCGCGTTATAGCTATCCGACGCTCAACCTATTTTTTTTCTTCATGAAAATGACTAAGTCTGTGAAATTCATACATTATGTGTGCATGTTTGATCTGTGATAACTTTGTGCCTGTTGCTCCAAAATGAGTGTATGATATGTTAAAATGTTCGTCTCTGAATTCTCTACATGATGGTGTGCCTTGGATGCATTCTAGGTTGCATCTTGCCATGTTAATCTCTGTAGAAAAAGTGCTAAGTGTTGTTAACTGTTGAAACTTGATATAACTTGCCGATTTGTCTTTTTCATATCTTTTTGCGTGATTTTTGTTTGAGCATCATGTCAACATGTTTTAGAAGCACAATCATATCATATTTGATGTGGTTCCATCCATTTTTTATGATATGCCTTGTGGTGAGTGAAACAAGCTTGTGAAGTGACCTACTTGTTGTTCGTAGATTTCTGAGACTTGGTAAAAACTGTCTGAAACTGTTATATTGTGATGTCATGTTTGCTTGATGCTACAGTCATATCCATGCACATTTGGGGATGTCCAATGATCATGTCTTGAAATCCATGTTACGCTTTATCCATCCATACCCTTGTTTTCAATTATAGGTTGATGTAGCTTGTCTTTTTCTTGCTCTCAAATTGCTATATAATGTTTCTGTCAGCCTGTTATCAGTAAGTTCAGTTTTCCATGTGAATAGCTAGTCTTCTATGCATCCTATGACCATGTTCTTGCCATGAGTAGCTGCAGAAACATGTCTTCTTGATGTTGGTTATATTCACATGCCATGATATGCTTTGAGATGAGTTCCACAAGCTTGCAAACATGCCTACTTGTCGTTGTTGATGCCATGTTCAGTTTATTTCACTAAGCCTGTGAAACTGTTATCATTTGCAATCTTGCCATGATGTTTTGAGCATGTTCTAGTGGTGTTGGGCGGTAACTCAGTGATCATGTTTGTAGTGCTTGACATGTATATGCTTGCCATGCCCTTCGATGCCATGAAATGTTCCTGTAGCATGTTGTTTTGATGATTGCAAAGTCCCTAGTTGCTGTTTTTGGACATTTTGTTGTTATATCTTGTTTCATGTGTATGTGTTGAACCGTTGCTCCGTTTTAAGCGTGTCCTATATGAAACTTGCGTGTTTTGCATGTAGATGCATAATATCATGTTGTACACAAGTTTGGAGTGTGTTTGCTTGTTTTTTGAATGCATCTTGCATCTTTGCCATGCTTAACTTGTTTTGCTCATATCTTCTAGGCCGTAGCTCCGAATTAAATGAACTTTATATGTAACTTGACTAGAATTTCAGTAGATCATCATGGTGAATGTTAACTTGTTGTTTAACAACTTTAACATATTATTTGTTCAGATCTGTACCAATTTCGAAATTTGCATATGAGGACTTACCGGAATTGTTATATGTTGTTTCTGGCCTCATTTAAACTTGCTTGGTTGTGTTGGTCTTGTATGCATCATCTCTTGCCATGAGTAGAATCATGTAGCCTTGTCATGCATCATACTTGGTTGAGCATTATGATGTGTCCATGTGTGGTGTGCTTACCATGTTGTTTGCTTCTTCTCGTTAGTGCTTGTTTCGTTGCGATCGTGAGGATTCGTTCGACTACGCTTGGTTTGTCTTCGTGGCTTTTTCTTCGTCTTCTTCATGGACCCGATCTTCTTCCTTGTGGGATCTCAAACAAGATGACCGTCACCTTGGATCTCATTACTATCATTGCTATGTTAGTTGTCTCGATGCTATCACTATATGTCGCGCTACCTATCTATTTGTTGTCAGCCTCTCATTGCTGCCATGAAACACCCTCTAACCTTTGACACCATCCTAGCAAACCGTTGTTTGGCTATGTTACCGCTTGCTCAGCCCCTCTTATAGCGTTGTTAGTTGCAGGTGAAGATGAAGATTGCTCCATGTCAAAACTTGGATACTTTGGGAATACCACAATATCTATTACTATAATTAACACACCTATATACTTGGAAATGGGTGGAAGGCTTGGCCTTTTGCTCGGTGTTTTGTTCCACTCATGCCGTCTTAAGAACCGATAAACCAGTGTTATGTTCCTTGATTTTGTGTCCCTAACGCGGTTGGGTATATGGGGACCCCTTGACAGTTCGCTTTGAATAAAACTCCTCCAGCAAGGCCTAACTTTGGTTTTAATTTGCAACATAATAAAAACTTAATTAATTAATTAAATTGCATAGGCCTGATATAATTCTTAGTGTTTGCATGTGTGCGCGATTTCCAAGCGGCACCAAAGGAATCGCATCACCTCGCTGTGAAGCAAATTCTTCGATACTTGGCTCACACCCCAACACTAGGATTATGGTATCCCAAGGAATCAATATTTGATCTTGTTGGATTCTCAAATGCTGACTATGCTGGTGACAAAGTTGATCGCGAGTCCACATCAGACACATGTCACTTTCTTGGACGATATCTTGTCTGTTGGTCTTCAAAGAAGCAGAACTCGGTGTCTCTCTCCACCGCTGAAGTTGAATACATTGCTGCTGGATCTTGTTGCGCTCAGCTTCTCTGGATGAAGCAAACTCTTAAGGACTATGGCATCAACATGGTGCAGGTACCTCTCTTCTGTGATAACGAATGCGCCATCAAGATTGCTCACAATCATGTTCAGCACTCGAAGACAAAGCACATTGAGATTCATCAGCACTTTCTCAGGGATCATGTGATCAAGAAGGACATTGAAATCATACATGTCAACACCGAAGAGCAACTGGCAGATATCTTCAGTAAGCCCTTGGATGTTAAAAGGTTTTGCAAGCTGCGGTGTGAGCTAAATATCCTAGAATCCTCAAATGTCATGTGATTGGACACACATCCTAACGCTTGTGCATTTTGATGACTTAGATGTGCAACACACAAAGTAACGTATGTCTTGAACTCATGAAGACTTACACTCTGAGTGTGAATATATTAATGTGGAATTCGACTCTGGAGCACCCCGATAATTTTGCGTCATGTCCTGGTCTAATACTTCCTATACGGTGGGTAACGCCACCACCAAACTTTCTTGAAGTTTTAATTTGGCGTCATGATTGCATTATCTTCTTACTTGGTTTGTCTTCAACATAGTTTGTCTTCAAGACTCATCTTCCCAATGTTGATTTGTTCGGTTTCTATGATATATATATATACATATAAGTGTTCTGTCCTCTACATCATTCACTTATAGATAAGTCCTCAAACTTTTTGATCTAAGTGAATGTGATCGGACCCTAACCCTCTCCTTGCTTAATCTCTCCAACTCTCTCTATCTCTTCATATGAATTCTGTTGACACTTGTTGAATGTATTCACTATGTCCTTGTCAGCTTAAGATATAGAGACACTCAATTAAATATGTTTACAGTGTCGTATCCTTTTTACCCAAAAACCGGAGAAACCAAAACGTCCATCCAATAAACCAGGCGTGCGTGGGATCGTGGCTCTACTCTCCATAAGTTGCATGCTTGCCATGTGTAATTCAGATGTGAACTGCCAGGGGCACCTGCGTAATTGCACTACGCCGCCATCTCTCCTTATAAATACTCCACCCTCGCGGTCATAATTTCTTCTCCCACCTCTCTCCATCTCGCTCAACCCTAGCGCCTCCGCTAGCTCCAGCCGATGCCGGAGACGAAGCGCTTAGCTCCCGCGACTCCTTCGACGCCGTCTTCCCGACGGCCGCGGACCTCGTCTGTCCGCCACCGCCATAGGTGTCTTCCGCCTCCAAGTTAGGGCCCGGAAGATCGATCTGCTCGGCATCCATCTCTTCCCGTCTAGCAGTTCTTCAGTACGGTAAATAGGTCTCTCTTTTTACCGTCGTTTTGATCCTTTGAAATCATGCAACTTCACCACAAGTGGTTTTCTGTACTTCTGAGAGCTATTTCTTTTTTTATCCTTCTCTCATATCATGCAAGAATATTCACTTATGCATCACTGCTAGTTAGATTCCTCACTTGTACATATTCTTGGATTCGTACAAATCTAGAACCAACTCACTCCATATAAGTCAATGTCTTCGCACTATGAGGTCAATGTCTTCAAACCATATTTATCTTCAAAATCTTCTGAGAATGCATATGACCTCTTCACCTTCCCTTGCATCTCTAATGTTGTCACAGGTACATGTCTGTGGGAGAATCCCCTGGTTCTCATAGTCTGCATTCAGTTGCAGAATTCTTACAGCGTCACACTGAACCTCGTGAAGCCAGTTCATGTCTAACCAGTCATCGGAAGACAAACTGCTTTGTGAAGCCCTTTTGTATGAATCCAATGGCGTCTGAAAAACAGTCCAAGAAAGGTGGCAGGCAGAGACGTACTAACACTGCCAAAGATCTTCCTCCAGATATGTTCGCCATGTATAAGTCTGACCCAGAAGAAACCTATGGAGAACGCAAATCTCGAATCCAATGGATACGAAGATATTGGGTAGAACAATGATTTTTGTACAGATGTGTGACTCCTGAGTACGCTTCCAAGAACACCATTCTCCCTCCATGGGGTGATATCGTCTACAAGAAGCTTCAACCCAAGACCATGTTTGAAGCCATTGACACAAACTTTTATCCGTGCATGGTCAGAGGACAAATACCTTCAGATGATGACCCATCTAGTCTTCGATGGTGTGGTGATGATGAATATTTGAAGAAAACTACAAATTTTCCAAGAACTCTGCAACCCAGAACAGGAAGGAATTGGGCATTAACTTCAATCCTGGCCCATCTCACCCCCGGTCTGATGGAACACGCGAAGGCAATGAAAATCATGTTGGCCCCTTCAATGGCCTTGATGGTCTACTATCCCACACTGCTGCTCAAAGGGCAACCGTGGAAGATGTTACTGAAGACATGGAACCTGAATCTGTTCCTAGGTCTGTGAAGCCCAAGAAGAAGTCAAAGGCTTCTAAATCTGCTGCTAACCCAAAAGCTTCAAGTGTGAAGCCCTTGAAAACTGTACCTCCTGACTCCAGTGTGCACTCCGAGGATCACTCTCGCATCTCTCAGCGGTCTAAGCAACTAGTGAAGCCATCTGGTCAAGGACTCACTCCAGGAAGCATACTGCGCAATGATGATGACATCATAAATCTGTCCACCGATGAAGATATTGCTGTTGATGCCCTGGAAATGCTAATCAAGAGCAAGCAACAAGCAGAAATCTTCAATGATTTCCCTCTCTTTGACGTTGATATCATCAATAACTTCATCGGTGAATGGTTTGAGGATACATCTCTTTCACTTGACGATCTTCAGCTTCCCATTGATATCAGTGTGACCTTTCAAGGTTATATTGCTCAAGAACTGACTGTTGCATATAAGGTTATCGAGCAAAAGAACCAAATTGATCATGAGAAGGCTCTGTTCAATAAGCATATGGCAAGCCTCAGTGCCCTAGAAGTTCAAAACTTCAAGACCATGATGACAGACCTCAAGGATGAATTCGCCAACCGCCGTGATGTTGCAAGGGGCTCTAGGGAACGTCTCAAGCACTATGCTAAGAAATGCGTCCAAGCCCACAATGAAGTTGTGAAGAGGAAAGCTCTTGGTCGTCCAGGCATTAACCCCAAGCTGGCCGCTAAGAAGCCAAAGAAGAAGGAGAAGATTGTTGCTGAAGACAATGAATCTCCAAGGCAGGAAAGACCCAGCATTGTCTTCCCTGTCAACATGACTGGCTCAAAGCCAAAGGTCCCATCAGCAGCTTCTGATCAAAAGAAGACCAGGCAGGCTGAAGCTGAAGCTAAGAAATGCAAGCATCTTGATGCCTCTGATGCTGCTCCTACCAAGAAGAAGTAGAAGACAAAAGCTTCACACGCTTCACATCAGCCTCGCGTCTCCTCCACAGAACCACTGGTTGTTGAACCCATTTCTGTTGCCCTGCCTGCCTCCTCCAACTGTGAGCGTCATCTCGTTATCCATGAGCCTGCTACCTCAGAGGATCATCAGACTAAAGAGATACCAGCTGCTAACTCTCCTGCAGCTGAAAACATTGGTCATGATGACAATTTTGGTGATGATGAAGGATGATGAAGTCCTTCCTGAGCTTGAACCCCAACCTGCTCAATCACCTGCTCAAACGAGCAGTGAGCTCATAAGCATTGGTCGTCCCATAATGCCAAGTGGTCAAGATGAAGTTTTGGAAGAGCAACACCCAAACAACCCCTTACATGAAGTCACTCCTCGCACTCCGTCGTCTCTTGCTACCACTCCGGTACTCGAGACATCCACAGCAACACTAGAAGAAGACATGGAGCAGACCAATGCTTCACCAATAGCGTCGCCCAAGTTTCGAAGGCTTCGCAAAGGTCTCAGGCCTCAAGCCTCCATATCCAGCATTCCTGAAGATGAATTACAAAACTCAAGCTCAGTGGCACGCCAAGTGTTTCCTGATGTCATTCCTTTATCGTCTGCTCCTAAATCTGAAGCCAAGGCGGCTAAAGATATTCCGGCTGCATCAGCCTATGAAGAAAGGAAGAAACCCGTGAAATCACTCCCCCTCCCCAAGAAACAGTTGTACAAGAAGAAGAAGTGCCCGTCATGCAAGAACCCACTCCTCAAGATTCTGTTGTGCATGAGTCCCCTCTCCTTGAAGACACTGAAGGTGAAGATAATGCGGCCGCCCCTCCAATGAATACTGAAGCCAATGACACTGTCATGGCTGAAGATATCGCTGGCCCTGAAGTGATTGTTCCTCCCCTTGTGCCTCTCAACATGGCCCAAGCCTTCAATCAAGCAGATGAGCTTGCAACTATTAGATGGCCAATACTGACGCATCCTGCTGCCCCAGGCCCATAATATGAATATCATGTGGAGCGGAGGCCTCAGACACTGAAGCCCAAGCCCAGATTGCCTAGGCCTCCAAGCACTACAATGACACAAAATTCATTCAGCGTGCACAGCTTCAGAGCGAACAACACCTTCTTGGAATCCGACAAGAACCCATACAAGAAGCCAAGGATCTCTTTAGATTGGTTCTGGCGCTTTCAGCAACGAAGCTATTACTCTTGCATTATGTACAATCAGGACCGGATCTTTCCTCACTAACGTCTTGATTGTGATGCCTTTGCTGGACTACCATGCCTTGAGGAAGCCCTTGACCGCTTCCGAGATGTTGGATTGCTTCCACTCGTCACTGCAAAGGAACACTGAAATGAAGAGCTTCTCCTGCAATTCTATGCTACTCTTTATATCAGAGGATACAACGGGGATCTGAAGACATGGGTCCTTGAGTGGATGACACATGACATTCATCATGAAGCTAAAGCTCAGACTCTTCTTGAGCTTACTTCCCTGCCCACTCCTGGTGAGTTGTATGAACCAGGTTGTTCTCTGTATCAGAGGGAGCTGGAAAGCATCTTCAAAAAGGCCGAGCCCAACATGAGTGAAATTCTCAGCATGATGAAGCCATTGCCCCTGGAAGCTGATTATCCAAAGGACTCCTTTGTCAAGGACCTCGAGTATCTGTCTCGCACCATATATCATATTCTGAGGCGTACTCTCTGGCCTATTAAGGGACACTCGTTTGAAACCAAACTGGAAGGTGCCATGAAGACTTTGGTATTTTACATTCTCGATGGCATCAGATTCAATACACATGACTTCTTCATTCGTCAACTTGCTGCGTCTGGTATTGATCTGTTTGGCCTCAAGTTCTATGCTCCCTGGGTAATGCGGCTCATTAAGCTTCACTCCACTATAAACTATCACGCTTCTGCACGCAATCATGTTGTCTTTTTGCGTGAGGTTGGTATGTCTTATGAAGCCATCTATCCTGAGCCTGCCAAGCAACCACTTCAACTGCTCAATGATGATCACCAAAGCTTCACACAACATGTTGAAGGTGTTTATGTGCCTAATGCATTTGTCACTGTTTATCCTCTGGCTGGAAATCTGCACCTACCGCATCATGCCAACACTGATGCCATTGGCAGCACCATTGCTCAAAGGCCTAAGAAGCGTCCCCGTGTCCTCAATGACTGAGAGCTTCTAGTTTCACTTCACCAGAAGCAGGATAAACGCCATGATTGATTGAAGCGGCAGATGCAAAGTATTCTCACTGATGTGAATCGCATTCGCAACTTGGCTACCAAGAATTCCTTCGTTGCTCATGAAGCCTGTCGGCGGTCCTGGAAGAGCCTCACATTGCTCTGCTCTGAAGATGATCTTCAAGCAGATGGCTTCACCGAGGCTTCAAGTTTGACTCCAGGCCTCCACAATCTGTGACTTGGCATCCAACTCCCTCCATTGAAGATTCTAAGTATTCATCTTCGGCTGCAACTGTTGTTGCTCGTGTCATCAATGAAGAAGACGACGCCACTTCTCCAGCAATCGCTTCACTGCATCACGACTCTGTGTCAGGCCCTTCTGCACCACCCAACTCCAACATCGACCCGACTGCACCAACATCTTCACCGCCTAGGAACGCATAGATACTCTATGTCTTCAAACCTTTTTGGTCCTTACTAACAAAAGGGGGAGAAGCATATGAGTTGATAGTCTTCAAGCGGGTCCATATATGGGTCGGGTGCCTTACTTTTGCTAAGTCCTTACAACTCTCGTTTTGAAACATTTGGCTCTTGAGTTGTAACACTTAAACTTGATGGTCGTCTACTACATTTGCTGATGTTTCTTCTGCTTGGTTAAACATCTATCCTATGCGCATGAAGTCATTCAATAGATGCCCATTTTCTATTATGCATATCATTATCTTCACTAAATCCTTGTATGCATGATGGATTGTCTTCATAAGATTGAAGGAGATCTCCACAAAGAAAAACCTGCCATGTGCCTTTAAATTCAAAAGCAAATTTCCTATATGGACATCTTTAGGGGGAGCCCTCTCAATCTCATGAAGTCAATGACCGTGTTATCTATAGTTTCACATATTTTATCCCCATTGAAAACTTCAACCTGTTTTTCATCAATCACCAAAAAGGGGGAGATTGTAAGTGCATCTAGTGCCCCCTAGTTGGTTTTGGAGTATTGACGACTGATACGTCCAAAACGTATCTATAATTTCTGCTTGCTCCATGCCACTTTTGGGTGATATTTCTATGATATTCATACACTTCCATACACTTTTGATCATATTTGGACTAACTTACTAATCCAGTGCACCCCAGTGCCAGTTTTTGTTTTCGGCTGTTTTTGTATTTCAGGTTTTCACGTTTCGAGAACTGCCCAGAAAAATCCAGAAAAAAAATATAAAAAATCATTGATCCGGGAACGACACTGCCTCCAAAGGGCAGCCTGGGGGGCACAGGGGCTCCAGGCGCCCTGTGGGCGCCCCCCCCCCC
>LR738710.1:544776179-544819541 GCA_902687465.1 Secale cereale | reverse complement strand
CCCCCCGGGCCACGCCGGGGGGGGCGCCTCGGCCCCCCGAGAGCCCCCCGGTGCCCTACTTTGGCATATATTTAAAGGACTCTCCGAAACTCTCGAAACAGGACTTCTTTTCGCGATCCCATCTCTGTTCCGCCGCCGCCGCCGCTTCCAAGATCGGGAGCACCAGGAGAACTCTTCCCGGCACCCTACCGGAGGGGAGGATCACCACCGGGAGCTTCTCCACCACCATGGACGCCTCCCGGATGACTCGTGAGTAGTCTCCCTTGGACCATGAGTCCATGACCAGTAGCTATGTGATGTTCTCCTCCCGTTCTTGTGCTTCACTAATTAGTCCTCATGAGCTGCCCTACATGATCGAGGCACCTATGTAATCCTTATGCTGTTGCTATGTTGAGTTTGCTGGGATCCGATGGATTATGAGATTATGTTCAGATTGATCTTGAGTAATATATTTGATTCACCTCTTTTATATTTTAGTTCATAAGTAATTCTTGCATGTTCTCCGTTGTTATTTATTGCTTTGGCCGAGTAATAGGTAGTGACTCCAAGAGGGAACGTTATGCTCGATTGTGGGTTCATGCCCCTCGATGACTAGCTTGAGTGACAGAAACATGAGTCTAGGGGATGTGTTGTTGCCACAAGTGGGAAAACAATGGTGCTTGTGCCCGCGGGTGCAAGGATTGTTTACTTTACGCAAAGTTCTTTTAATGCAGTTGTCTGTTGCATTGAGTTTACACTATGGGTGGGACTCGACACTTAATACCAGCGAGATGTTCTGGATAGATATCTCAAGGTGGATGATTAGTAGTAGATATTGATGGATTTTGGTCTACTTACTTTGGTGTACCGCCCATGCTTTGAACCTCAACCTTTCTTGCAATGTAGTCAGCATTGGTTTGTGTTCGTGGTCCTGTCAATTGCCCAGCTGTAATTTGTTTACCTCACATAGCTGTTTTATCGTCTTTTGGGAGAGAGACATCACTAGTGAACATCATGAGACTCCGGTCCATATTACTATCATTGATCACATACACTATTTTACTTTCCGCTATTTTATTTACTATTGCAAAACACTATCTATCACTACTATCATATTGCTTTTAACCCTTTGTGAACTGCAAGGCCGGAGAGATTGACAACCTCTCTGTACTCGTTGGGAGCAAAGTTATTTGTATCTGTGTGCAGGTCCACGTTGATTTCTAATTGCGCCGTTAGCAGTTGACACCTACCTGTTGAACCTAGGAGTCTCTGGGGATTCGATCCTTGGCATCTTTTCTAAGGGAAAACACTTCTACTTACTGCATCTTACACCTTCCACTTGGGGTAACCAACGAGGGGTTCGAGGCCCATCAAGGAGTATTTTCTGGCGCCGTTGCCGGGGACTCCACTCTTCAGGATAGGGGAGTTGCATGCTATCTTTTACCTTTGCTTTTTAGTCTTGTTAGTTTACCTTTCATTTTTGCTTTAGTTCCTTTTTATCGAAAATCACAAAAATAGTTATCTTGCTTGCTTGCTACTATGGGTTCCACCGAGAACACCAAGTTGTGTGACTTCACTAGTCACAACAACGATGACTTTATCAGCACACCTATCACTACACCTGCCACTTCAGCACCTTCATATGAAATTAAACCTGCTTTACTTAACTTAGTCATGAGAGAACAATTCTCCGGTGCTGGAGATGATGCTGCTTTACACTTGAACAACTTTGTAGAACTTTGTGATATGCAAAAGTACCAAGAAATAGATGGTAATTTTGTTAAGCTTAAGCTTTTTCCTTTCTCTTTGAGAGGAGGAGCTAAAATTTGGTTTCAGTCTTTGCCTAGAAATAGCATAGATTCATGGGACAAGTGCAAATATGCTTTTATCGGAAAATACTATCCACCTGCTAAAATTATCCAACTTAGAAGTAACATCATGAATTTTAAACAATTGGATAATGAACACATTGCCCAAGCTTGGGAACGTATGAAGTCTCTTATCAAGAACTGCCCTACTCACGGTTTGACTACTTGGATGGTTATCCAGACTTTTTATGCAGGCTTGAACTTTACCTCGCGGAACTTGTTAGATTCGGCCACGGGAGGAACCTTTATGTCAACTACACTTGGTGCTGCCACGAAGCTTCTCGATGAGATGATGACCAACTATTCCCAATGGCACACCGAACGCGCTCCAACAGGTAGGAAGGTAAACTCTGTCGAGGAGATTTCCTCCCTCAATGAAAAAGTTGACTTGATTATGTCTCTACTTTCGAAGCAATCTACTGTTGATCCTCGTGATGTTCTTTTAAATTCTTTGATTGCTTAAGAACAAGTAGATGTTAACTTTATCTCTAGAAACAATTTTAACAACAATGCTTATAGGAGTAACTTTGGTAACAATTCTAGACCGTTCCCCTCTAACTCTTATGGGAACAACAATGCTTATCCTAGTACCAAGAACTCCAATACTGAACTAGAGACCATGCTTAGAGATTTCATCACTACCCAAAAAGCCTTTAATAAGAATGTAGAAGAGAAACTACATAAACTAGATGATCTTTCTTTTAAGGTAGACCACTTAGCCAATGAGTTAAACTTGCTAAAAATTGAAACTTCTTCTCTTAAGGAGAAGGAAGTCATCCCTATTAATGCTACTCAAGTGCAAATCAATGAAAATATTAGGATGATGGCTAAGCTTAAAGAAAGATGGGCTAGAGAAAGGGAGGAAGAGGAAAGAATTAAGAGCCTTCCTACCCACCATACTGTTGCTACTATCCAAGTTATTGAGGATGTTCACACTCTTAGCACCCAATGTACTCCTGGTCCCAATGGACCTATTAATGGTGATGCTATAGAAACTACCAAACAGGTGAACCTTAAGGACACCACTACTACCTTACTTGATGCTCGTGACCTTGATTTTGATAATTGCACTCTTACAGAAGTTATTGATTTCCTTCACAAGATGTCTAGAGATCCCCGCACTAGCACGCTTAACCTTGCCTTCACAGAGCATATCAGTAATGCTCTCATCAAAGCTAGGGAGGAGAAACTCAGAGTAGAAGCCTCCATACCTAGAAAGCTAGGAGATGGTTGGGATTCTATGATTAAAATTAAGATAAACAATTTCTCATGCTTTGCTTTATGTGATATTGTAGCTAGTACTTCTATTATGCCCAAAAGACTATATGATATGCTTAAAATTGAAACCTTATGATTCTTGTTCTTTTGGTAATGCTCTTGTTGATTCTTCCATAAAGAAACCTTTGGGGAGGATTGACGATGTTCTTATTGTTGTCAATGATAATTATGTGCCCGTTGATTTTACTATTATGGATATTGAATGTGATCCTTCATGTCCAATTATTTTGGGACGTCCCTTTTTGCGCACCGTTGGTGCTGTCATTGACATGAAAGAGGGTAATATAAAATTTCAGTTTCCTCTCAAGAAAGGGATGGAACACTTCCCTCGTAAGAAGGTCAAGTTACCTTTTGAGTCCGTTGTACGGGCTAGTTATTCTTTTACTCTTGATAAAACTTGATCTTTGCATTATGCCTAGCTTAAAGGCATAAAAGAAAGCGCTTTTGGAAGGCAGCCCACATGAATAAAAATTTTGCTTTTGTTGTGTCTTGATGTTGTTTACTGCTGTAGCATCATCATTGTATCTTTTCTTTTCATATTTGTGCCAAGTATAGCCTCTGATTGCTAGAAAGTTCAAAAGTTGTGAGGTGCTGTCTAGGAAACAGATTCTGTCCTTGGATAGAACAATTCGTATAAAATCACCAGATCATCTTTTTGGTCTGAATTTTTTCGACAGTGTTCTCTATATAATTGTCTTTCATGCGTCAGTTCTGAGTTTTTTTTTTTGAGTTGCATAAGTATCCCGAACAGGTCAATTACTGCCTGCTGTTCTGTTTTTCACAGATTCTGTCCTGTTTTGCCTTACCTTCACTTTGCAAATTGAGAACTTGCTTTTTCTTTGCAAAAACCTTTTGGAAATCTTGAGAAACAGTAAAACTTCAATAATATCCTTATTTCCAGCAAGGTATAATTATTTTATTAAGGGTACTAACCTCGCTAATCAGATTATGATGAGTTATGTATGAAGGGAGTTTTCAAGTGTGCGAGGGAAGATGATAAAAAGATTCAGGAGTGTCAAGCGCTCAAGCTTGGGGATGCCCCCGTGCACCCCCAAGAAATATTCAAGGAGACTCAAGCGTCTAAGCTTGGGGATGCCCCCGTGCATCCCCTTCTCCATCAACATTATCAGTTCGTCTTTCGTTCCGCTATATTTTTATCACTTCATGTGTTATGTGCTATGCTTGGAGCGTCTTGCTTTTAGTTTTCTTTTTAGTTTTTCATAACGAGTCGGAACTCAGCATTCCTTTATGTGGGAGATAAACACGCTCCACTTCTACCTAGAACATTACATAGAATTTTCATGTCTATCTATGTTGTGTGTGTTCTTTGTCTTTTAATAGCTACTATCGTGCTCTGCTCTTAGTATTCATGCTTATCTTTTCAAGAGCTTTTATTTAGTTGGTTGCTTGAACTCTCTTTAATTACCATGCTCATCTTATTAAGAGAGTTTGCTTCCGTTGCATGGGTTAATGTGTCTATGAAAAAGATGCTACTTTCATGATGGTGCTTAGTAGTTCAGGTTTTCTTATGGTTAATCTCGAATAGCTGGGGGGTTCCCAATGTGTGATTGGAGTACCAACTTGGTTTGTTTGCCTATGATGTGGTATGGTTTAGTAATATCTTCCTTTGAGAATTTATTTTGATTGAATTGGCGTATGCTCACGCATATTCAAGACTGTAAAGAAAGTCTGTCAAGCCTTGATGATCTTTTGTTTCTAAGTAGCGATATAACTACCATGCCTGATTCAATATTGCTTTGTCGCTCTGCATGATTATGACCATCATTGCTCTCTTAGTTGGTTGCTCCCAGTCTTTTGCTAACCTACGCCTGCACTAAGCAAATTAACCATGCAATACATAGCTCATGGGAAAGTAGCCTAAAAACTATTGTGGTAAAGAATATGTTGCCTATGTATTTTATTTCTTATGAGTTGCTTGCTGAGCGGTAACCATGTTTCTGGGGACGCCATCAACTATCACACTTTTGTTGAATATCATGTGAGTTGCTATGCATGTTCGTCTTGTCTGAAGTAAGGGTGATTTACCGTGGGTTGAATTAATATGCATATTGTTAGAGAAGAACATTGGGCCGCCAACCAAAGCCATGCATCATGGTGGAAGTTTTAGCTTGGACCTTAATCCTCAATCTCTCATGAGAATATGCTTATGCATTAAAGAGGAGTCCATCATCTATTTTCTATGTTGTCCCGGTATGGATGTCCTCAAGTTGAGATCTATCAAAAACGAGAAATCAAATGCGATCTATCTCCTTGGACCTTTGTACAGGTGGCATAGAGGTACCCCTTTGTGACACTTGGTTAAAACATATGCAATGCAATGATAACCCATGGGGATCCGAGCTAATTAGGACAAGGAGCGGGCACTATTAGTATTCGATGCATGAGGCTTGCAACTTATAAGATGTTTTATACATGACACATATGAAGTACTACTACCGTTGACACAATTGCTTCCATGTTTCAAAATAAAAAGCTCTAGCACTTCAAGCACCAATTACTGAGAGCATGATTGTCATTCTGAGTGTAATGTGCATTGTCCCAAAGTAGCATTGTCTTTTGCATGATTGTGATATCGTTTATTCTGAAATGATTGTATCTAGTCATCACTTAAACCTTGAAGGTGCCCCTGCACTTATGTTTTGCATCACTAAAGGGGGCAAGCTAGATATCACTTTATCATATTTGCACATCATGTTCATTGCAAATCTTTTTGATGTTTCAGTTTCATGTTGTAAAACCTTCAGTCATTTGTGATTTTCTCTTGAGACAACTTAACTACTTTAGAATCATTGTTTCAGTAAGCTTTTGTCATATGACTATGAGAAAGTCCTATATGGTTAATAGCATGTCACCACAGAAATTATTCATGTTATCATTTACCTACTCGAGGACGAGCAGGAATTAAGCTTGGGGATGTTGATACGTCCAAAACGTATCTATAATTTCTGCTTGCTCCATGCCACTTTTGGGTGATATTGCTATGATATTCATACACTTCCATACACTTTTGATCATATTTGGACTAACTTACTAATCCAGTGCACCCCAGTGCCAGTTTCTGTTTTCGGCTGTTTTTGTATTTCAGGTTTTCACGTTTCGAGAACTACCCAGAAAAATCCAGAAAAAATATATAAAAAATCAGCGATCCGGGAACGACACTGCCTCCGAAGGGCAGCCTGGGGGGCACAGGGGCTCCAGGCGCCCTATGGGCGCGCCCCCCCTGGGCCGCGCCGGGGGGGCGCCACGGCCCCCCGAGAGCCCCCCGGTGCCCTACTTTGGCATATATTTAAAGGACTCTCCGAAACCCTCGAAACAGGACTTCTTTTCGCGATCCCATCTCTGTTCCACCGCCGCCGCCGCTTCCAAGATCGGGAGCACCAGGAGAACTCTTCCCGGCACCCTGCCGGAGGGGAGGATCACCACCGGGAGCTTCTCCACCACCATGGACGCCTCCCGGATGACTCGTGAGTAGTCTCCCTTGGACCATGAGTCCATGACCAGTAGCTATGTGATGTTCTCCTCCCGTTCTTGTGCTTCACTAATTAGTCCTCATGAGCTACCCTACATGATCGAGGCACCTATGTAATCCTTATGCTGTTGCTATGTTGAGTTTGCTGGGATCCGATGGATTATGAGATTATGTTTAGATTGATCTTGAGTAATATATTTGATTCACCTCTTTTATATTTTAGTTCATAAGTAATTCTTGCATGTTCTCCGTTGTTATTTATTGCTTTGGCCGAGTAATAGGTAGTGACTCCAAGAGGGAACGTTATGCTCGATTGTGGGTTCATGCCCCTCGATGACTAGCTTGAGTGACAGAAACATGAGTCTAGGGGATGTGTTGTTGCCACAAGGGGGAAAACAACGGTGCTTGTGCCCGCGGGTGCAAGGATTGTTTACTTTACGCAAAGTTCTTTTAATGCAGTTGTCTGTTGCATTGAGTTTACACTATGGGTGGGACTCGCAACTTAATACCAGCGAGATGTTCTGGATAGATATCTCAAGGTGGATGATTAGTAGTAGATATTGATGGATTTTGGTCTACTTACTTTGGCGTACCGCCCATGCTTTGAACCTCAACCTTTCTTGCAATGTAGTCAGCATTGGTTTGCGTTCGTGGTCCTGTCAATTGCCCAGCTGTAATTTGTTTACCTCACATAGCTATTTTATCGTCTTTTGGGAGAGAGACATCACTAGTGAACATCATGAGACTCCGGTCCATATTACTATCATTGATCACATACACTATTTTACTTTCCGCTATTTTATTTACTATTGCAAAACACTATCTATCACTACTATCATATTGCTTTTAACCCTTTGTGAACTGCAAGGCCGGAGAGATTGACAACCTCTCTATACTCGTTGGGAGCAAAGTTATTTGTATCTGTGTGCAGGTCCACGTTGATTGCTAATTGCGCCGTTAGCAGTTGACACCTACCTGTTCAACCTAGGAGTCTCTGGGGATTCGATCCTTGGCATCTTTGCTAAGGGAAAACACTTCTACTTACTGCATCTTACACCTTCCACATGGGGTAACCAACGAGGGGTTCGAGGCCCATCAACGACAAACGTGGTTATGGGACTAACGTGTTTGTGAGAATTGCAGGATAACACAGGCAATAGTCCCTCACTGATTCGGTTTACCATCCAGAGATGACCCCTAAAAATGTGTGAAGACATTGAAGATAATGGTGGCTCGTGAAGACATTCACGTGAAGATAATGACCTATGAAGACATTCATTGAAGACTATAGAATGCGAAGACATAGTTTCTTTCGTAGTTCTTTTTATTCTTTCTTGAGTCATAGAACCATCGTACTGTTAAGTGGGGTCCAAGTGAACATAGTCAGATGACTGAAGTGATGCTCAACTAAACACCTATGTGTTCGAGCGAAGACAAAAGAGAGCAAATCTTATCCAGAGCTGGATAAGTCAGCTTTACTTGGAGCTCAAGCAAAGTTGCCGCGTGTGTTCACAATCCGACCGTTGGACATGTGTCAGTTCCTTAGTGACCAAGGGTCATTTCGGACATATCATGCCGGGTTGCCTCGTGGCTATAAATAGCCCACCCCCTACTCCCATAAATTGGTGGTTGCTCAGAGTTAGTGCACGGCTTTTGTCGTATGAGAGCAACCTACCTCCGAAGCCTTTGAGAGAAAAGATCCTTGCGAGGACAAAGCCCAAAACACCCAGAGCCAAAGAGTGTTAGGCATCAATGAAGTATTTATGTCTGTGTGACCTGAAGACTTGTTACACTTGAGGACTATGCATCCTCCAGCCGGTTAGGTGATACGTCTCCAATGTATCTATAATTTGTTATTGTTATAGGCTATTATATTATCTGTTTTGGATGTTTAATTGGCTTTATTATGCACTTTTATATTAATTTTGGGACTAACCTACTAACCCAAGGCTAGTGCAAATTGCTGTTTTTTGCCTATTTTAGTGTTTGGCAGAAAAGGAATATCAAACGGAGTCCAAACGGAATGAAACATCCGCGAGGATCGTTTTTGGAACGAACGCAATCCAGAAGACTTCGAGTACACGCCTGGGAAGCCACGAGGTAGGAGGGCGCGCCCCCACCCTCGTGGGCCCCTCGTAGCTCCACCGACATACCTCTTCCTCCTATATATACTCATATACCCTGAAAACATCCGAGAGCACCACAAAACCCTATTTCCACCGCCGCAACCTTCTGTACCCATGAGATCCCATCTTGGGGCCTTTTTCGGAGCTCCACCGGAGGGGGAATTGGTCACGGAGGGCTTCTACAACAACACCATAGCCTCTCCGATGAGTTGTGAATAGTTTGCCATAGACCTTTGGGTCCATAGTTATTATCTAGATGGCTTCTTCTCTCTCTTTGGATCTCAATACAAAGTTCTCCTCGATCTTCTTGGAGATCTATTCGATGTAATACTTTTTGCGGTGTGTTTGTCGAGATCCGATGAATTGTGGGTTTATTATCAACATTATCTATGAACAGTATTTGATTCTTCGCTGAATTCTTATATGCATGATTTAAATATCTTTGCAAGTCTCTTTGAATTATCAGTTTGGTTTGGCCTACTAGATTGATCTTTCTTGCAATGGGAGAAGTGCTTAGCTTTGGGTCCAATCTTGCGGTGTCCTTTCCCAGTGACATCAGGGGCAGCAAGGCACGTATTGTATTGTTGCCATCGAGGATAAAAAGATGGGGTTTATATCATATTGCATGAGTTTATCCCTGTACATCATGTCATCTTGCTTAAGGCGTTACTCTGTTCTTATGAACTTAATCCTCTAGATGCATGCTGGATAGCGGTCGATGTGTGGAGTAATAGTAGTAGATACAGAATTGTTTCGGTCTACTTGTCACGGACGTGATGCCTATATACATGATTATTCCTAGATATTCTCATAACTATGTGCTTTTCTATCAATTGCTCGACTGCTATTTGTTCACCCACTGTAGAGTATGCTATATTGAGAGAAGCCACTAGTGAAACCTATGGCCCGCGGGTCTATCTTCCATCATATTAATCTTCAGTCAACTAGCTATATTTTATTTTGCAATCTTTACTTTTCAATCTATACAACAAAAATACCAAAAATATTTATCTTATTATCTCTATCAGATCTCACTTTTACAAGTGGTCGTGAAGGGATTGACAACCCCTTTATCGCGTTGGTTGCAAGGTTCTTAATTGTTTGTGCAGGTACGAGAGATTTGAGTGTAGTCTCCTACTGGATTGATACGTTGGTTTTCAAAAACTGAGGGAAATACTTGTGCTACTTTGCTGCATCACCCTTTCGTCTTCAAGGGAAAACCAACGCATGCTCAAGAGGTTGCAAGAAGGATTTCTGGCGCCGTTGCTGGGGAGATCTACACACCCATCACAAACTCTTATACCTCACATTACATTAGTTGCCATTCGCCTCTCGTTTTCCTCTCCCCTACTTCACCCTTGTTTATTCGCCCCTTTTTCCGTTTTCCTCTTTTCACTTGCTTCTTATTTGCTTGTGTGTTGGATTGCTTGTTTGTCACTATGGCCCAAGACAATATTAAATTGTGTGACTTTTCCAATACCAAAAATAATGATATTATTAGCACTCTGATTGCTCCTATTACCGATGCTGAATCTTGTGAAATCAATGCTGCTCTGTTAAACCTTGTTATGAAAGATCAATTTTCTGGCCTTTCTAGTGAAGATGCCGCTACCCATCTAAACAACTTTGTTGATTTGTGCGATATGCAAAATAAGAGAGATGTGGATAATGATATTGTTAAATTGAAGCTATTTCCATTTTCGCTTAGAGATCGTGCTTAAACTTGGTTCTCTTCTTTGCCTACAAATAATATTGATTCATGGAATAAGTGCAAAGTGCCTTTATCTCTATGTATTTTCCTCCCACTAAGATTATCTTTCTTAGGAATGATATTATGAATTTTAAGCAACTTGATCATGAGCATGTTACACAAGCGTGGGAGAGGATGAAATTAATGATACGTAATTGCCCTACACATGGTTTGAACTTATGGATGATTATACAAAACTTTTATGCTGGATTGAATTTTGCTTCAAGAAATCTTTTAGATTCGGCCGCGGGAGGCACTTTCATGCAAATCAATTTAGAAGAAGCTACTAAACTCCTAGACAATATTATGGTTAATTACTCTCAATGGCACACCGAAAGATCCACTAGTAAAAAAGTCCATGCGATTGAAGAGATTAATGTTTTGAGTGGAAAGATGGATGAACTTATGAAATTATTTGCTAATAAGAGTGTTTCTTCTGATCCTAATGATATGCCTTTGTCCACGTTGATTGAGAATAATAATGAATCTATGGATGTGAATTTTGTTGGTAGGAATAATTTTGGTAACAACGCTTATAGAGGAAACTTTAATCTATGCTGTTCCCTAGTAATTACTCTAATAATTATGGTAATTCCTATAATAACTCTTATGAAAATTTTAATAAGATTCCCTCTGATTTTGAGACTAGTGTTAAAGAATTTATGAATTCGCAAAAGAATTTCAATGCTTTGCTTGAAGAGAAATTGCTTAAGATTGATGAGTTGGCTAGGAACGTGGATAGAATTTCTCTTCATGTTGATTCTTTGAAACTTAGATCTATTCCACCTAAGCATGATATCAATGAGTCTCTCAAAGCCATGAGAATTTTCAATGATGAGTGCAAAGAAAGAACCGCTAGGATGCGTACTAAAGAGATTGCTTTATGAAAGCGTGTTCTTCTAGTTTAGATGATAATAAAGATGAAGATCTAAAAGTAATTGATGTGTCTCCTATTAAATCCTTGTTTTCTAATATGAATCTTGATAAATATGGGACTGGAGATGAGTCAACTTTAGTTAAGAGGCGTCCCAATGATTCAGAGTTTTTAGATCTTGATACAAAAATTGTTAAAAGTGGGATTGAAGAGGTCAAAACTTTACATAGAAATAAACCCACTATTTTTGATTTAAAGAAATTTAATTATGATAATTGATCTTTGATAGATTGTATTTCCTTGTTGCAGTCCATGCTAAATTCTCCTCATGCTTATAGTCAAAATAAAGCTTTTAAAAAACACATCGTTCATGCTTTAATGCAATCTTATGAAGAAAAACTTGAAGAAGTTTCTATCCCTAGAAAATTTTATGATGAGTGGGAACCTAATATTAAAATTAATATTAAATATCATGAATGCTATGCTTTGTGTGATTTGGGTGCTAGTGTTTCCACAATTCCAAAAAAATTGTGCGATATGTTAGGTTTCCATGAACTTGATGATTGTTCTTTAAATTTGCATCTTTTGGATTCTACCATTAAGAAACCTATGGGAAGGATTAATGATGTTCTTATTGTTGCAAATAGGAATTATATGCCCGTAGATTTCATCGTTCTTGATATATATTGCAATCCCGCATGTCCTATTATTCTTGGTAGACCTTTCCTTAGAATGATTGGTGCAATTATTGATATGAACGAAGGAAATATTAGATTCCAATTTCCGTTAAGGAAAGGCATGGAACACTTTCCTAGAAAGAAAATCAAATTACCTTATGAATCTATTATGAGAGCCACTTATGGATTGCCTACCAAAGATGACAATACCTAGATCTATTCTTGTATCATGCCTAGCTAGGGGTGTTAAATGATAGCACTTGTTGGGAGGCAACCCAATTTTATTTTCTTTGATTTTACTTCTGTTTATTAATAAATAATTCATCTAGCTTCTGGTTAGATGTGGTTTTGTGTTTTAATTAGTGTTTGTGCCAAGTAGAACCTTTGGGAAGACTTGGGTGAAATCATTGCGATCATCCTGTAAAAAACAGAAACTTTTGCTCTCACGAGATTAGCTGACATTTTTTTAAATGAGAGTGATTTTAGGTTGATTCTTTTTTCAGATGATTAATAGACAAATTCCTCACGTCCACCAATTTATTTCAGAATTTTTAGAGTTACATAAGTATTCTAAAGTTACAGATTTCTACAGACTATTCTGTTTTTGACAGATTATGTTTTTCGTGTGTTGTTTGCTTATTTTGATGAATCTATGAGTAGTATCGGGGGGTATGAACCATAGATAAGTTGGAATACAGTAGGTTTAACACCAATATAAATAAAGAATGAGTTCAATATGGTACCTTAAAGTGGTGGTTTGTTTTCTTATACTAACGGAGCTCATGAGATTTTCTGTTAAGTTTTGTGTTGTGAAGTTTTCAAGTTTTTGGGTAAGGATTTGACGGACTATGGAATAAAGAGCGGCAAGAGCCTAAGTTTGGGGATGTCCAAGGCACCCCAAGGTAAAATTCAAGGACAACCAAAACCCTAAGCATGGGGATGCCCCGGAAAGGCACCCCCTCTTTCGTCTTTGTCTATCGGTAACTTTACCTGAGACTATATTTTTATTCACCACATGATATGTGTTTTTCTTGGAGAGTCTTGTATGATTTGAGTGTTTGCTTTTTAGTTTAACACAATCATCCTTGCTGTACACATCTTTTGGGAGAGACACACATGAATCAGAATTTATTAGAATACTCTATGTGCTTCACTTATATCTTTTGAGCTAGATAGTTTTACTCTAGTGCTTCACTTATATCTTTTTAGAGCACGGTGGTGGTTTTATTTTATAGAAATTATTGATCTCTCATGCTTCACTTATATCATTTTTAGAATCCTTTAGAACAGCATGGTAATTTGCTTTGGTTATAAATTAGTCCTAATATGATAGGCATCCAAGATGGGTATAATAAAAACTTTCATATAAAGTGCATTGAATACTATGAGAAGTTTGATACTTGATGATTGTTTTGAGATATGAGATGGTGATATTATAGTCATGCTAGTGGAGTAATTGTGAATTTGAGGAATACTTGTGTTAAAAGTTTGTGATTCCCGTAGCATGCACGTATGGTGAACCGTTATGTGATGAAGTTGGAGCATGATTTATTTATTGATTGTCTTCCTTTGTGTGGAGGTCGGGATCGCGCGATGCTTAGCTCCTACCAACCCTTCCCCTAGGAGCATGCGTGTAGTGCTTTGTTTTGATAACTTGTAGATTTTGCAATAAGTATATGAGTTCTTTATGACTAATGTTGAGTCCATGGATTATACGCACTCTCACCCTTCCACCATTGCTAGCCTCTCTAGTACCGCGCAACTTTCGCCGGTACCATACACCCACCATATACCTTCCTCAAAACAGCCACCATACCTATCTATTATGGCATTTCCATAGCCATTCCGAGATATAATGCCATGCAACTTTCCACCGTTCCGTTCCATTCGTTATGACACACTTCATCATTGTCACATTGCTTTGCATGATCATGTAGTTGACATCATATTTGTGGCAAAGCCACCATGCATAATTTTTCATACATGTCACACTTGATTCATTGCACATCCCGGTACACCGCCGGAGGCATTCACATAGAGTCATATTTTGTTCTAAGTATCCAGTTGTAATTCTTGAGTTGTAAGTAAATAAAAGTGTGATGATCTTCATTATTAGAGCATTGTCCCAGTGATGAAAGGATGATGGAGACGATGATTCCCCCACAAGTCGGGATGAGACTCCGGACAAAAAAAAGAGGCCATAAGAAAGAAGAAAAAAAGGCCCAAAATAGAAAAATGATGAGAGAAAAAGAGAGAAGGGGCAATGGTACTATCCTTTTTCCACAATTGTGCTTCAAAGTAGGACCATGACCTTCATGATAGAGAGTCTCCTATGTTGTCACTTTCATATACTAGTGGGAATTTTCATTATAGAACTTGGATTGTATATTCCAATGATGGGCTTCCACAAAATGCCCTAGGTCTTCGTGAGCAAGCGAGTTGGATGCACACCCACTTAGTTTCTTTAGTTGAGCTTTCATACACTTATAGCTCTAGTGCATCCGTTGCATGGCAATCCCTACTCACTCATATTGATATCTATTGATGGGCATCTCCATAGCCCATTGATACGCCTAGTCGATGTGAGACTATCTTCCTCCTTTTGACTTCTCCACAACCACCACTCTATTCCACCTATAGTGCTATATCCATGGCTCGCGCTCATGTATTGCGTGAAAGTTGAAAACGTTTGAAAAATTAAAGTATGAAACAATTGCTTGGCTGGAACCTGGGTTCTGCATGATTTAAATATTTTGTGTGATGAAGATAGAGCATAGCCAGATTATATGATTTTGTAGGGATGAACTTTCTTTGGCCATGTTATTTTGAGAAGACATGATTGCTTTGTTACTATGCTTGAAGTATTATCATTCTTATGTCAATATTAAACTTTTGTCTTGAATCTTTCAGATCTTAACATTCATGCCACAATAAAGAAAATTACATTGAGCATAATGTTGGGTAGCATTCCACATCAAAAATTCTGTTTTTATCATTTACCTACTCGAGGACGAGCAGGAATTAAGCTTGGGGATGCTTGATACGTCTCCAACGTATCTATAATTTTTTATTGTTCCATGTTATTATATTATCTCTTTTGGATGTTTAATGGGCTTTATTATGCACTTTTATATTATATTTGGGACTAACCTACTAACCCAATGCCTAGTGCAAATTGTTGTTTTTTGCCTATTTCAGTGTTTCGCAGAAAAGGAATATCAAACGGAGTCCAAACGGAATGAAACCTTCGCGGGGATCATTTTTGGAACAAACGCAATCCAAAAGACTTGGAGTAAACGCCTGGGAAGCCACGAGGCGGCCACGAGGTAGGAAGGCGTGCCTAGGGGGGTAGGCATGCCCCCCACCCTCGTGGGCCCCTCGTAGCTCCACCGACGTACCTCTTCCTCCTATATATACTCATATACCCTGAAAACATCCGAGAGCACCACGAAACCCTATTTCCACCGCCGCAACCGTCTGTACCCGTGAGATACCATCCTGAGGCCTTTTCCGGAGCTCCACCGGAGGGGGGATCGATCACGGAGGGCTTCTACATCAACACCATAGCCTCTTCGATGAGTTGTGAGTAGTTTACCATAGACCTTCGGGTCCATAGTTATTAGCTAGATGGCCTCTTCTCTCTCTTTGGATCTCAATACAAAGTTCTCCTCGACCTTCTTGGAGATCTATTCGATGTAATACTTTTTGCGGTGTGTTTGTTGAGATCTGATGAATTGTGGGTTTATGATCAAGATTATCTATGAATAATGTTTGATTCTTCTCTGAATTCTTATATGCATGATTTAAATATCTTTGCAAGTCTCTTCGAATTATCAGTTTGGTTTGGCCTACTAGATTGATCTTTCTTGCAATGAAAGAAGTGCTTAGCTTTGGGTTCAATCTTGCGGTGTCCTTTCCCAGTGACAGCAGGGGCAGCAAGGCACGTATTGTATTGTTGCCATCGAGGATAAAAAGATGGGGTTTATATCATATTGCATGAGTTTATCCCTCTACATCATGTCATCTTGCTTAAGGCGTTACTCTGTTCTTATGAACTTAATACTCTAGATGCATGCTGGATAGATGTCGATGTGTGGAGTAATAGTAGTAGATGCATAATCGTTTCGGTCTACTTGTCACAGACGTGATGCCTATATACATGATCATGCCTAGATATTCTCATAACTATGCGTTCTTCTATCAATTGCTCGACAGTAATTTGTTCACCCACCGTAGAATTATGCTATCTTGAGAGAAGCCACTAGTGAAACCTATGGCCCCCGGGTCTATCTTCCATCATATTAATCTTTAGTCAACTAGCTATCTTTTATTTTGCAATCTTTACTTTTCAATCTATACAACAAAAATACCAAAAATATTTATCTTATTATCTCTATCAGATCTCACTTTTGCAAGTGGCCGTGAAGGGATTGACAACCCCTTTATCGTGTTGGTTACAAGGTTCTTAATTGTTTGTGCAGTTACGAGGGATTTGAGTGTAGTCTCCTACTGGATTGATACCTTGGTTCTCAAAAACTAAGGGAAATACTTATGCTACTTTGCTGCATCACCCTTTCCTCTTCAAGGGAAAACCAACGCATACTCAAGAGGTAGCATTAGGCGTCGCATTTTGAGCATCCAAGAGTCATTGTGGATTGTCGATGAACGAAGTCTGTGAAGGTTCGGAAGTCTACCTTGAAGACTTACCAGAGTGATTGGACGAGGATTGGGTGTCCTTAGCTCAAGGGGAATAAGGTGAAGACACGGTCTCTAGAGTTCAATCTCAGCCTGCCTAACCAGACGTACAGTTGTCACAGCAACTGGAACTGGTCTACCAAATTCCCTGCGTCTCCAAGCTACCGGTTCTATCTTCCAACTCATTTACATTCTAGTCTGTCTTCGTGAATTCATTGCTTGTTTGTCTGATTTGTTCGACTTCACTGTGCGAAGATTGTCCCCTGTTTAGCTTCATTTATATCTTCCATCTCGATCCATGTTATCTAGCTATCAATAGTCTTCGTATTATCTTTATGTTGCTTACTTGACTATTGTGTGCCTCGAAACGTTTATCTTCCGCTGCTTATTATATACATTCATTTCATCTGTTTGTCTTCAAAAGAAATAGTGTTTTGAAGACTTTCGTGAAAATCACCTATTCACCGCCCCTCTAGTCGATAACTTGCACTTTCAATTGGTATCAGAGCAAGGTGCTCCCTTTTTCTGTGTGATTCGGTTTAACCACCTGGAGTTTTAGTTATGTTGACTGCGGGGATTATCAAAGTCTCCGCTGCGTGCCCTGTCTTCGATGGGACTGATTACCCCTACTAGAAGAATAAGATGCACATGCATCTTGAAGCTATCGACAACGACCTCTGGTATGTCATCAAGACTGGTGTTCCCAAGGCTAGTGAAGGTGTCACCCCTGCTGATGTCAAGAAATTTTCTCAACTGGACTCAACCGCCAAGAACATCATCTGTGGTCATTTAACCAAAGGATAGTACGGACGTGTGAGTGCACTAGATTCAGCCAAGCTAGTATGGGATTGGTTGTCCAAGGTCAATGAAGGTGTCTCAACACAGAGAGACTCAAGGATTGACGTTCTTCGCAATCTGTTCAATCGCTTCAAGAGAAATAAATGACAATGTCCAACTTACATCTGATCGCCTCACTGATATCACCAATGAGCTTCATGCTCTTAGCGCCATAGAAATCACGAAGCATGAAGTTGTGAAGAAGCTATTGAGGTCTCTTGACAGTTCATTTGACACCTTGGCATTGATGATTCAAGAACGACCTGACTTCAAACGTCTTGATCCGTCTAACATACTTAAGAGGCTCAACACACATGAGTTCCAGCTATCTGAGAAGAGAGATATCTATGGTCGATCCAGAGCCTTGAAGGCTAAAGCTGTGTCCTCGTCTGAAGAAGACTCTGGCAGCTGCTCTGACGATTCTGAAGACATTGGCAGAGAACTAGCTATGCTTGTGAAGAAGTTTCAAAGGTTCTCAAGGAAGAAAAACTTCAGAAACTCTTCAGGATCCAGCTCAAGAAACGACGAGGCTTCCTCTCGTGACTACAAGAAGAGAACATGCCACAAGTGCAAAAGGCCTGGCCACTACATATCTGAATGTCCTCAGTGGGACAATGAATCCAAGAAAAAAACACCAAGGAATATGACTCTGATGACAAAAAGAAGAGGAAATCTTCCAAGTCTTCATCAAAGTCTTCGTCTTACAAGAAGAGCTCATCTGGCAAGGCTCGTGCGTTCATTGGGAAGGAAATGGATTCAGAGGAGGAGTCTGCTTCTGAGGAGGCAGAGGTGGAATCTGAAGAGGAGTCTGATTCTAGCGTGGCTAGCCTAGCTCTAGCCTCGGCATTTGTCACCAAGTCCATCTTCAGCACTGACGATAATGGTCACTCCATCGGCACCAAAGAAAATGATGAGGACGACTCTTCACCTACCAACTGCTTCATGGCACGTGGTGCAAAGGTAAACTCACGCGATGCCTACTTTCAGACCTCCAGTGAAGATGACTCTGAATGTGAATCCAAACCCTCCTTTAAAACTCTTGCTAAAATTGCAACTGAACAACAAAGTGCTATGGAACATATTCAAAAGTTGCTAGACAAAAGTGATGATCTGTTGGAAGCGGAAATGAATCAAACTTAGTCCTTAATTGAAGACATAAAAAATCTTCACGTAAGGTACACTAAACTTGAAAGTCATCAAGAAACTCTCTCGGCCACTCATGAGAAGCTTTCTTATGATTATCTTGAAAGGAAGCAAGACCTTGAGAAACTTAGAGCGTCTCATGACGATCTTCAAAAGGAAACGATTCACTACTCGCCCAACAGATCAGTTCCGCTCAGGAAAACTTTGTGCCACCCTGTCTAAAATGTCTTGAGCGTGACAATGATGTCTCTGTTGCTGAATGCTCTACTGCTTCTGAAGTTGCAATATCTTCAACTGTTGATGTGGTAACTAATCCCTCTGCTGAGGAAACCACTGCTATTGCTGATGAGAATGCTAGTTTGAAGACATTGCTTGAAATAGGTGTGTACAAAAGCCTCAAAGGGCATCAGACACTATGTGATGTTCTCAAGAAACATATTCTGAACCGAAACCCTAGGAAAGAGGGTGTTGGGTTCGAAAGGAAAATGAATGTTGATGGTTCTTATTGGAAGCCTGAGCAGTATCCCAGAACCACATGGGTTGCTGCAAAGGGCCAACTAGTAGATCCATCCACTTTATCTGGCCTCACTTGTGCTAACCCCGTTGTCATTGACGAGTCATTTGACTCAAACTATAAACTGTTCAAAGATCATAATGGTAAAGTGTTTGCCAGGTTCATTGGAACTAACTACATGAATGGATCACGTATGAAGAAGATTTGGGTTCTAAGAAGTCTTATCGAAAAGCTTCTGGTGAATGTCATCATGACACCACCAGGAAAGAGGATCAACCCCAGACCAAAGGCTTCATATGGTCCAAAGACTTCATACTGACAATGGACCACATTGGGTCACTCTAACGCAAATGTTTTGCAGGAAGATTATCATCAGTCTCATGAATATGAGCATGTTTCATCTAACCACTTTGTTCATAAGACAAAGAACTTCTCTGCACACTCATATGAGTATTATTCATATCCCGCTAAGCTATTTGCTAGGGATCCTAAGCCAAAATTCTCAGATGCTGCACTTAGACTTATTGCTTCTAAGCCACCCCTAAAGATGTGGGTGGTTAAGAAGAATTAACTTCTCTTGCAGGGAAGGGTCTCCAGCCAAAAATCATCTTCAGACGCCAATGTTGGGGACCTAAAACATCTTGTGCGACACAAGATTAAATGTCCAAATGGTCTAACCATGTATTTCGTGTTGGAAATATGCCCTAGAGGCAATAATAAATTGGTTATTATTATATTTCCTTGTTCATGATAATCGTTTATTATCCATGCTAGAATTGTATTGATAGGAAACTAAGATACATGTGTGGATACATAGACAACATCGTGTCCCTAGTGAGCCTCTACTAGACTAGCTCGTTGATCAAAGATGGCTACGGTTTCCTAGCCATAGACATGAGTTGTCATTTGATAACGGGATCACATCATTAGGAGAATGATGTGATGGACAAGACCCAAACGATAAACGTAGCATATGATCGTGTCAGTTTATTGCTATTGTTTTATGCATGTCAAGTATATGTTCCTACGACCATGAGATCATGCAACTCACTGACACCGAAAGAGTACCTTGTGTGTACCCAACATCACAACGTAACTGGGTGACTATAAAGGTGCTCTATAGGTATCTCCGAGGGTGTCTGTTTAGTTGGCATGGATCAAGACTGGGATTTGTCACTCCGTATGACGGAGAGGTATCTCAGGGCCCACTCGGTAATACAACATCACAATGAGCTTGCAAGCAATGTGACCAATGAGTTGATCACGGGATCTTGTATTACGGAACGAGTAAAGAGACTTGCCGGTAACGAGATTGAACTAGGTATAGAGATACCGACGATCGAATCTCGGGCAAGTAACATACCGACAGACAAAGGGAACTATATACGGGATTGTCTGAATCCTTGACATCGAGGTTCAATCAATAAGATCTTCGTAGAATATGTGGGAACCAATATGGGCATCCAGGTCCCGCTATTGGTTATTGACCGTAGAGGTGTCTCGGTCATGTCTGCATAGGTCTCGAACCCGCAGGGTCTACACACTTAACGTTTGGTGATGATATAAGTATAGTCGAGTCGTTATGTTGGTAACCGAAGGTTGTTCGGAGTCCCGGATGAGATCCCGGACGTGACGAGGAACTCCGGAATGGTCCGGGGATGAAGATTGATATATTGGATGATGGGAATCGGAGTCCGGAAGTGTTCCGGGGAGCACCAGGGAGTCGTCGGATGACCGAAAGGAGTTTCGGGGGGTCCCGGCAAGTGTTGCGGGCCTCATGGGCCAAAAGGGGGGAGGCACATCAGCCCACACAGGGGCTATGCGCCCCCCCACAGGCCTCCCACGCAGCTAGGAGGGTGGGGGCGCCCCTAGGGCAGCCGGCCCCCTCTGGCTTGGGGGGCAAGGCGCCTAGGGGGGGCCACCCAAACCCTAGCCGCCCCCCCTCTCCCTTGTGGCCGCCACCCCCTAGGGGAAACCCTAGGGGCGCCTCCACTTCTCCCCTCCCCCTATATATAGAGAGGGAGAGAGAGGGCAGCCACACCCCTACGTGCCTTGGCGCTGCCTCTCCTCTCCCTCGTAGCATATCTTCTTCTCCGCAGTGCTTGGCGAAGCCCTGCTGAGTTTTCTCCACCACCATATCCACCACGCCGTCGTGCTGCCGGAGGACTCAAGTTGCTACTTCACCATCGCTCGCTGGATCGAGGAGGTGAAGGCGTCATCAAGCCGTACGTGTGTTGAACGCGGAGGCGCCGTCCGTTCGGCGCTAGATCGGATCTTCCGCGATTTGAATCGCCGCGAGTACGACTCCATCAACCGCGTTCTAGCAACGCTTCCGCTTAGCGATCTACAAGGGTATGTGGATCCGACTCTTCCCTCGTAGATGCATCTCCTAGATTGATCTTAGTGAGCGTAGGAAAATTTTTGTTTCCCATGCAACGTTCCCCAACAGTGGTATCAGAGCTAGGTCTTTGCGTAGATGCAATCACGAGTAGAACACAAAGGAGTTTGTGGGCGTTGATGTTTAGATTGCTTCCCTCCTTGGTCTTTCTTGATTCAGCGGCATTATGGGATGAAGCGGCCCGGACCAACTTTACATGTCCACGTACATGAGACCGGTTCCATCGACAGACATGCGACTTTTGTTGCATAAGATGGCTGGCGGGTGTCTGTCTCTCCTATCTTAGTTGAATCGGATTCGACGAAGGCGGTCCTTGTAGAAGGTTAAATAGCAACTTAAATATCACCGTTGTGGCTTTGCGTAGGTAAGAAGCGTTCTTGCTAGATACCCATAGCAGCCACGTAAAACATGCAACAACAAATTAGAGGACGTCTAACTTGTTTTTGCAGGGTATGTATGTGATATGATATGGCCAAAGACATGATGAGATATATTTGATGTATGAGATGATCATGTTGTAATAGTCAATATCGACTTGCATGTCGATGTATACGGCAACCGGCAGGAGCCATAGGGTTGTCTTTAATTTTTGTATGACCTGCGTGTCAATCATTAAGCGCTATGTAATGCTTTACTTTATCGCTAAACGGTAGCAATAGTAGTAAGAGCATGGTGGGCGCGCGACAACCCCGATGGCGACACGATGATGGAGATCATGATGATGGGGATCATGGTGTTACGCCGGTGACGATGGAGATCATGCCGGTGCTTTGGAGATGGAGATCAAAAGCACGAGTTGATGGCCATATCATGTCACTTATGATTTGCATGTGATGTTAATCCTTTTATGCATCTTATTTTGCTTAGGACAACGGTAGCATTATAAGATGATCCCTCACTAAAATTTCAAGATAAAATTGTGTTCCCCCCGAGTGTGCGCCGTTGCGAAGGTTCGTCGTTTCGAAGCACCACGTGATGATCGGGTGCGATAGACTCTACGTTCGCATACAACGGGTGCAAGCCAGTTTTGCACATGCAGAACACTCGGGTTAGACTTGACGAGCCTAGCATGTACAGACATGGCCTTGGAACACGGAAGACCGAAAGGTCGAGCATGAGTCATATAGTAGATATGATCAACATGAAGATGTTCACCATTGACACCACCTCATCTCACGTGATGATCGGACTTGGGTTGGTGGATTTGGATCATGTCACGCTCGGATGACCAGAGGGATGTCAATTTGAGTGGGAGTTATAAGTAATTTGATTAGTTAAACTCACTTATCATGAACAATAGTCTAAGTTGCCTTTGCAAATTATGTTGTAGATCAATAGCTTGCACTGTAGCTCCCTGTTTAATATGTTCCTAGAGAAAGAATAAGTTGAAAGTTATTGTAAGCAATTTTGCGGACTAGGTCCGTAATCTGAGGAATGTCCTCACTGCTGCACAGAAGGCTTACGTCCTCAATGCACCGCTCGGTGTACCAACCCCTCGAGCGTCGTCTATGGATGTTGTGAACATCTGGCAGACACATTCTGATGACTACTTGATAGTTTAGTGTGCCATGCTTTACGACTTAGAATCGGGATTCCTATGACGTTTTGAACGCCATGGAACATATGAGATGTTCCAAGAGCTGAAATTGGTATTTCAAGCTCATACCCGTGTTGAGAGGTATGACCTCTGACAAGTTCTTTGCCTTACAAAGATGGAGGAGAATTGCTCAGACAGTGAGCATGTACTCAGAATATCTGGGTGCTTCAATCGCTTGAATCGATTGGGAGTTTATCTTCCAGATAAGATAGTGATTGACAGAGTTCTCTAGTCACTATCACCAAGCTACTAGAACTTCGTGATGAACTATGACATGCAAGGGATAGAGATGATCCCGGGTTTGTTCGCGGTGCCTAAGACCGCAAAGGTAGAAGTCAAGAAGGAGCATCAAATGTTGATGGTTTAACAAGACCACTGGTTTCAAGAAGGGCAAGGGCTAGAAGGGAAACTTCATGAATGGCAAACAAGTTGCCGCTCTAGTGAAGAGACCCAAGGTTGAACCCAAACCCGAGACTAAGTGCTTCTATTATAAGGGGAACGGTCACTGGTAGCGGAACTACCCTAAATACATGGTAGATAAGAAGGCTAGCAACTTAAACAAAGTATATCTGATATACGTGTCATTGATGTGTACCTTACTAGTACTCCTAGTAGCACCTGGGTATTGGATACCGGTTCAGTTGCTATTATTGGTGACTTGAAGCAAAAGCTACAGACTAAACGGAGACTGGCTGGGCGAGGTGACGATGTGTGTTGGAAGTGTTTCCAAGGTTGATGTGATCACCATCGCACGCTCCCTCTACCTTCGGGATTAGTGTTGAATCTAGATAAAAGTTATCGGGTGTCTACGTTGAGCATGAATATGATTGGATCATGTTCATTGTGATACGGTTGTTCATTTAAGTTAGAGAATAATGGTTATTCTGCTTAGATGAATAATACCTTTCATGGTCATGCACCCTATGTGAATGGTTCATTGAATCTCGGTCGTAGCAATACACATGTTCATAATATTGACGCCAAAAGATGTAGAGTTAATAATGATAGTACCACTTTCTTGTGGCACTGCCGCGTAGGTCATATTGGTGTAAAGTGCATGAAGAAACTCCATGCTGATGGATGTTTGGAGTCATTTGATTTTGAATCGCTTGACACATGCGAGCCATGCCTCATGGGCAGGATGACTGAGACCCGTTTTCATGTTCAATGAGACGGGCAAGTGACTTGTTGGAAATCGCACATGTTGATGTGTGTGATCCAATGAGGATTGAGGCGAGCAGGGGATATCGTTGTTTTCTCATCTTCACTGACGACTTGAGTAGATATGGGGATATATACTTAATGAAGCACAAGTCTGAAACGTTTGAAAAGTTCAAGCAATTTCAGAGTGAAGTTAAGAATCATCATAACAAGAAGATCAAATTCCTACGATCTGATCAAGGGAGAATATCTGAGTTATGAGTTTGGCAATCACTTAAGACATGTGGAATTGTTTCACAGTTGAAGCCATCTGGAACACCACAGTGTAATGGTGTGTCCGAACGTCGTAATCGAACCTTATGAGATATGGTGCGATTTATGATGTCTCTTGCCAATCTGCCACTATCATTTTGGGGTTATGCATTAGAGACAGCTGCATTCGCTTTAGATAGGGCACCATCTAAAGTCCGTTGAGACGACATCAAATGGACATTGGTTTGGCAAGAAACCAAAGTTGTCGTTTCTTAAATGTTTGGGGCTGCGATGCTTGTGGCTTCAGCCGGAAAAGCTCGAGCCCAAAGCGGACAAATGCGTCTTCATAGGATACCCAAAGGTTACAGTTGGGTATACCTTCTATCTCAGATCCGAGGGCAAAGTGTTTGTCGCTAAGAACGGGTCCTTTCTTGAGAAGGAGTTTCTCTCGAAAGAATTGAGTGGGAGGAAGATAGAACTTGATGAGGTTGTTGAACCTCTACTTCGAACGGAGAGTGGTGCAACACAGAAAGATGTTTCTGTGGAACCCACATCTGTTGAAGAGGAAGCTAATGATAGTGATCATGAAACTTCGGATCAAGTTACTGTCGAACATCGTAGGTCGACAAGGATATGTACTACTCCTGAGTGGTACGGTAATCATGTCTTAGATGTCATGTTGTTAGACAACGATGAAACCTACGAGCAATGGAGAAGCGATGGTGGGCCCGTGTTCCGACAAATGGTTAGATGCCATGAAATCCGAGATAGGGTCCATGTATCATAACAAAGTATGGACTTTGGTGGACTTGCCCGATGATCGGCAAGCCATTGAAAATAAATGGATCTTTGAGAAGAAGACGGACGTGGACGGTAATGTCACCGTCTATGAAGCTCGACTTGTGGCAAAGAGTTTTTCACAAGTTCAAGGAGTTGACTACGATGAGATTTTCTCACCCGTAGCGATGCTTAAGTCCGTCGGAATCATGGTAGCATTGGCTGCATTTTTCGATAAGGAAATCTGGCAGATGGATGTCAAAACAAGTTTCCTTACCGGTTTTCGTAAGGAAAGGTTGTATGTGATGCAATCAGAAGGTTTTGCCGATCCTAAGGATGCTAAAAGGTATGCTAGCTCCAGCGATCCTTCTATGGACTAGAGCAAGCATCTCGGAGTCAGAACATACGCTTTGATGGAGTGATCAAAGTTTTTGGGTTTATACAAAGTTTACAAGAAACTTGTATTTACAAGAAAGTGAGTGGGAGCGCTACAACATTTCTGATAAGTATATGTGGATGACATATTGTTGATCCGAAATGATGTAGAATTTCTGGAAAGCATAAAGGGTTGTTTGAAAGGAGTTTTTCAAAGGAAGACCTGGGTAAAGCCGCTTACATATTAGGCATCAAGATCTATAGAGATAGATCAAGATGCCTGATTAGACTTTCAAAGAGCACACACCTTGTCATATATTTGAAGGAGTTCAAAATGGATCGGTCAAAGAAGAAGTCCTTGCCTGAATTGTAAGGTGTGAAGTTGAGTAAGACTCAAAGCTCGACCACGGCAGAAGAAAGAGAAAGGACGAAAGTCATCCCCTATGCTTTAGCCATAGGCTCTATACGGTATGCCATGCTGTGTGCCGCACCTGATGTGTGCCTTGCCACGAGTCTGGCAGGGGGGTACAAGTGTGATCCAGGAGTGGATCACTGGACAGCGGTCAAAATTATCCTTAGAGGAATAAGGAAATGTTTCTCGGTTGTGGAGGTTATAAAGAGTTCAACGTAAAGAGTTACGTCGATGCAAGCTTTAACACCTATCCGGATAACTCTGAGTAGAAAAACCGGATACGTATAGTGGAGCAACCATTTGGAATAGCACGAAGTGGAGCGAAGTAGCAGCATCTACAATGTGACATAGATTTTTGCGAAGTACGTGTGGATCGTCATGTTGCAGACCCATTGACTACAACCTCTCTCACAAGCATAACATGATAAAACCCCAAAACTCATTGAGTGTTGATCACATGGTGATGTGGACTAGATTATTGACTCTAGTAAACTCTTTGGGTATTAGTCACATGGCGATGTGAACTATGAGTGTTAATCACATAGCGATGTGAACTAGATTATTGACTCTAGTGCAAGTGGGAGACTGTTGGAAATATGCCCTAGAGGCAATAATAAATTGGTTATTATTATATTTCCTTGTTCATGATAATCGTTTATTATCCATGCTAGAATTGTATTGATAGGCAACTAAGATACATGTGTGGATACATAGACAACACCGTGTCCCTAGTGAGCCTCTACTAGACTAGCTCGTTGATCAAAGATGGCTACGGTTTCCTAGCCATAGACATGAGTTGTCATTTGATAACGGGATCACATCATTAGGAGAATGATGTGATGGACAAGACCCAAACGATAAACGTAGCATATGATCGTGTCAGTTTATTGCTATTGTTTTATGCATGTCAAGTATATGCTCCTACGACCATGAGATCATGCAACTCACTGACACCGGAAGAGTACCTTGTGTGTACCCAACATCACAACGTAACTGGGTGACTATAAAGGTGCTCTACAGGTATCTCCGAGGGTGTCTGTTTAGTTGGCATGGATCAAGACTGGGATTTGTCACTCCGTATGACGGAGAGGTATCTCAGGGCCCACTCGGTAATACAACATCACAATGAGCTTGCAAGCAATGTGACCAATGAGTTGATCACGGGATCTTGTATTACGGAACGAGTAAAGAGACTTGCCGGTAACGAGATTGAACTAGGTATAGAGATACCGACGATCGAATCTCGGGCAAGTAACATACCGACAGACAAAGGGAACTATATACGGGATTGTCTGAATCCTTGACATCGAGGTTCAATCAATAAGATCTTCGTAGAATATGTGGGAACCAATATGGGCATCCAGGTCCCGCTATTGGTTATTGACCGTAGAGGTGTCTCTGTCATGTCTGCATAGTTCTCGAACCCGCAGGGTCTACACACTTAACGTTTGGTGATGATATAAGTATAGTCGAGTCGTTATGTTGGTAACCGAAGGTTGTTCGGAGTCCCGGATGAGATCCCGGACGTGACGAGGAACTCCGGAATGGTCCGGGGATGAAGATTGATATATTGGATGATGGGAATCGGAGTCCGGAAGTGTTCCGGGGAGCACCGGGGAGTCGTCGGATGACCGAAAGGAGTTTCGGGGGGTCCCGGCAAGTGTTGCGGGCCTCATGGGCCAAAAGGGGGGAGGCACATCAGCCCACACAGGGGTTGTGCGCCCCCCCACAGGCCTCCCACGCAGCTAGGAGGGTGGGGGCGCCCCTAGGGCAGCCGGCCCCCTCTGGCTTGGGGGGCAAGGCGCCTAGGGGGGGCCACCCAAACCCTAGCCGCCCCCCCTCTCCCTTGTGGCCGCCATCCCCTAGGGGAAACCCTAGGGGCGCCTCCACTTCTCCCCTCCCCCTATATATAGAGAGGGAGAGAGAGGGCAGCCACACCCCTACGTGCCTTGGCGCTGCCTCTCCTCTCCCTCGTAGCATATCTTCTTCTCCGCAGTGCTTGGCGAAGCCCTGCTGAGTTTTCTCCACCACCATCTCCACCACGCCGTCGTGCTGCCGGAGGACTCAAGTTGCTACTTCACCATCGCTCGCTGGATCGAGGAGGTGAAGGCATCATCAAGCCGTACGTGTGTTGAACGCGGAGGCGCCGTCCGTTCGGCGCTAGATCGGATCTTCCGCGATTTGAATCGCCGCGAGTACGACTCCATCAACCGCGTTCTAGCAACGCTTCCGCTTAGCGATCTACAAGGGTATGTGGATCCGACTCTTCCCTCGTAGATGCATCTCCTAGATTGATCTTGGTGAGCGTAGGAAAATTTTTGTTTCCCATGCAACGTTCCCCAACATTTCGTCCCATGGTTTCTTGACAAGCTTCCTATCTTGCCTAACAAGGATCTGAACTTTGATAGCATGCTTGTTCGTCAAATGTTTATGCTTCACACTTCTCTTTGTGAAGACTATGCCACTAACTAATCTGTAGGGTACTGCTTCGGAAGCCACTGAATGGATAATTGGCAGTAGATTCACCAACCACATGACTGGTGATCGACGTCTTCTCATGGACTCAACTCTACGTCCTTCTCCCAAAAGTCACATCACATTCGCAGACACTGGTAAAAGCAAGGTACTCGGACTTGGTAGGGTTGCTATCTCAAAGGATCAACACATGGACAAAGTGATGCTTGTTGAATCCCTTGGATACAACTTAATGGCAGTCTCTATGTTATGTGATCTAAACATGATTGTGATATTTGGAAAATATCGTTGCCTTGTGCTTCTGGAATCTGACAAGTCTCTAGTCTTCGAAGGACATTGAAAAGATGATCTGTATATGGTAGATTTCTCTGCAGGGCTACAACTCGTCGTTTGTCTTCTCGCAAAATCTTCAGAGTGCTGGCTTTGGCATCGAAGACTAGGTCATGCAGGCATGAGGAACCTACACACTCTCGTCAAGAAGAAGCACGTCATAGGCATCGAGTGCGTCAAGTTCAACAAAGATCATATGTGTGGTGCTTGTGAAGCTGGGAAGATGACTATGGCCAAGCATCCCTCGAAAACGATCATGACTACATCTCGTCCCTTCGAGCTGCTTCAGATGGACTTATTTGGCCCTACTCACTACTCTACTCTCACTACCACTGCTTGCTTATATGGCTTCGTGATCATTGATGACTACTCTAGATATACTTGGGTGCATATAATCCTCTATAAGACTGAAGTGCAGGATGTCTTCAGACGTTTCGCCAATCGAGCCATGAAAAACTATGGCATCAAGATCAAGCACATCAGAAGTGACAGCGGAACTGAGTTCAAGAATACTTGGCTCGACACCTATCTTGATACATTGGGCATCACACATGAGTTCTCCGCTCCATACAAACCTCAGCAGAATGGCGTCATTGAGCGCAAGAACCGGACTCTCATTGAGATGCATGTACTATGCTTGATGAATACAAGACACCAAGAAAGTTCTGGCCTCATGCCATTGATACTACATGCCACATCATCAACAAAGTGTATCTTCACAAGTTCTTCAACAAAACATCATATGAACTTCTGACTGATAAGAAGCCAAACGTCAGTTATTTCAAAGTCTTTGGTGCTAAGTGCTGGATCAAAGATCCGCATCACACTTGCAAATTTGCACCGAAAGCACATGAAGGTTTTATGCTTGGTTACGGAAAGGATTCGCACACCTACCGGGTCTTCAATCTCTTCCACTATAAAGTGGTTGAAACCATAGATGTGCGGTTCGATGAATCTAACGGCTCGCAAAGAGAGCACCTGTCAAATGTGCTAGATGAAGCTTCTCCCAGTGAATCTATCAAACAAATGGGTACAAGAGAAATTATACCCACGGAGGAACCAACTGAAGAGGAAATCACCATCTCTCCACCTAGTCATCATGAAGACAATGCTTAGCCTGAAGCCAGTTTTGAACAAGAAGATGATCAACAGCATGAGCAAAGTCTTCGCCTAGTTCATCGTCGGGTAGCTAATGAAGTCCAAGTTAAAAGATTCTTGATAGCCTCAATGCAACTGGTCCACTTACTCGCTCAAAAGCAACTCAGCTAGCCAACTTTTGTGGTCACTCTGCATTCGTTTCAATATCTGAACCCAAGAAAGTTGATGAAGCCTTTATGGAACCTAAATGGATTCAAGCAATGCAAGAAGAGCTTCAACAATTTGAGCTGAATAATGTATGGGAGCTTGTCAAGTGTCCTGATCCACGGAAGCATAACATCATTGGCACCAGATGGATCTATCGCAACAAACAAGATGAGCATGGTCAAGTTGTCAGAAACAAGGCTCGTCTCGTTGCTCAAGGATATACTCAAGTAGAAGGAATTGACTTCGATGAAACCTTTGCTCCTGTAGCTAGGCTAGAAGCCATTCGCATACTGCTAGCCTATGCCAACCATCATAACATATTTTTGTATCAAATGGATGTGAAGAGTGCCTTTCTGAATGGAAAAATTGAAGAAGAAGTATATGTTGCACAACCTCCTGGCTTTGAAGACCCTAAGTGTCCTGACATGGTTTACAAGCTCAACAAGGCACTGTATGGCCTCAAACAAGCACCTCGTGCATGGTATGACACAATCAAAGACTTCTTGAAGAGCAAAGGCTTCAAACCAGGCTCACTAGATCCCACACTCTTCACGAAGACATGTGATGGAGAACTGTTCGTATGCCAAATCTATGTGGATGACATTATCTTCGGATGCACTGACAAAAGATACAGTGATGAGTTTGGATACATGATGCAAGAGCAATATCAAATGTCCATGATGGGTGAGCTGAAGTTCTTCCTTGGTCTCCAAATTCGTCAATAGAAGAATGGAATCTTCATATCTCAAGAGAAATACCTCAAAGATTGCCTAAAGAATTTTGGAATGCAAGATTGCAAAGGGTACACGATGCCAATGCCAACCAAAGGTCAATTGGGCTCTGAAGACAATGGTAAAGAGTTTGATCAAAAGGTATACCGCTCCATGATTGGTTCTTTACTCTACTTATGTGCATCTAGGCCTAGTATAATTCTTAGCGTTTCCATGTGTGCTCGATTTCCAAGCGGCACCAAAGGAATCGCGTCACCTCGCTATGAAGTGAATTCTTCGCTACTTGGCTCACACCCCAACACTAGGATTATGGTATCCCAACGAATCTATATTTGATCTTGTTGGATTCTCAGATGCTGACTATGCTGGTGACAAAGTTGATCGCAAGTCCACATCAGACACATGTCACTTTCTTGGACGATCTCTTGTCTGTTGGTCTTCAAAGAAGCAGAACTTAGTGTCTCTCTCCACCGCTAAAGTTGAATACATTGCCGCTGGATCTTGTTGCGCTCAGCTTCTCTGGATGAAGCAAACTCTTAAGGACTATGGCATCAACATGGTGCAGGTGCCTCTCTTCTGTGATAATGAAAGCGCCATCAAGATTGCTCACAATCATGTTCAGCACTCGAAGACAAAGCACATTGAGATTCGTCAGCACTTTCTCAGGGATCATGTGATCAAGAAGGACATTGAAATCATACATGTCAACACCGAAGAGCAACTGGCAGATATCTTCAGTAAGCCCTTGGATGAGAAAAGGTTTTGCAAGCCGCGGTGTGAGCTAAATATCCTAGAATCCTCAAATGTCATGTGATTGGACACACATCCTAACGCTTGTGCATTTTGATGACTTAGATGTGCAACACACGAAGTAACGTATGTCTTCAAATCATGAAGACTTACACTCTGAGTGTGAATACATTAATGTGGAATTCAACTCTAGAGTGCCACGATAATTTTGCGTCGTGTCCTGGTCTAATACTTCCTATACAGTAGGTAACGCCACCACCAAACTTTCTTGAAGTTTTAATATGGCGTCATGACTGCATTATCTTCTTACTTGGTTTGTCTTCCACATAGTTTGTCTTCAAGACTCATCTTCCCAATGTTGATTTGTTCGGTTTCTATGATATATATACATATAAGTGTTCTGTCCTCTACATCATTCACTTATAGATAAGTCCTCAAAATTTTTGATCTAAGTGAATGTGATCGGACCCTAACCCTCTCCTTGCTTAATCTCTCCAACTCTCTCTATCTCTTCATATGAATTCTATTGACACTTGTTGAATGTATTCACTATGTCCTTGTCAGCTTAAGATATAGAGACACTCAATTAAATATGTTTACAGTGTCGTATCCTTTTTACCCAAAAACCGGAGAAACCAAAACGTCCATCCAACAAACCAGGCGTGCGTGGGATCGTGGATCTACTCTCCATAAGTTGCATGCTTACCATGTGTCATTAAGATGTGAACCGCTAGGGGCACCTGCGTAATTGCAATATGCCGCCATCTATCCTTATAAATACTCCACCCTCGCGGTCATAATTTCTTCTCCCACGTCTCGCCATCTCGCTCAACCCTTGCGCCCCCGCTAGCTCCAATCGACGCCGGAGACAAAGCGCTTAGCTCCCGCGACTTCTTCGATGTTGTCTTCCCGCCGGCCGCGGACCTCGTCTCTCCGCCACCGCCGTAGGTGTCTTCCGCCGCCAAGTTAGGGCACGGAAGATCGATCTGCTCGGCATCCATCTCTTCCCGTCTAGCAGTTCTTTAGTAGGGTAAATAGATCTCTCTTTTTACCGTCATTTTGATCCTTTGAAATCATGCAACTTCACCACAAGTGGTTTTCTATACTTCTGAGAGCTATTTCTTTTTGTATCCTTCTCTCATATCATGCAAGAATATTCACTTATGCAATATTGCTAGTTAGATTCCTCACTTGTACCTATTCTTGGATTCGTACAAATCTGGAACCAACTCACTCCATATAAGTCATTGTCTTCGCACTATGAGGTCAATGTCTTCAAACCGTATTTATCTTCAAAATCTTCTGAGAATGCATATGACCTCTTCACCTTCCCTTGCATCTCTAATGTTGTCACAGGTACATGTCCGTGGGAGAATCCCTTGGTTCTCATAGTCTGCATTCATTTGCAGAATTCTTACAGCGTCACACTGAACCTCCTGAAGTTAGTTCATGTCTGACCAGTCGTCGGAAGACAAACTGCTTTGTGAAGCCCTTTTGTCTGAATCCAATGGCGTCTGAAAAACAGTCCAAGAAAGGTGGCAGGCAGAGACGTACTAACACTGCCAAAGATCTTCCTCCAGATCTGTTCGCCATGTACAAGTCTGACCCAGAAGAAACCTATGGAGAACGCAAATCTCGAATCCAATGGATACGAAGATATTGGGCAGAACAATAGTTTCTGTACAGATTTGTGACTCCTGAGTATACTTCCAAGAACACCATTCGCCCTCCATGGGGTGATATCGTCTACAAGAAGCTTCAACCCAAGACTATGTTTGAAGCCATTGCCAAAAACTTTTATCCGTGCATGGTCAGAGGACAAATTCCTTCAGATGCTGACCCATCTAGTCTTCGATGGTGTCGTGATGATGAATATTTGAAGAAAACTACAAATTTTCCAAGAACTCTGCAACCCGGAACAGGAAGGAATTGGGCATTAACTTCAATATTGGCCCATCTCGGCCCCGGTCTGATGGAACACGCGAAGCCAATGAAAATCGTGTTAGCCCCTTCAATGGCCTTCATGGTCTGCTATCCCACACTGCTTCTCAAAGGGTAACTGTGGAAGATGTTACTCAAGACATGGAACCTGAATCTGTTCCTGAGTCTGTGAAGCCCAAGAAGAAGTCAAAGGCTTCTAAATCTGCTGCTGACCCAAAATCTTCAAGTGTGAAGCCCTTGAAAACTATACCTCCTGAATCCAGTGTGCAGTCTGAGGATCACTCTCGCATCTCTCAGCGGTCTAAGCAGCTAGTGAAACCATCTGGTCAAGGACTCACTCCAGGCAACATACTGCGCAATGATGATGACATCATAAATTTGTCCACTGATGAAGATCTTGCTGATGATGCCCTGGAAATGCTAATAAAGAGCAAGCAACAAGCAGAAATCTTCAATGATTTGCCTCTCTTTGACGCTAATATCATCAATAACTTCATCGATGAATGGTTTGAGGACACATCTCTTTCACTTGATGATCTTCAGCTTCAGATTGATATCAGTGTGACCTTTCAAGGTTATATTGCTCAAGAACTGACTGTTGCACAGAAGGTTATCGAGCAAAAGAATCAAATTGATCATGAGAAGGCTCTGTTCAAGAAGCATATGGCAAGCCTCAGTGCCCAAGAAGTTCAAAACTTCAAGACCATGATGACAGACCTCAAGGCTGAATTCGCCAAGCGCCGTGATGTTGCAAGGGGCTCTAGGGAACGTCTCAATCACTATGCTGAGAAATGCGTCCAAGCCCACAATGAAGCTATGAAGAGGAAAGCTCTTGGCCATTCAGGCAATTACCCCAAGCTGGGCCGACAAGAAGCCAAAAAATAGAAAGAAGCCTGCTTTTGAAGACACTGAATCTCCAAGGCAGGAAATACCCAGCATTGTCTTCCCTGTCAACATGACTGGCTCGAAGCCAAAGGTCCCATCAGCAGCTTCTGATCAAAAGAAGACCAGGCAGGCTGAAGCTAAAGCTAAGAAACGCAAGCATCTTGATGCCTCTGATGCTGCTCCTTCCAAGAAGAAGCAGAAGACAAAAGCTTCACGGGCTTCACATCAGCCTCGCGTCTCCTCCACAGAATCACTGGTTGTTGAATCCATTTATGTTGCCCTGCCTGCCTCCTCCAACTGTGAGCGTCGTCTCGTTATCCATGAGCCTGCTACCTCGGAGGCTCATCAAACTAAAGAGATACCAGCTGCTAACTCTCCTACAGCTGAAGACATTGGTCATGATGACAATTTTGTTGATGATGAAGTCCTTCCTGAGCTTGAACCCCAACCTGCTCAATCACCTGCTCAAACGAGTAGGGGAGCTCATAAGCATTGGTCATCACATAATGCCAAGTGGTCAAGATGAAGTTTTGGAAGAGCAACCCCCAAACAACCCCTTACATGAATTCACTCCTCGCACTCTGTCGTCTCTTGCTACCACTCTGGTACTCGAGACATCCACAGCAACACCAGAAGAAGACATGGAGCAGACAATGCTTCACCAATAGCGTCACCCAAGTTTCGAAGGCTTCGCAAAGGTCTCAGGCCTCAAGCCTCCATGTCCAGCATTCCTTAAGATGAAGTACAAAACTCAATCTCAGTGGCACGCCAAGTGTTTCCTGATGTCATTCCTTTAGCATCTGCTCCTGAATCTGAAGCCAAGACGGCTGAAGATATTCCGGCTGCATCAGCCGATGAAGAAAAGGAAGAAACCCGTGAAGTCACTCCCCTCCCCAAGAAACAGTTGTACAAGAAGAAGAAGTGCCCGTCATGCAAGAACCCACTCCTCAAGATTCTGCTGTGCATGTGTCCCCTCTCCTTGAAGACACTAAAGGTGAAGAAAATGTGGCTGCCCTTCCAATGAATACTAAAGCAGATGACACTATCATGGCTGGAGATATCGCTGCCCCTGAAGTGATTGTTCCCCCCCCTGTGCCTCTCATCATGGCCCAAGCCTTCAATCAAGCAGATGAGCTTTTAACTATTAGATGGCCAATACTGACGCCTCCTGCTGCCCCAGGCCCATAATATGAATATCATGTGGAGTGGAGGCCTCTGACACTGAAGCCCAACCCAGATTGCTTGGGCTTCCAAGCACTACAACGACACAAGATTCATTTAGTGTGCACAACTTCACAGCGAACAACACCTTCTTTGAATCTGACAAAAACCCATACAAGAAGCCAAGGATCTTTTCTGATAGGTTCTGGACCATTCAGCAACGAAGCTATTACTCTTGTATTCTGTACAATCAGGACCGGATCTTTCCTCACCAATGTCTTGATTGTGATGCCATTTCTGGACTACCATGCCTTAAGGAAGCCCTTGACTGCTTCTGAGATGTTGGATTGCTTCCATTCGTCACTTCAAAGGAACACTGGAATGAAGAGCTTCTCGTGCAATTCTATGCTACTCTTTATATCAGAGGATACAACAGGGATCTGAAGACATGGGTCCCTGAGTGGATGATAGGTGACATTCATCATGAAGCTAAAGCTCAGACTCTTCTTGAGCTTACTTCCCTGCCCACTCCTGGTGAGTTGTACGAACCAGGTTGTTCTCTGTATCAGAGGGAGCTGGAAAGCATCTTCAAAAAGGTTGAGCCCAACATGAGTGAAATGCTCAACATGATGAAGCCATTGCCCCTGGAAGCTGATTATCCAAAGGACTTCTTTGTCAAGGACCTCGAGTATCTGCCTCGCACCATATATCATATTCTAAGGCGTACTCTCTGGCCTATTAAGGGACACTCGTCTGAAACCAAACTGGAAGGTGCCATGAAGACTTTGGTATTTACATTCTCAATGGCATCAGATTCAATACACATGACTTCTTCATTCGTCAACTTGCTGCGTGTGGTATTGATCTGTTTGGCCTCAAGTTCTATGCTCCCTGGATAATGCGGCTCATTAAGCTTCACTCCACTATCAACTATCATGCTTCTGCACGCAATCATGCTGTCTTTTTTTCTGAGGTTGATATGCCTTATGAAGCCATCTATCCTGAGCCAGCCAAGCAACCACTTCAACTGCTCAATGCTGATCACCAAAGCTTCACACGGCATGTTGAAGATGTTTATGTGCCTAATGCGAATGTCACTATTTATCCTCTAGCTGGAAATCTACGCCTACCTCATCATGCCAACACTGATGCCACTGGCAGCACCATTGCTCAAGGGCCTAAGAGGCGTCGCCGTGTCCTCAATGACCAAGAGCTTCTAGTTTCACTTCACCAAAAGTAGGATAAACACCATGATTGGTTGAAGCGGCACATGCAAAGTCTTCTCACTGATGTGAATCGCATTCGCAACTTGGCTACCAAGAGTTCCTTCGTTGCTCATGAAGCCTGTCGGCGGTGCTGGAAGAGCCTCACATTTCTTTGCTCTGAAGATGATCTTCAAGCAGATGGCTTCACCGAGAGCTTCAAGTTTGACTCTAGGCCTCCACAATCTGCGACTTGGCATCCAACTCCCTCCACTGAAGATTCTGAGTATTCATCTTCGGCTGCAACTGTTGTTGCTCGTGTCATCGATGAAGAAGACGATGCCAGTTCTCCAGCAATCGATTCACTGCATCATGACTCTGTGTCAGGCCCTTCTGCACCACCCAACTCCAACGTCGACCCGACTGCACCATCATCTTCACCGCCTGGGAACGCATAAACACTCTATTTCTTCAAACCTTTTTGGTCCTTACTAACAAAAGGGGGAGAAGCATATGAGTTGATAGTCTTCAAGCGGGTCCATATATGGGTCGGGTGCCTTACTTTTGCTAAGTCCTTACAACTCTCGTTTTGAAACATTGGCTCTTGAGTTGTAACACTTAAACTTGATGGTCATCTGCTAGATTTGTTGTTGTTTCTTTTGCTTGGTTAAACATCTATCCTATGCGCATGAAGTCATTCAGCAAACGCCCATTTTCTATTATGCATATCATTATCTTCACTAAATCCGTGTATGCATGATGGATTGTCTTCATAAGATTGAAGGAGATCTCCACAAAGGAAAACCTGTCTTGTGCCTTTAAATTCAAAAGCAAATTTCCTATATGCACATCTTCAGGGGGAGCCCTCTCAATCTCATGAAGTCAATGACCGTGCTATCTATTGTTTCAAATATTTTATCCCCGTTGAAAACTTCAACCTGTTTGTCATCAATCACCAAAAAGGGGGAGATTGTAAGTGCATCTAGTGCCCCTTAGTTGGTTTTGGAGTATTGACGACAAACATGGTTGAGGGACTAACATGTTTGTGAGAATTGCAGGATAACACAGGCAATAGTCCCTCACTGATTCGGTTTACCATCCAGAGATGACCCCTAAAAATGTGTGAAGACATTGAAGATAATGGTGGCTTGTGAAGATATTCACGTGAAGATAATGACCTATGAAGACATTCATTGAAGACTATAGAATGCGAAGACATAGTTTCTTTCGTAGTTCTTTTTATTCTTTCTTGAGTCATAGAACCACCGTACTGTTAAGTGGGGTCCAAGTGAACATAGTCAGATGATTGAAGTGATTCTCAACTAAACACCTATGTCTTCGAGCGAAGACAAATGAGAGCAAATCTTATCCAGAGCCGGATAAGTTAGCTTTACTTGAAGCTCAAGCAAAGTTGTCGCGTGTGTTCACAATCCGACCGTTGGACATGTGTCAGTTCCTTAGTGACCAAGGGTCATTTCGGACATATCATGTTGGGTTGCCTCGTGGCTATAAATTGCCCACCCCCTACACCATAAATTGGTGGCTGCTTAGAGTTAGTGCACGGCTTTTGTCGTATGAGAGCAACCTACCTCCGAAGCCTTTGAGAGAAAAGATCCTTGCGAGGAAAAAGCCCAAAACACCCAGAACCAAAGAGTGTTAGGCATCACTGAAGTCTTTCTGTCTGTGTGACCTGAAGACTTGTTACACTTGAGGACAGTGCATCCTCTAGTCGGTTAGGTGTCGCGTTGTGAGCATCCAAGAGTCATTGTGGATCACCGGTGAACGAAGTTTGTGAAGGTTCGGAAGTCTACCTTGAAGACTTAACAGAGTGACTGGGCGAGGACTGGGTATCCTTAACTCAAGGGGAATAAGGTGAAGACACGGTCTTCAGAGTTCAATCTCAGCCTCCCTAACCACACGTACAATTGTCACAGCAACTGGAACTGGTCTATCAAATCCCCCGTGTCTCCAAGCTACCGATTCTATCTTCCAACTCATTTACATTCCAGTCTGTCTTCGTGAAGTCATTGCTTGTTTGTTTGATCTGTTCGACTTCACTTTGTGAAGACTGTCCCCTGTTTAGCTTCATTTATACCTTACATCCCGATCCATGTTATCTAGCTATCAATAGTCTTCGTATTATCTTTATGATGCTTAGTTGACTATTGTGTGCCTGAAAACGGTTATCTTCCGTTGCTTATTATATAGGTTCATTTCATCTGTTTGTCTTCAAAAGAAATAATGTTTTGAAGACTTGCATAAAAATCGCCCGTTCACCCCCCCCCCCCTCTAGTCGATAACTTGCACTTTCACTCCGTCTTCACGACAGTGAGACCCAGCTCCATCTTCGGCTTGACAAGGTGGGGAGGAGCCGAGGAGGAGGCGCGCCCCTCGTTGATGAAGATGCCGGCGTTGCGGGTGCGCCTCCCGAGTGGCGTTTCCGCGGGCTCCGCCTTGACGGAGACAAGCGCCGGCGACCCGGGGAGTGGGAGGTGGACCGAGAACAGGAGGAGGAGGAGGAGGAGGACCCGGCGAGCATCCTCCTCGGCAGCCTCACATTGCCGCTGCGGCTGCCAATCCGGCGGACGGCCGGGGCCGCTGGGTACTAGAACGGCGGAGGTTCTCGAGGACGACGTGGAGTGTGAGGCCGGGGACGCCCCACCACAGGCGGCGGCCGTCGTTGTTGCTGCGGCCCCGCACCATCGGTGCGTTGTTGGTGGAGGCGAGCCGCTCGGCATGCCGGCACTCGAAGTACGCCGCCCACGCATCATGGTTGTCGACGGCGTACTCCGGGCGGGCCCGTTCCTCCTTCGACAGCGAAGCCCGCGCGCGCTCAATCTCAGCCTGGAAGTAGGCGGGGTGCCCGACGTCGGGGAGAGGGGGGACGGGCACGCCCCGGCGCTGAGCCTCCACCGTCCCGACGCGCGCACGTCGGGGATGCGGGGTAGTTCGCCTCGTACAGGAGGTGCGCTTCCCACTCGTGCAGCCATATCTAGACGGGGAGGGAAGAAGGGAAGAGAGGCCGGCGGCGGCGAGGAAAGAGGCTACGAGATGTTTTCAACGACGTGGATGGGCCGGCTTTTATAGCGGCCGGGGGGCGGCAGCGTGTGTACGCGTGGCGCAGTGTGTGTACGCGTGGCGGGAGGGGGAGGGGGCGCGTCGCCGTACTGCGCCGCCCGTGAGGAATCAATGGAAAGGCTGATCAGCGGCAGCCTTGGCATTGATTCCCCGCGAAAAACCGAGACGTTGAAGACGACGAGGCACGGCGGTCGCTGACTCGCCGGGTCCGCCTTTCTTTCGCGCTAAAAACGCTTGCCCCGACGCCTCAGACGCCCCCAGCGCGCCGGGTTCGTCCTGGGTGCGCCAGCGCCAATTTCGTTCATAGCCGGCAAAAAATGAGTTCCTAGAGACGTGACTGGGCTTTTTTTCGACGTCAACGTCAAAAAAAGACCGAATGGGCTGTGGGGGGTGCGGCTGAAGATGCTCCTAGAAGGGCCCCGGGAAGTGCGTGGATGCATCGAGTTATTACAAAGATAATTCAAGAGACCCGTAGCGCTCACAGAACTGGAGTCAAAATGGAGAAAATGCAGCAGCGGTTACGCCATCTCATCAGACCAGTCGACCATACCATACGTCTGTGTGCGTCAGCTCATCAAATGAGAGAGTCGGAGAGAGAGAAGACGCTGCAGCGCAGAGGAGTGGGCTGGGTGGTACAGACATGGGAAGACTCGAGAAAGGCAGGCAGGGGCAGGGCGAAAGCAAAGGTGTTGAGTTGGGAGGCAGTGCAAGCAACGACGGGGTCGGGGTCGGGGGGCATCAGGAGTTTTGGCTCCTACGTCTGCGTGCATGGGGAGTAGCGAAAGGCAACCACCACCATCCGACCCGGCCGGCGTACCCGTACGCTACGTACGAATCGCTTGCACCTTCTACTTCTCACTCTACCTGCACGTACCACCGTTGCACCTACTACTACGACGACGACGACACACTTGCTTTTGCATGGGCGCCACCGTGGAGCGCTGTATCCGGTCCGGAGCATGTGGCTCGCCGCTTGCGCGCACGACACGTCATCAGGCGGCTGCCGATAGGGATAGAGCGGAGAGCCGTCCTGGTACGGACGCGCGGCTGCGTGGAGTGCACCCAGGGGTTTCCGACCCAGATCTTCCACCACAAAGTCCGGCACTAGAGACAGAAACAAAAGAACAGCACATGACAGGCGTGGTTTTCCATGACTAAAAGCATGTTGGCTATTACTAGAAATCACGCTATTGATCCATCAACGATGATGATAAAAATCTGAAGTCGGACTTTTAAGCATGGCAAATTGAACGTCGGTCGAAGCTAGGTTTGGTCACATCTTCATCAGCATATAAAACATACCAGTACCTTTGTTTCTAAATATAAGACGTTTTGACAGTTTAGATTGAACTGCCAAAACGTCATATATTTTAGGAACAATAATGCTAAACATACAAAGAGTTACACATATTTACACGCTGACTATGATTCTTTCTTCCTAACTAACCACTCCTCCTCCTGATTTTCATGGAGGTGGCCCCTTCTCCTCCTTAATCTTCAATCAAAATCCATCTGTTTGTAAAATCTGTGTAAACATATGTATGTGTAGTAAGCAATGAGCGGACTGCCGTGAGACTGTTTACATTATTTGGACGCAGCCTCGAGCCTGAATCAGCAGTACGTAGACGACAATCGATCGATGGAGTGGCCTGTCGCGCTCCTTGGTCCACATATGCCAAGTTGTACGTAGAGGTACTCGCGAAAGTACGCGATATGCCCTGTGCGTACGTGGGCGCCACCCGCGGTTCCAGCTAGCTAGCATTCTGTGTTGTGAAAGGCACAGCATGGCTAGCTAGGTGCTCAAGCAAAAACTTTATTCGATGCATGCATGCATGCAAGCATTGCGCCGATGCATAGCATGCCCATACCTGCTGCACTGCACACACATATCAACAGTGCCGATCCATCATACACCTGTACGTTGGGTGTACATGGACACGCAGGATGTGGAGACGAGACGAGAAGCGGAGCGGAGACAGGAACCTTTTCCCGGCTTGGAAGAAAATAATGGAGAGCTGCTTAGCCCCAACGCAAAGGCGGCAGCGAGCGAGCGAGAGGTACACCTAGCTAGGCTGGCCCTGGCCCTGCCCGACCGCGTTGCAAAGACTGTGCTCCGAGCGGCCGTGGACCCGACCGAGCGGCTTCCTCGGTGTGGTACAGAGCACCGGCGCACCGCACGTCACGGAAGGGAAGCGGCAGTGCATGAACCGGTCGCACTAATTTATTGCCGCGGCGACGCTTACACGGCTCCTCCTCTTCCCACCCTCTCCATCATTCACGACACGAGCCATGCACGTCGGCTCGTGAGTCATGGATAGATTATTTGGGGTTTGTTCACGACCGCATGGGTTGCTGTCGCGCCCTCCACGCCACCGTCGCATGCGGGACACGGGTGCCGAACCGTTCCGTTGGGTGTCCTGCTAGCGACCCAAACCAGGGCAGGGGTGAGGTGGCTCACACACACATTTGTTGTAGGATTACTGGACCGGATGCTGCCTACCCATGCACGGTCCACAAAGCTGCGACTGCGACCTGCGAGTGATAAACACACAAATGTTTTACAGCTGCCTACGCTGCTAATTTGCTTAATCAACAAGGGGTCCGAGAATTTTTCAATCCAGAGTCGACGTCGCGAGATCTAGGATTTTCAGCAGAATCCCAGGCCCTGATAAGTAAGTAATCATCAAATTAATTCAACGATGCCTATGCTCAGTCCACCGAGATTGCGACGATCGACTAGGCATATAACTAGAACACTCGCAAGTATGAGCACCTTGATAGTTTGATGATGATATAAAGGACATAAAACAACATTTATGCTAATAGTCGGGTCAAAAATACACCATGCATGCCTGCAATAGTCTTGCAAAATATTTAATTCTAGGTTCCAAATCATCAAGAGATGTTGGCCATTTCAGCTTGCGATGACTAATTTCTTGCAGTCCATGAATGAAAAAATAGGTTGAAAAAAGGAATGAAAGAGTGCATTCGATTTTTTGTAAACAGTTTTGTAGTAATATATTTTGAGAATGACATGATTTAATTTATTTTTTTACTCCTTAGTCATGTTTCTGGTCTACTCCCACCATTCCAATGTATACGCCGTGCACGCATTTTAAATTTAACTCTGACCATTATTTCAATACACAAGACACATGCTATGTGACTTAAAATTAAACCACTGAAAACTTTACAGTAAGAATTCAATGGTATAACTTTTGTCACACATAATCCACATTTGGTTGGACAAAAGTTAAATTTTATAATGTGGACCTGCCTTATTCATTTGAGGGGGGGGGGG
>LR738710.1:544720634-544776143 GCA_902687465.1 Secale cereale | reverse complement strand
TACAAATGCCAGCTAGGTCGGGAGTCACATAATAACTATTATTTCCTTCATCCCTGAAAGTTATACTATAGTTGAGATACTTATTTTGGGATGGAGGGGTATAAAATAAATTTTCTTATAACTAAACATAATAATATGCCAACCATTTTAAATCTAGTTTGAGTTACTCCAAGTTTTTGAATACTAAGAATGTAAGTTATAGATTATTTAACAATTTTTAATACTATATTTGAGGATTTTTCTGAAAACCCTAAATTAATTTGTGAAGTGCTAACTTTTAAATTTGTATTGCATAATTTTGATTATTATTCGACATTTTTTTGAGGAGAAATGATTATAAATAACTTTATTAAAATCATAGAATTATCTGGTGTTAAATTGAACCTTGGAATTCATGAAATTAAATACCATAATTGTATGTTCAATACTAGTATGGATTACCCGTAGTACTTTGAATAGCACAGACCCCTCATCATTGAACGGCCATTGACCACGCATGAGTGATGAGCCCTAACACTGACTTTTGTGCTTTGCAAGATGGTTTTCTCGATGTTTTACCAAAGGTAATCACTGACCGAATGCTATATTTGACTCGACTGTGTGGTATATTCAAGTAGATCCTTCTTTTTCCCCGCCGGTTAATATTGTCTTGTTCGTGGGCTATTTTAATGAATTGTTCACTGCCAGTCCCCGTCACCACTCTATTTTCATCGTTCCCGGCACTACTCTATCTCAGTCGTCACGGTTCCCGGCCACTTGTATTCTTTCCACTTTTACCGCCCCTCTGGCTCGGCTTCATCGCTCAAAGAGACTGCGGCACCACCATGGCCAATGTTGAGCTCTATTCATTTCTATTAGTGTTCAAAATTTAAGTTTGCTATGCATGTTATGGACGAGTCCTTCTTATTGTGCTACAAATCAGCATGTTAGTTTACTGCATGCAAGTTGAATTTTATTTGTGCGCATTAATGCTAGATTTAGAACCTTAAGGCCCGACTGCAGAAGTTTTTTCATATCGCCAATGATGAAAAAAACTGAAAATATATGTCTTAGTAATTTTGTCCACATGGTTTACTACATAGCTTAAATAAACCAGCATATGATATTGCGTGGGTGATATCTGAGACAAGTAATATGTAATTTGTATTGTATTTGTATTTTATCTTCACATTAATACTACACTTTTTACTATCACTTTTTATTACTTTGTGCTTGACTGTCAATATAGCAAATAAACATGTTCTATGTTTTGTGTTGTGCAAACAGGCTTATGTACAAACATCTCTGCTATTCCGACCTTTTAGTATATTGCATAAAATATATTTTTCGTATAAATGTTTTGTGCAAAGCAACTAAAATGTCATGTGGGGGACCTTACTCTATTTTAGGTTCACTATACACAAAAAGTTTTCAACCAAATCGCACAACGACAGTGGTTTGAGTTATGCCTTCTTAGCGATTTTTGAAGCAATTTTAAGTTGGCCACTTGCTCTAATTTCTCTATTCTTACCAAGATGCTATTTATTATGCATTTCCATTTCGTATGCAAAATTTATATGTGTTAAAGCTTTGGGAAAGTCGTCCCCTTCCCCTTACTCGGTATGAAAGTCCGGTCATCGGATTCGTAAGAGTGAAATTGGTCACTCGGTATGAATCTCATCAACGTTAATGTCAAGATTTCGCAACAAGATGTGTGAAAAAAATAACGAAGAATAGTGCTAATTAGAGCTCCCGCCTAGCATGTGATGTTAATTTGCAAAAATAATTAAATAGCGGGCTACACAAAAGAGAGGGATATATGGATAAAACTGAATCTAGTAGTTTCTATATGGATCCAGAAATTTATATTTTACCCTATAAATGAACATATTTTTGAAAAAAAAATAGCCACACATAGCACTGCGACATATCTATATGTATATGTGAAAGCAATCAAATAATTTAGAGAATGCTAAATATGAATTTGAGCCCAAAACATCAACTATGATATGACACTTCTTCTTCGAGTATGTTTTTAGGCTCCGATCCTCCTCGAGTTTGTCCATCTGGATGTAGTCGATGGAGCTCCGACTTAGATTCCCACCGTCTTGTTGGGACGGTAAGATTAGGGTTTCTTGTCAACCGGCGAGACATGGCGTTATGTGCTTAAGATCTATGCAAGGATTTGACGGCGAAGATGGCAGCTCCAAGGCATTGGTCCTTAGGGGACACGTGCACAAAGACTTCACAGCCGTTATCGACAAGGTAAAGTTGGCTCGGGTAATAGCAGTGCCTCAGCGGCTCGTTCCGACGACAGTAGTAGTCGTTTGGTGGTCTTAGAATCTCGACGTAATCTATACACCTAAATAGTTCATCCACGGTACCTATGTTATCTTAACATGCACACACGTCACCTCATTAAAGGCCCACTGCAATATGCATGAGAAAAAGTTTTCCATTATTACTTGATCCCATGCACACGTCTCATCTCATCACACATGTCACCTCATTAAGGTCTACTCAACATGCATGTGAACAAATTTTCCATTATATTGCACCACTTATATTTAAAATATGTTTCAACTACACAATGATTGAATATAGTATATGATATTTGTTTGTAGTTTTAGTATATATTAAAAGGTTTTCCATTATTACTTGATCCCATGCACACGTCTCTGTCCCCGTTGCTGCGGCGTTGTCTCCGACGTCATGGTGGAGCAGGGAGGTTTTGTTAACCAGGAGTACGCGCAGACGTTTGTCTACGCAAGTGACAACTGAAAGATGGTGCATCTTGTGCTGGGTTTATGGTTGGAGGCTGACAGTTCTGGTTTTCTCCTTCGGCGTCATAGTCGTGTGGGGTTGTCAGTTCTCGAGTTCGATGACGTGTCCGGGGACATGTTGTTCCGGTCTGATTCTTTCAATGGCAATGGTTTTGCTTTAAGCAAACTACTTTGGAGGTCCGTAAAGCTGTTGATCAGCGATGGAGCCGCGTCGAGCTCGGATGAAGAGGTGATCTGTCTTCTTTTCCTCAGTGGAGAGGGACATGCGCTGGTTATTTGCATGAGATTATCCTATCTTTTCAGTCTTGTAATGTCGATGTTTACGTGGCTTGTAACTGAATCTTTATTTTATTAATGAGACACGTATTATCATGCAAAAAAACACTAAAAAAATTGCAATTGATTCCGACAGCGTGGGTATTCTCAGTTTCTATCATGTTTGAGATATCGTATACTTTCCGATGCACTTTTATACAATAGATCTGATGTTTTCTCGCAAATAATAATAATAATAATAATAATAATAATATCTGCACCATGCTGCACATGCAGTGAGAGTGTACGTACGTACACACGCTTTAGACGTAGGGCTTGGCCCGTATTCGGAAGCTAAACAAACAAGTCACACAAACAAAATCATTATGGCCGGGATGAACCCACACCCAAGGGCCAGCTGCCGGAACGATGGATTCGTAATACTAGTAAGAAAAACAGAAGGCAAAAGAAAGCGGTTCGCTGGATGGATTGCTTCAGGAGCATGGAAAGGGAGGCAAGCAGGAGCTCCATCCGGGAAGCAGGGCGGGGTTGGTTGGTTGGGCCGGGGAATCCTCGTTTGCCGTCATTATTGCATGCATGCCGGACGCGGGGCCTGCTGCTGCTGCTGGGGTCCTCCGTCCATGCCGGGTTGTTCGACGCCACCGCTCGCGCCAGCCGAGAGCAGCCTTCCCTTTCATAAAGGCAAGAAAAAACGAAGAAAGAATCGGAGGTGAGGAGGATCTGGAAGGCTGCGAGGGTACGTGGCCGGTGGTGGTTCAGCCGGGCAAGCTGACACGGGCATGTGGTGCTGCGGAGCGGGGAGCAGCCGTGTGGCGTGAAGCTACCCATCATCCATCAAACGGAACAGAAACATCCATGTGCTGGTGACTGTGAGATATTGACGGATCCCCGCCGTTCGTCTAATCGTTCGTGCACTGTGTAGTCCTGCTGCATTAGCCATGGAAGCACGTCAGGAGCTAGGTAAGCGAGCTGTTCTGAACAGCAACAACGCTGCGCCTCCGTTGTACGGGCCGGGGGAAGCGTTTTACTGGGGAGGTATGGGCGAGGCATGGGCCTTCGCACCTTAGCTAGTAGCTTCAACTGTTGTACATACCGATGTGGTGCAGTTGTAAGCGTAACAACTATCGTGGGAGGATCATAAAGCCTACCTGTCAGCTAACTCTGTTTGCACTCTTTTTTTGAAAGATCCAGCTATGGTTGGCATCAATTAGATTTAGCTGGAAGCAGAAAAAAATACTATACGAAAGGGTCTGAAGATCAAAGAAAAAAAAAGAACACCAACATTATTGGATGCACAACGACACTACACTTACACGGCAGATTGCCATCCAGGCCTCCACTCACAGCATGACAACGTAACTCCGACTCTGGCAGAGAACTAGCTAGTAGCTTCAACTGTTGTACATACCGATGTGCTGCAGTAGTAAGGGTAACAACTATTGGGAGGATCATAAAGCCTACTTGTCAGCTAACTCCGTTTGTACTCCTTTTTGGAAGATCCAGCATATTATTGGCATCAATTCGATTTAGCACGAAGCAACGAAAAAGCTGGTCCGAAGATCAAAGAAAAGGAAAAAAACAGCAACACTATTGGATGCACAACAACACTACACTTACACGGTAGATTGCCCTCCAGGCCTCCACCCACAACAGGATAACGCAACTCCAACCCCGACAGAGAACTATGGAGAACTACACAAGTGAAAGATCGTGGATGTTACCTAGAGGGGGGGGGGGGTGAATAGGCACTTTAAAATAATTACGGTTTAGGCTTGAACAAATGCGGAATAAACCTAGCGGTTAATTTGTCAAGCACAAAACCTACAACAACTAGGCTCACCTATGTGCACCAACAACTTATGCTAAGCAAGATAAACAACTAGGTGATAGCAAGATATATGACAAAAACTGTATATCTATCACAAAGTATAGTGCATAAGTAAAGGGCTCGGGTAAGAGATAACCGAGGCACGCGGAGACGACGATGTATCCCGAAGTTCACACCCTTGCGGATGCTAATCTCCGTTTGGAGTGGTGTGGAGGCACAATGCTCCCCAAGAAGCCACTAGGGCCACCGTAATCTCCTCACGCCCTCGCACAATGCAAGATGCCGTGATTCCACTAAGGGACCCTTGAGGGCGGTCACCGAACCCGTACAAATGGCAACCCTTGGGGGCGGTCACCGAACCCGTACACTTTGGCAACCCTTGGGGGCGGTCACCGGAACCCGTCAAATTGCTCGGGGCAATCTCCACAACCTAATTGGAGACCCCGACGCTTGCCCGGAGCTTTACACCACAATGATTGAGCTCCGAACACCACAAGGTTGGGGCTATCTCCCCAGCGACACCACGAAGCTTCACCACAATGGAATATGGCTTCGAGGTGACCACAACCGTCTAGGGCACCCAAGCACCCAAGAGGAACAATCTCAAGGGTACCAAGCACCCAAGAGAAATAAGCTTCTCAACTTGTAACTTCCACGTATCACCGTGGAGAACTCAAACCGATGCACCAAATGCAATGGCAAGGACACACGGAGTGCCCAAGTCCTTCTCTCCCAAATCCCACCGAAGCAACTAATGCTAGGGAGGGAAATGAGAGGAAGAACAAGAAGGAGAACACCAAGAACTCCAAGATCAAGATCCAAGGGGTTCCCCTCACCTAGAGGAGAAAGTGATTGGTGGAAATGTGGATCTAGATCTCCTCTCTCTTTTCCCTCAAAAACTAGCAAGAATCCATGGAGGGATTGAGAGATAGCAAGCTCTAAGAAGGTCAACAATGGGGGAAGAACACGAGCTCAAAGGATAAGGTTCATTGGGGAAGAAGAACCCCTTTTATAGGTGGGGGAAAAATCCAACGTTATGCTCACAGCCCGCACAGAGCGGTACTACGGCTCCAGGAGCGGTACTACCGCTCCAGGAGCGGTACTACCGCTAGGGCAGTAGAACCCCTTTGAAAAACAATAGCGAGGAGGCAAAAAGGTCAGAAGAACCGTCGGAGCGGTAGTACCGCTTGACCTCACGGTACTACCGCTATGGGTAGCGGTACTACTGCTAAGGGTAGCGGTACTACTGCTTGCGAGCGGTACTAAAAAATTACATCCGTGCCTACCACCGCTCGACTTGTGACGAGTTTTTGGTCCCGAGCGGAAGTAGCCACGGAAGTAGCCGCGGTAGTACTGCTCCAAGCGGTAGTACCGCTCCCGAAAGCGGTAGTAAAAAATTACTTCCGCTCCAACCCGCGGTAGTACCGCTGCAGCCTTTTCAGTACACCAAAACGACAATAACTTTTGCATACGGACTCCGAATTCGACGAAACCAAGTTTGTTGGAAAGCTAGCGACAAGGGCTAACACAATCTTGATAGAAAAACCAATAAGAAGCAAATTAGAAAAGGCCCATAAGAAAATGGTGAGAACCCTTCCTCGGATAAGACCGGTAAAACACCCAACACCGAAAACATCATAGAAGACAAATGTGAACTCCGTTTTCGATGAACTCAAGCTTGTCATCAAGATGACCATAAGCTCTAAGACTCACAAAGAGAACCAAACAAGAACCAAGAAACATGATGCAAGGATGCAATGGTTTGATCTCTCTACTAACGATACGATCAAGCTACCAACTTGAGAGCCCCCCTTGATAGTACGTCAAACGATCCTATAACCCGATCTCCCAACTACCACCATGAGACCGGTAAAATAGAAAACCTATCAAGGGAAAACCTTTGCTTTGCACAAAGTCCACTTGAGCTAGATGTAGACGATCTTGACTTCCTCAAGTTGGACCACCTTTCTTGATTGCGTTGTCTCGGTGAAGACTAGTAGATTGCTCCCCCATACTCCTCTATGGGTGAGCCACTCTTCGGCATATCTTCACAAGTCCATTGTCACGACAATGGACGGCAAGCTTCCAGCACTTGATTTCTTCGTGATGCTCCACTTGAACTTGCACACCGCAACCTAACCCCACAAAGAACTCTCACGAAGACCATGAGTTAGTACACAAAGCGTGATTGACAATGCTTACCATACCATAGGATTGCTTGATCCCTCTCGGTACATCTTCTACGCTTTGTGTGTTGATCAACTTGATTCACTCCTTCACTTAGTCTTGATCAACCTTGAATCTTTCCAACTCTCTTCATTTGGATGATGTCTTGAAGGTAAACATGAATGATAACACACTCTTCTTCTTCAAGACATGCTTGCAATAAGCTCAACACTCACAAGACCAATCTTTGGATAATTCCTTAATAGCACCTTGGTCATCACAAACTCTCCTTGAAACCAACAAATGAACTCCAAGAAAAGCCTATGGACAAACCCTTCAAATATAACTCAAGGCAACCATTAGTCCATAGAGATTGTCATCAATTACCAAAACCAAACATGGGGGCACCGCATGTTCTTTCAATCTCCCCCATTTTGGTAATTGATGACAATCACTTTCAAGAGAGTTTATATAAGGAATTATGCATCACCATACCATGCAACAATAATTTATGCGCATGAGATGCAAAAGCTTAGGAACAAAACCAAAGCAAGAAGAGCGAAGAGACCACTCTCTAAACTTCCTCACAAAACTAAACTCTCTGAAACTTCTCCCCCATTGGCATCGATTGCCAAAATGGGCGAAAAGCTTAGAAGGTCAATATAAATTGTGTTCCTCCATAAATTATGTATTCCTCAAAATAGAGAGTGAAAGGCAATACATATATCCAACTGTAAATACTTGTAGGAAGACAAACTATATTGAGGCCCAAAGATTGCAAAAGAATGATATGCCACAAAGGCATAACAAAGGGAGAAAAACACGCAATCAAGCAATCAAATGATACCAATTGAATCAAGCTATCAAAAGATACCAATTGACCCAACTAGACCAATGATCCTACATGCCAAATGAATAAAAGATATTATGATAAGAGCAAAGGAGTGTTCTATAGAAACTAGAGAAGCTCCCCATGATTTGTGCACAATTTAGTTTTGTATTTGGATACAACGAGCACAAAATAGGATCGTCGCTCCCCCAAGATCAATAGAACCTCACGACATAGCAACGGAGTGTTCTAAAGACATTAGTGAAGCTCCCCATAATTTATGCACTCCTTAGAATATTTTCATTAGGATACCAAGTGCACAAAATAGGATCATCACTCCCCAAAGATCAATAGACACTCACACCAAGTGCAAGTGAGCATGAAGGAAACAAAGCCTAGCACTTGCAACAAACAACTGGTTGAGAAATATATAAAAGAGTCAACTTAAGAGTAGGCTCAACCAAAATGATGTGTGTGAGTCATGGCAAAGCACTTGAGAAAATTAATGTATGGATGAACATTAAGCATCAGTATACTCTTCAATGAATGAGATACACAGTGCAAGGCCTATCATTCCCACACAAAACAGCAAATGGGTTCACAAGCTCACTAATAATCATATAAATAACCTATGCTTGTGACAACCTGTGGTGAAGATATAAAAAGGATAGCTCTGTCATGAGGAGGGATACCAATAGAAATGGCAAAGCCTCATCAAGACAAGCAAGAGAGAATGATCTTCACCACAAAAGAGTGCATCAAGATGAAACGATATAAGATCCGCACTCGAGACACACACCTTCACGGAGCCACCAAAGAAATAAAACAAGAACAAAAAGGTGGACGTGAAAGAAGGGGATATCAAATAGATATGCAACTTCTCTCAAGTGTATAAGATTCTAGGTAGATGAAGATCATGATGATATCAATCCACAAAGAAGGATGTACACACAAAATTATTGCAAAAAGGAATGAATAAGATATCCCCAAGGAAGTCATAAATATACCAATAAGATATTTGCTTGAAGGCATAGCACATGGCTAGATATGTTCTTATTGTATATAAATGAGTTCCAATCACACGAGCATCAAAGACATCACAACTAGCAACAAGAGATCATTGTTGGGATGCTTTGAGAAAGGAAACAAGTATCATTAGAAGGAATGACTAACATGCCATGATACAACCTACACAAGGTTGGTGCAAGAAACGTGTGCATGAAGTAGATGGTGATACTTGTTACCGAGATACCATTGGAAGGATGTAGTAGATACCAATTGAAGGTATATAGTAGTTCATTGATCATCCTTGCTTGACTCCAATAAGCACATGGTGACACCACCTTCCTTTTGAATGAGCCGAGCATCCAATGCATCTCCAATTGTTCCTAGAACAACAACGCAAACAAAATGGTACCCAAACTCATTGGGACCAAGGAGTTAGAAACACCAATACATAGGACAAACTCCACAAACACATGTGCATTTATATATGAAAACGAATTTCATGCACATCTCATTCAAATTGATACTAGGTGGAGTTTCCCCTATATATTGGGTTAAAGAAAGAAAGCATGCCAAAGAAAATACATGAAGTAAATATGCATGCTCAAGACTTTCAAGAAACGAAACAAAATGAAAAAGAAATACCAAGTGAAAATAGGATACCAAATGGAGAAATCATCACTTGGAAGATATCTATTAGAAGATACATCAAGGAATGAGATATCCATTCATACACGCAAAAGGAAAGATATCGGACTCCCAAAAGAGAGGATGGTTCCAAACAAACCAACCCATCTATAAAGTTTCATGATGGCACAAGTACCAAAAAGAAACGGCTTGCCTTCCATCAACACACACTTGAAATGATTCACAAGATGAGTGTTCTATCAAAAATAGGATAGCTCCCCCAAGAATTGTGCATTATAGAGAATTTGCATTTGAATACGAAATGCACACGATGGGATCACCACTTTCTCTATATCTATAAAACACTAGACAAGATCAAGAAAACAACAAGATCCACAAGTGACACGGAAGGCAATGGGAGTTGATGCAATCTTGGAAAGAAATAGGCCAAACAAAAGCAAAAGCCAATGTAAAGATGATCAACAATTTCTACCACATAAATGATTACCAATTGTCAAGAGACAAGAAGTATTTGGGAATAATTCCCGATGATAGATTGCAATGATATCCAACATCATCTTCACACTGAACACAAGCAAATTGGAACTTGTAGAGCTAACATGTCACCTAGGAACAAGATAATTTACAATATCAACTCTAGGTGACAATATCTCAAATGTACACATTTTCTAGGCTAGTAATATGCACATAGCACATTACTCTCCCATAATGTGATACCAAAGAAAACTTAAACAAGAGGCAATAAGAGGAACCAACAAGATATAATTAATGGACACTTTAGAATTTGGATTTCTCATGAGAAGATATACCACATAGTGACTAGATAATCTTGTAATATCAAAACTAGATGGTATTCTTCATGTACACACATTTTTAGGATTGTGAGGTGCACAAAGCACATCACTCCCCCAAAATGGGATGTTCCATTAATCTCTCACAAGAGCCAACTAAGATATAAACAAGATGCAAAAAGGCTCAACACACGACACACGCGTACATGATGTACAAACCAACATACACATACTTGATTTCTCAAGATAAGCAAATTGGAAGCACAACATATACAAGCACATGCAAGGTACAAAACCACAACATGCTAAGGAGCAAGTAACTTTCAATGTAAACAATTTAAGCACGAGTTACCGCAAGGAGGAACATTGGATATAACATAGAAAGATAATCTGAATGACTTGGCTTGAGACAATATGAATGATGAAGACCCCTCAAATCTTCATAATGTAGCCAAGTCTCCAATGCCCTCCAACATCACCTATTGATCAAGTTTGAGCTAGTTGGTCCCCAACCAAGTTGGGTCCTAAGAGGTTAGTCATAATAGGCTTGGCTACCCAAATGGTTCTTTTCTTGACACCACTTTGAGTCCCAAGAGACTTGGCAAACACATTGCCAACCTTATCCTTCCCACGAGAATAGACATCATAAATAATAATTGGGTTGGATAAGTTACCACTAGTGCATGAAGAAGCAAGGTGACCCTTCTCACGGCATAGGTAGCAACATCTACTCTTCACTTTCTTCTCATTTGATTTCTCAAAATGAGAAGCATTACCATGAGTCTTCGTGGGAAGCGGCCTTTCTCCAACTTGCGGTTGAGCACGAGAATGAACTTGTGGCCTCTTCCCTTGTTGCTTGTCACTAATGGCCTTCTTCTTCAATGGGCAAGATCTAACATGATGCCCTTCAATTTTGCACTTGAAGCAAATAATCTTGGCCGAATTCTTAAGTTGTTCTTGGCCCTTATTGTTGTTAATGATCTTGGACCTTTTCTTCTTGTTGGAGTTGAATCCAAGTCCACCTTTGTCATTGGGGGATTTTTGCACACTCAAGATATTGTTGAGTGTGGACTTCCCTTCATGACACTTTTCCAAGTCTTTCTTCAAAGAAGTGACTTGGGCCTTGAGCTCTTTGATTTCCTCTACATGGTTAGTATCAACAAAAGTACTAGAGGAAGTATAAGCTTCATTGTTAGAGCAACAAGGCAAGGAGAGCAATTCATCACAAGATGTACTAACATTGTGAGTAGATGAATTACGAGGACTAGCACATGGCAAGATAGCATTTTGACTTGAAGTAGTGCTAGTATCCACATGAGGCTCACTAGATGTTACCTTGATACTCATAGCCTCATGAGCTATCTTTAGCACATTATGGGATACTAGAAGATCATCATGAGAGCTTGTGAGCTTTACATGAATTTCTTCTAATTTCCCATAATTTCCAGATAGCAACTCAAGTTGAGCCCTTAGCTCAACATTCTCCTTCAAAATGGATGCTTCACTAGAAATAGAGTTAGTAGCACAAGCATCATCAATAATAGCAAGAGGAGAAGGCAACTTGGCAAGCTCATTAGAATATGAAGCTTTAAGTTAAGCATGAGACTCGGTGAGTTTTATGAGCTCACCCTTAATGACCCTTGAGCCATTTTTGAGGTGCTCAAAATCCTCAAGGAGTTTAGCATGTGCAACTTCAAGCTTCTCATTTTTAGTTTCAAAATCATTAACCAGCTCGAGAGCTCTATCACGGGATTCCTTTATTTTAGATAGTTCTAGAGCAAAAGTATCCTCAAGAGATTCCTTGGTGGTTTGTTCAAGTTCAAGAGCTTGCGAGAGGTCGGCGATCTCATTAGCGTAATCACGCTCATGACCTTCCATTTTCTCAATGGTGACCTCATGCTCCTCTAGATGAGATTCCAACTCCTCTATATATTTCTTGCCCTCAATGGCAATAGACACGATTTCCATGAAGTTGGAACGAGCAATTTTATTCTTATGAAGAGCATTAAAAATCATTTCCCCCTTAATTTTTAAGGAGGCAACATTATCATTTTCTTCATCATTTTCTACATCATCATTATTGTCATCATCACTATCATGACAAGATATATTGGGGTTCAAAGTGGGAGATACCTTTGAAGCCTTAGCCATAAGGCAAAACGCAATATATGATGATGTAGGATCCCTTGAAGCACCATTCAAGACTACATCTTGTTCCATAGGGTGTTGGGTTTCCTCTACATTGTTAGCACAACAATTCGAGGAAATAGATGCATTTTTATCATGGCAACAAGACATAGCAAGCATATCATCATGAGTTTTAGTCAAGTAATTTCTACATGATATGCAAGGACTATCAACACAAGCATGTAAAACATGTAGGGTGCTCGAAGTGTTAAAGTCCAAAGAAGATGCATTGCAGTAAGATAGTGATGAAGGATCATCCTCAATAAGCATACTATCATCATTGCAATGACCAACACTACTCACCATATCATTACCTTGTGGCAAACCACATGTAGGTGAAGTAGAAGAAGTTGAGAAGACAACACGGCCGGAGGTGGAGGGAGAACAATCATCCCCATAATTCTTGAACACACCATATTTATCTTGAAGCTTTGTCCACAACTCATGAGCATCCCGGAACGGCATGAGTTGAAATATAACTACATTGCTCAAAGCATCGAAAAGCACATTAGAAGCTTGAGCATTGAGATAAGAGTTTTTCTCATCCTCTAAAGATAATCTTCGGGGATCCTTAGGAGGAGAAAAACCCATATCTACAATTCGCTCTAAATTTGGGTCCATGACCCTAAAGAGATTAAGCATGCGAATTACCCAAACATCAAAATTTGTGCCATCAAAACTAAGAGTGTCAGAGAATCCTAAGCCCCTAGTCGACATCCTTACTCTCTAGGCGGTTAAGCCCTATAAAGAGAGACGAGGCTCTGATACCAATTGAAAGATCGTGGATGTCGCCTAGAGGGGGGGGGGGTGAATAGGCGCTTTAAAATAATTACGATTTAGGCTTGAACAAATGCGGAATAAACCTAGCGGTTAATTTGTCAAGCACAAAACCTACAACAACTAGGCTCACCTATGTGCACCAACAACTTATGCTAAGCAAGATAAACAACTAGGTGATAGCAAGATATATGACAAGAAACTGTATATCTATCACAAAGTATAGTGCATAAGTAAAGGGCTCGGGTAAGAGATAACCGAGGCACGCGGAGACGACGATGTATCCCGAAGTTCACACCCTTGCGGATGCTAATCTCCGTTTGGAGCGGTGTGGAGGCACAATGCTCCCCAAGAAGCCACTAGGGCCACCGTAATCTCCTCACGCCCTCGCACAATGCAAGATGCCGTGATTCCACTAAGGGACCCTTGAGGGCGGTCACCGAACCCGTACAAATGGCAACCCTTGGGGGCGGTCACCGAACCCGTACACTTTGGCAACCCTTGGGGGCGGTCACCGGAACCCGTCAAATTGCTCGGGGCGATCTCCACAACCTAATTGGGGACCCCGACGCTTGCCCGGAGCTTTACACCACAATGATTGAGCTCCGAACACCACAAGGTTGGGGCTATCTCCCCAGCGACACCACGAAGCTTCACCACAATGGAATATGGCTTCGAGGTGACCACAACCGTCTAGGGCACCCAAGCACCCAAGAGGAACAAGCTCAAGGGTACCAAGCACCCAAGAGAAATAAGCTTCTCAACTTGTAACTTCCACGTATCACCGTGGAGAACTCAAACCGATGCACCAAATGCAATGGCAAGGACACACGGAGTGCCCAAGTCCTTCTCTCCCAAATCCCACCGAAGCAACTAATGCTAGGGAGGGAAATGAGAGGAAGAACAAGAAGGAGAACACCAAGAACTCCAAGATCAAGATCCAAGGGGTTCCCCTCACCTAGAGGAGAAAGTGATTGGTGGAAATGTGGATCTAGATCTCCTCTCTCTTTTCCCCCAAAAACTAGCAAGAATCCATGGAGGGATTGAGAGATAGCAAGCTCTAAGAAGGTCAACAATGGGGGAAGAACACGAGCTCAAAGGATAAGGTTCATTGGGGAAGAAGAACCCCTTTTATAGGTGGGGGAAAAATCCAACCGTTATGCTCACAGCCCGCACAGAGCGGTACTACCGCTCCAGGAGCGGTACTACCGCTAGGGCAGTAGAACCCCTTTGAAAAACAATAGCGAGGAGGCAAAAAGGTCAGAAGAACCGTCGGAGCGGTAGTACCGCTTGACCTCACGGTACTACCGCTATGGGTAGCGGTACTACTGCTAAGGGTAGCGGTACTACTGCTTGTGAGCGGTACTAAAAAATTACATCCGTGCCTACCACCGCTGGACTTGTGACGAGTTTTTGGTCCCGAGCGGAAGTAGCCACGGAAGTAGCCGCGGTAGTACTGCTCCAAGCGGTAGTACCGCTCCCGAAAGTGGTAGTACCGCTCCCGAAAGCGGTAGTAAAAAATTATTTCCGCTCCAACCCGCGGTAGTACCGCTGCAGCCTTTTTAGTACACCAAAACGACAATAACTTTTGCATACGGACTCCGAATTCGACGAAACCAAGTTTGTTGGAAAGCTAGCGACAAGGGCTAACACAATCTTGATAGAAAAACCAATAAGAAGCAAATTAGAAAAGGCCCATAAGAAAATGGTGAGAACCCTTCCTCGGATAAGACCGGTAAAACACCCAACACCGAAAACATCATAGAAGACACATGTGAACTCCGTTTTCGATGAACTCAAGCTTGTCATCAAGATGACCATAAGCTCTAAGACTCACAAAGAGAACCAAACAAGAACCAAGAAACATGATGCAAGGATGCAATGGTTTGAGCTCTCTACTAACGATACGATCAAGCTACGAACTTGAGAGCCCCCCTTGATAGTACGGCAAACGATCCTATAACCCGGTCTCCCAACAACCACCACGAGACCGGTAAAATAGAAAACCTATCAAGGGAAAACCTTTGCTTTGCACAAAGTCCACTTGAGCTAGATGTAGACGATCTTGACTTCCTCAAGTTGGACCACCTTTCTTGATTGCGTTGTCTCGGTGAAGACTAGTAGATTGCTCCCCCATACTCCTCTATGGGTGAGCCACTCTTCGGCATATCTTCACAAGTCCATTGTCACGACAATGGACGGCAAGCTTCAAGCACTTGATTTCTTCGTGATGCTCCACTTGAACTTGCACACCGCAACCTAACCCCACAAAGAACTCTCACGAAGACCATGAGTTAGTACACAAAGCGTGATTGACAATGCTTACCATACCATAGGATTGCTTGATCCCTCTCGGTACATCTTCTACGCTTTGTGTGTTGATCAACTTGATTCACTCCTTCACTTAGTCTTGATCAACCTTGAATCTTTCCAACTCTCTTCATTTGGATGATGTCTTGAAGGTAAACATGAATGATAACACACTCTTCTTCTTCAAGACATGCTTGCAATAAGCTCAACACTCACAAGACCAATCTTTGGATAATTCCTTAATAGCACCTTGGTCATCACAAACTCTCCTTGAAACCAACAAATGAACTCCAAGAAAAGCCTATGGACAAACCCTTCAAATATAACTCAAGGCAACCATTTGTCCATAGAGATTGTCATCAATTACCAAAACCAAACATGGGGGCACCGCATGTTCTTTCAACAAGGTTGGTGTCTTGGAAGAGCGTTGAACGGACTACGCGTCGCCTGTCATCATACGCCACCGGGCCCCACTCCGTAGCTCCGACTTCACATCAACACGCAGCCAAGGTAATCTCACGAACATGACGGAGAAGAGCCTACTACCACGACCAATGCCACGCCTCCGACCATGCTCAACACCATCATTGTTGCCACAGAAGCTCGACCATCCTCATTGCCAGGCGGCACAACCAAGCAGGACGACAACCTCCTATCACTGGTCTCTCTGGCTGGCAAGAAGCCCATGGAATAATGCCCCAGAGGTATGATGCACATCGCCATCATCGCCGATCCTAGGGATCAAGAATTTTCCTCGAGCTTCCTTGTGTAGTGGAGCGAGCAGAAATGCGTGAGCAATGCCTTCTAGAAGGAAGCGGTGCCCACACACGTTGTCGTCGCCTTCCCAGGCCCAAAGATTGGCAGCTAGGTCTTCACCTGACACTACACCGCCATCCACCAACCCAGCAAAAACCACCACCGTAGCCACTCGCCCGGCAGCCGCTGGCTCCATGCACCCAACGTCCACCGCAACCTTCAGATCTGAACGTTGAGACCCAAATCTCTATCGTTGCTGTCGGTCCGTGCCGGATAGCCGCCAGCCCCATGCGTCTGATGGTTATAACAGCTGCCCACGGAACAAGACGTTGGGGCCTGATCTGCCACACGCAGCCCCGTGGAACCCAACGAACTCGCTCCCGCTTGACCCTTCTCCTCTGCTATTGCGCAAGCCGCGAGCCCGCTTGACAGCGGCCTTCCTCGGCTCTAGTTGGATCTTGCCATGGTGTAGCATGGCCGTACCCTGCGCAACCACCGCGTGCTCTAGCCCGCAGCTCTACGCGCCGCCGCCAGCCCCTCCTCATCGCCCGCGACGCTCACCAGCACACCACCGGTCCAGAGGTGCACCCCATCGCTACCACACGCTAGATCCATGACACACGCCCCGTGCACCCGTGACATGACATCTATTGTCCTACCCTCCCATGGCAGCAGGATCCATAAGGAAACTAAGGGATATTAAGGCATCCTTTTAATAGTGAACCGGAACAAAGCATTAACACATAATGAATATATGAACTCCTCAAACTACGGTAAATCAGCGAAAATAATCCCAATTATGATCACCTTGGGGTATGCGGATCAAAACACATAGTAGGTGTGTACAACTTGCAAGATAGGATTAAGAACACAAATATGTTCGTGGAAAAAAGGGTTAAGATCTGAAATCATGGCACTCGGGCCCCAGTGACAAGCATTAAGCATAGCAAAGTCATAGCAACACCAATCTGAGAATACATTGGATACTAGGGATCAAGCTTTAACAAACTGACTCGATTACATGATAAATCTCATCCAAGCCATCACTGCCCAGCAAGCCTACGAAGGAATTACCCACTCCTGATGGTGAGCATCATGAAATTGGTGCTGAAGAAAGGTTGGTGATGATGATGGCGACAAATTCCCCTCTATGGAGCCCCGAATGGACTCCAGATCTGGCTTCTTGATGAAGAACAGGAGGTTGCGGTGGCTCTGTATCGTAAAACGCAATGAAACTTCTTCTCTTATTTTTTTCTCGGGAAATAAGAATTTATAAGCTTGAGATTAGGGTCAGCGGAGCCACGTGGGCCCCACAAGGCAGCAGGGCGCTTCCGGGGGTGGCCATGGCGTGGTGGCTTGGGGGCCACCGAGGGCTCCCCTCCCGTGGATCTTCATTCCAGTATTTTTATATATTCCATAAAAAATCTCCAAAATGTTTCGTCCAATTCCGAGAAATCTTATTTCTGCACAAAAAACAGCATGGTAGGTTTGCTGAAAATATGTCAGTCCGGGTTAGTTTCATTCAAATCATGCAAACTATAGTCCAAAACAGGAGCAAACATGTTTGTAAAACTAGATACGAGGGAGACGTATCAACTCCCCCAAGCTTAACTCATTGCTTGTCCTCAAGAAACTTAGTTGACAAACTGAAAGTGATAAAGAAAAACTTTTCAGAACTCTTTTGCCCTTGTATCCACATATATATGCTTAAATAGTACCCAAGTTTTCAACAAAGGTCATAAATAACCATGCAAATGATAAATCTTAAAAATTGTATTCACTCATATCAATAGCATAATCAACTAGCAAGTAATAATAACATATCTCAAATGCCAACACTTTGTCAAAACAATCATGATATAGTATGACAACATGGTATCTCGCTAGCAATTTTCGAGACCACAAAACATAAATACAGAGCACCTCCAAAGTTCAAGCAACGACTAAATATTGTAATTCATGATAGAAGAGGTCTAGTCATGCTGACACCCAACATTAACTATACTCAATGCATAAGAATGACAATAGTGCTCTCAGGTCTGGTGATTTAATTGAGAAGGTGACAACTCAACAATAAGACTAAATAGCATAAAAGTAAATGGATAGGCCCTTTGCAAAGGGAGGCAAGGATTCCTAGAGGAGCTAGATTGAAGCTTAAATCAGAGATAAATATAATTTTGAGAGGCATGCCTTTCCTGTCGATGTCATGACCGAGAGTTTTGAATATATTTCATGCTAAACACGTTAGCGGTGGTTACGAAGCGGAAACGTAAAGTTTACTCCCCCTCAGCCGACAAACACAAGCCGTGGCTAGCTGAATCCTTGGGTGCCCTCCATACCAACAACTTTCTGGGAGAGTTTGTATCATTATTTTACGATTTGATCATGGGTCTGGGCATCCCGAATACCATCCCCTCTCGTGTAAGGACAAGTGAATGAACACTCATCATGAGAATAACCCGCTTAGCATGGAAGAAATTGACCGCCTCCTGTCGCTCCATGAGCGGTACGGGCACACAAAACATATGTTCATTTGAATGTTTAGAGGTGGCACAAGCAAATTTACCTGGAACGGCAGAGTTATACCGCATATAGGTAGATATAGTTGATTCATCTGGAACAACTTTGATTTAGGGGTTCAGATGCACAAGCAATATCCCCACTTAGTACAGGCGAAGGCTAGCAAATAGACTCATAAGCAAACAACTAGAGAGTGAAAATGGTAATAATCGTGCATTGCGAATAATTAACATTGAATGCTAGCATGAGTAGGATAAATAGATGGATCTGGCCTTTACAAACAAGTTCTTCTTGATGGAAATATGCCCTAGCGGCAATAATAAAATGGTTATATTTCCTTAATCATGATAATGGTTTATTATTCATGCTAGGATTGTATTGACCGGAAACTTAAATACATGTGTGAATACATAAAAATAATATCGTGTCCCTAGTGAGCCTCTACTAGATTAGCTCGTTGATCAAACATGGTTAAGGTTTCCTAACCGTAGACATGAGTTGTCATTTGATAACGGGATCACATCATTAAGAGAATTATGCAATGGACAAGACCCATCCGTTAGCTTAGCATTTGATCGTTCGGTTTATTGCTACTGATTTCTTGTATGTCAAACACATGTTCCTTCGACCATGAGATCATGCAACTCCCGGATACCGAAGGAATACCTTGTGTGCTATCAAACGTCACAACGTAACTGGGTGATCATAAATATGCTCTACAGGTATCTTCGAAGGTGTTTGTTGAGTTGGCATGGATCGATATCGGGATTTGTCACTCCGAGTATCGGAGAGGTATCGCTGGACCCTCTCGGTAATACACACCATAATAAGCCTTGCAAGCAAATGACTAAGGAGTTAGTTACTGATGATGTATTACAGAATGAGTAAAGATACTTGCCATTAACGAGACTGAACTAGGTATGGAGATACCGACGATCGAATCTCGGGCAAGTAACATACCAACGGACAAAGGGAATTACGTATGTTGTCATAATAGTTCGACTGATAAAGATCTTCGTAGAATATGTAGGAACTAATATGGGCATCCAGGTTCCGCTATTTTTTATTGACTGGAGAGGTGTCTCGGTCATGTCTACATAGTTCTCGAACCCGCAGGGTCCGCACGCTTAACGTTCGATGACGATAATGTGTTATATGAGTTGTAAGATTTAGTGACTGAATATTGTTCAGAGTCCCGGATGAGATCACGAACATGACAAGGAGTCTTGAAATGGTCGAGTGGTAAAGATTGATATATAGGACGATGATATTCGGACACCGAAAAGGTTCCGGAGTGCACCGGCTAGTCATCGGGTCACCGGAAGGGGTTCCGGACACACCCCGATATGTGTATGGGCCTAATGGGCCAAGGGGGGCAGAGCTGGTGCGCCCCTTCCATGGATGGTCATACCTAGGGGAAGGAAAGGGGAGGGGTGGCCCCTCCCGCCTTTCCCTTCTCAGATGAGAAAGGAATGCGGGGAGGCACCACCCTCCCGTGCCTTCCTCCCACACAGATACATGGCAGGGGGCGTGGCTTGGGGCAGGACCGCAAGTGGGATTCAGCCCCACTTGGGGCGCCTCCAGGACGCCTCCTCCCTCCCCCACCTATATATACGTGGGAAGGGGCGCCAAGCACAACCACGGCAATTGTTTAGCCGTGTGCGGCGTGCCCTCCACTGTTTACACCCTCGATCATCTTTTCGTAGTGCTTAGGCGAAGCCTTGTAGAGATAGCTTCATCATCACCGTCACCACGCCATCGTGCTGCCAGAATTCATCTACTACTTCGCCCGTCTTGCTGGATCAAGAAGGCGAAGATGTCCCCGAGTTGAACGTGTGCTGAACATGGAGGTGTCGTACGTTCGGTACTTGATCGGCTGGATCGCAAAGAAGTTCGACTACACCAACTGCGTTAATAAACGTTTCCTCTTACTGTCTACGAGGGTACGTAGACACACTCTCCCCGTCGTTGCTATGCATCTCCATGGATAGATCATTGCGTGTGCGTAGATTTTTTTTTGTTTTCCATGCAATGTTCCCCAATTGTGGCATCATGAGCCAGGTCTATTCATAGATGATATGCACGAGTAGAAGACAAAGAGTTGTGGGCGGTGATGGTCATACTGCTTACCACCAACGTCTTATTTTGATTCGGCGGTATTGTAAGATGAAGCGGCCCAGACCAACCTTACATGTCCACGTACATGATACCGGTTCCACCGACAGACATGCAACTTGTTTTGCATAAAGGTGGCTGACGGGTGTCTGTTTCTCCTACTTTAGTTGAATCAAATTTGACTGCGACCGGTCCTTGAAGAAGGTTAAAACAGCAAACTGATAAATCACCGTTGTGGATTTTTTCCATAGGTAAGAACAATTCTTGCTAGAAGCACGTAGCAGCCAGGTAAAACTTGCAACAACAAAGTGGAGGACGTCTAACTTATTTTTGCAGGGCATGCTGTGATGTGATATGGTCAAGACATGACGAGTTATACTTTATTGTATGAGATGATCATGTTTTGTAATATCAACAACCGGCAAGAGCCTTATGGTTGTCTCTTAATTATTGTATGAAATGCAAGCGCGGTGTAAATTCTTTACTTTATTGCTATGAGTTAGCAATAGTTGTAGAAGCAATAGTTGGCGAGACGACAATGACGCAACAATGGAGATCAAGGTGTCGAGCCGGTGACGATGGAGATCATGATGATGCTTTGAAGATGGATATTAGGAGCACAAGATGACGATGGCCATATCATGTCACACATTTTGATTGCATGTGATGTTTATCCTTTATGCATCTTATTTTGCTTAGAACGGCGGTAACATTATAAAATGATCCTTCACTAAATTTCAAGATAAATGTGTTCTCCCCGAGGATGCACTGTTGCTAAAGTTCGTCATTTCGAAGCACCTCATGATGATCGAGTGTGATAGACTCTACGTTCACATACAACAGGTGTAAGCCAGTTTTACACAAGCATGATACTTGGGTTAAACTTGACGAGCCTAGCATGTACAAACATGGTCTCGGAACACTAGAGATCGGAAGGTCGAACATGAGTCATATAATAGATATGATCAACATAGAGATGTTCACCATTGATGAGTACCCCATCTCACGTGATGATTGGACATGGGTTAGTTGATTTGGATCATGTATCACTTAGATAACTTGAGGGATGTTAATTTAAGTGGGAATTCATTAGTAATTTGATTAATTGAACTTGAGTTTATGATGAACTTAGTCAAATTGTCTTTGCATATTATGTTGTAGATCAATAGCTTGCGATGTAGCTCCCCTGTTTTTGATACGTTCCTAGAGAAAACTAAGTTGAAAGATGGTGGTAGCAATAATGCGGACTGGGTCCGTGATCTGAGGATTATCCTCATTGTTGCACAGAAGAATTATGTCCTTGATGCACCGCTAGGTGACAGACATGTTGCAGAAGCTAATGCACCCGTTATGAACGTTTAGCAAGCTCGATCTGCTGACCAATTAATAGTTTAGTGTGCCATGCATTACGGCTTAGAATCGAGGCTCAGAAGATGTTTTGAATGCCATAGAACATATGAGATGTTCCAAGAGCTGAAATTGGTATTTCAGGCTCATGCCCGTGTTGAGAGGTATGACACCTCTGACAAGTACTTTGCCTACAATATGGTGGCGAATGGGAGTGGGAGTTAATCTTCCAGATAAGAAAGTGATTGACAGATTTTTCCAGTCACTATCACTAAGCTACTAGACCTTCCTGATGAACTATAAAAATGCAAGGGATGACGAAAACGATTCCCAAAGCTCTTCGCGATGTTTAAATCGGCGGATGTAGAAATCAAGAAAGAACATCAAGTGTTGATAGTTAATAAGACCACCAGTTTCAAGAAAAGGGCAAGGGAAATAAAGAGAACTTCAAGAAGAACGGCAAGCAAGTTGCCACATCCAAGAAGAAGCCCAAAGCTAGACCCAAGCCTGAGACTGAGTGTTTCTACTTTAACAGCGTGTTTGTTCGGAGGGAGTTGCCAATGGGGAATGGGTGTTTAAGGTCTATGTGAGTTAAATTCCTTTGATTGGCTCAGGTATATGGGAGTTAGTATGGGAAGAAGAAGGGGACTTAAGAGGTCCAACTCCCTTCAATCTCTTCCCTGGGAGGACCAGGTAATTAAGCGTAGGAGTGGGAATTGACATAAAAAGAAAAAAAATGTTCGCTCACGTCCTGTTGTTTAATGGTTGATGAAGCGCTCAGTTTTGCTTATCCAAACTCCCGCATCGTTAACAATTCTTGGTCCTGTACGCACGACCATAAAACAAAAGAAAGAAAATAACTCCCTCTAGAATTCCCACAGATAATTACTACCACACACAAAATGTGGGATTGGGACTAATAATCTACTTCCCAAGTATAATTTCTTCATACCCCCCCCCTCGTAAACTCCCATGCCCAATCCCTCAAGCTGCCAAACACGCACAAAGGGTAATGGTCACTAGAAGCGGAACAACCCCAAATATTTGGCGGTTAAGAAGGATGGCAAAGTGAACAAAGGTATATTTGTAATACATGTTATTGATGTGTTCCTTACTAGTTCTTGTAGTAGGGCCTGGATATTTGATACCGTTCAATTGCTAAGATTAGTATCTCGAAACGGGAGTTGCAGAATAAACAGAGACTAGTTAAGGGTGAGGTGAAGATGTGTGTTGGAAGTGGTTCCAAGATTGATATGGTCATCATCGCACACTCCCTATACTTTTGAGATTAGTGTTGAACCTAAATAAATGTTATTTGGTGTTTGCGTTGAGCATGAACAAGATTTGATCGTGTTTATTGCAATGCGGTTATTCATTTAAGTTAGAGAATAATTGTTGTTATGTTTACATGAATAAAACCTTCTATGGTCATACACCCAATGTAAATGTTTTATTGAATCTCGATCGTAGTAATACACATATTCATAATATTGTTGCCAAAAATGAGAAGTTGATAATGATACTACAACATACTTGTGGAACTTCCGTTTAGGTCATATTGGTGTAAGCGCATGAAGATACGCCATGCGGATGGACTTTTGGAATCACTTGATTATGAATCATTTGGTACTTGCGAACCATGCCTCATGGGCAAGATGACTAAAACTCCGTTCTCCGGAACAATGGAGCGAGCTAATGACTTATTGGAAATAATACATACCGACGTATGCGGTCCAATGAGTGTTAAAGCACGCGGTGGGTATCATTATTTTCTCACCTTCATAGATGATTTGAATAGGTATGGGTATATCTACTTGCTGAAACACAAGTATGACACATTTGAAAAGTTCAAAGAATTTCAGAGTGAAGTAGAGAATCATCGTGACAAGAAAAGAAAGTTTCTATGATCTGATCACAGAGGCGAATATTTGAGTTACGAGTTTAGCCTGCATTTAAAACAATGTGGAATAGTTTCACAACTCACGCCATGTGGAACACCACAGCGTAATGGTGTCTGAATGTCGTAACCGTACTCTATTGGATATGGTGCGTTCTATGATGTCTCTTACCGATTTGCCTTTGTCGTTTTGGGGTTATGCATTAGATATAGCCGCATTCATGTTAAAAAGGACACCATCTAACTCTATTGAGCTGACACAATATGAACTGTGGTTTGGTAGGAAACCAAAGTTGTCATTTCTTAAAGTTTGGGGTTGCGACACTTATATCAACAGGCTTCATCCTGATAAGCTTGAACCCAAATCAGAGAAGTGCGTCTTCAATGGATACCCAAAAGAAACTATTGGGTACACCTTCCACAAAAGGTTCGAAGGAAAGATCCTTGTTGCTTGGAATGGGTCCTTTCTAGAGAAGGAATTTCTCTCGAAAGAAGTGAGTGGGAGGAAAGTAGAACTTGGTGAGGTAATTGTACCTTCTCTTGAATTGGAAAGTAGCTCATCAGAGAAAACCGTTCCCATGATGCGTACACCAACTGGAGAAGAAGATAATGATGATGATCATGAAACTTTAGATCAAGTTACAACTAAACCTCAAAGGTCGACGAGAACACGTATCGCACGAGAGTGGTACGGTAACCCTGTCCTGGAAGTCATGTTGTTAGACAATAGCGAACCTTCAAACTATGAAGAAGCTATGATGATCCCAGATTCCAAAAGATGGCTTGAGGCCATGAAATCTGAGATAGGATCCATTTATGAGAACGAAGTGTGGACTTTGGTGGACTTGCCCGATGATCGGCAAGCCATAGAGAATAAATGGATCTTCAAGAAGAAGACTGACGCAGATGGTAATGTTACTGTCTACAAAGCTCGACTTGTCGCAAAATGTTTTTGACAAGTTCAAGGGTTTGACTACGATGAGACTTTCTCACCCATAGCGATGCTTAAGTTTGTCTGAATCATGTTAGCAATTGCCGCATTTTATAATTATGAAATCTGGCAAATGGATGTCAAAACTGCATTCCTTAATGGATTTCTAAAGAAGAGTTGTATATGATGCAACCGGAAGGTTCTGTCCATCCTAAAGGTGGTAACAAAGCATGCAAACTCCAGCGATCCATCTATGGACCAGTGCCAGCATCTCGGAGTAGGAATATATCCTTTGATAAGCTGATCAAAGCATATGGTTTTATACAGACTTACGGTAAATCCTGTACTTATGAGAAAGTGAGTGGGAGAACTACAACATTTCTGATAAGTATATGTGGATGCCATATTGTTGATTGGAAATAATGTAGAATTTTCTTGAAAGCATAAAGGGTTATTTGAAAGGAGTGTTTCAATGGAAGACCTCGGTGAAGCTGCTTATATATTGGGAACCAAGATCTATAGGGATAGATCAACACGCTTAATATGAATTTCACAGAACACATACCTTGATAAAGTTTTGAAGAAGTTCAAAATGGACCAATCAAAGAAGGAGTTCTTGCCTGAGTTGTAAGGTATGAAGTTGAGTAAGACTCAAAACCTGACCACGACAGAAAAATAGAGAGAGAGTGAAGGCCATTCACCATGCCTCAGCCATAGGTTCTATAAAGCATGCCATGCTATGTACTAGACCTAATGTGTGCCTTGCCACGAGTCTGGCAAGGGGGTACAACAGTGATCCAGGAGTGGATCACTGGACATCGGTCAAAATTATCCATAGAGGAATAAGGAAATGTTTCTCAGTTATGGAGGTGATAAAGAGTTCGTCTTAAAGGGTTAGGCCGATGCAAGCTTTGACACTAATCCAAATGACTCTAAGTATTAATCTAGATGTGTATTGAACGTATGAGAAATTAGCTAGATTAGCTCTATGCAGAGAATTGTAGACATAGAAATTTGCAAAGTACACACTGATCTGAATGTTGAAGACCCGTTGACTAAAAACTTCGCTCACAAGCAAAACATGATCATAGCATAGAACCCTTTGGGTGTTAATCACATGGAGATGTGAACTAGATTACTGAATCTAGTAAACTCTTTGGGTATTAATCACATGGCGATGTGAACTACGGGTGTTAATCACATGTCGATGTGAACTAGATTATTGACTCTAGTGCAAGTGGGAGACTGATGGAAATATACCCTAGAGGCAATAATAAAATGGTTATTATTATATTTCCTTAATCATGATAAAGGTTTATTATTCATGCTAGAATTGTATTGACCAGAAACTTAAATACATGTGTGAATACATAAACAAATACGTGTCCCTAGTGAGCCTCTACTAGACTAGCTCGTTGATCAAAGATGGTTAAGGTTTCCTAACCATAGACATGAGTTGTCATTTGATAACGAGATCACATCATTAGGAGAATTATGTGATGGACAAGACCCATCCGTTAGCTTAACATTTGATCGTTTAGTTTATTGCTACTGCTTTCTTGTATATCAAATACATGTTCCTTCGACCATGAGATCATGCAACTCCCGGATATTGGAGGAATACCTTGTGTGCTATCAAACATCACAATGTAATTAGGTGATCATAAAGATGCTCTACAAGTATCTCTGAAGGTGTTTGTTGAGTTGGCATGACTCGAGATTGGGATTTGTCACTCCGAGTATCGGAGAGGTATCTCTGGGCCCTCTCGGTAATACACATCATAATAAGCGCTGCAAGCAAATGAAGCGCTGCAAGCAAATGACTAAGGAGTTAGTTATGAGATGATGTATTACGGAACGAGTAAATATACTTGCCATTAACGAGATTGAACTAGGTATGGAGATATCGACGATTGAATCTCGGGCAAGTAACATACCGAGGAACAAAGGGAATTACATATGTTGTCATAATGGTGTGACCGATAAAGATCTTTGTAGAATATGTAGGAACCAATATGGGAATCCAGGTTCCGATATGGTTTATTGACCGGAGAGGTGTCTCAGTCATGTCTACATAGTTCTCGAACTCGTAGGGTCCGCACGCTTAACGTTCAATGACGATATAGTGTTATATGAGTTGTAAGATTTGGTGAACGAATGTTGTTCGGAGTCTCGGATGAGAACATGGACATGACGAGAAGTCTCGAAATGGTCGAGAGGTAAAGATTGATATATAGGACGAGGATATTCGGACACAGGAAAGGTTTCATAGTGCACCAGGTAGTCATCGGGGGTTCCAAACACACCGTGGTATGTGTATCGGCCTAATGGGCCATGGGATGGACAGACCAGCCCACAAGGGGGCTGGTGCACCCCTTCCATGGCTGGCCGGCCCTAGGGGAAAGGAAAGGGGAGGGGTGGCCCCTCCTGCCTTTCGCTCCTTAGGTGAGAAAGGAAAAGGGGGCGCCACCCTCCCATACCTTCCTCCCACACACATACATGGCAGGGGTGCGGCTTGGGGCAGGACCCCAAGTGGGATTCGGCCCCACTTGGGGCGCCTCCATGCTGCCTCCTCCCTCGCCCACCTATATATATATGGGAGGGGGGCGCCTAGCATAACCACGAGAATTGTTTAGCCGTGTGCGGCGCCCCCTCCACCGTTTACACCATTGGTCATATTTTCGTAGTGCGTAGGCGAAGCCCTACGGAGATAGCTTCATCATCACCGTCACCACGCCGTCTTGCTATCGGAACTCATCTACTACTTCGCCCGTATTGCTGGATCAAGAAGGCGAAGACGACACCGAGTTGAACGTGTGCTGAACGTGGAGGTGCCGTATGTTCGGTATTTGATCGGTTGGATCGTGAAGAAGTTCGACTACATCAACAACGTTAATAAACGCTTCCGCTTACGGTTTGCGAGGGTATGTAGACACACTCCCCCCTCGCTTCTACACATCTCCATGGATAGATCATTGTGTTTGCGTAGAATATTTTTTGTTTTCCATGGAACGTTCCCCAACACTTCTTCCCCGTGAGCACATCGTAATAAATAGAACATTGCTGCTTGGTCCAGAAGGGACGGTTGATAAGTGCTGGATCTTGCTCATTGTGATACGGGTCACAACGATGGAACATACACAACTCCTTAGAAGACATCTCAGTCAACGACTTGACTTTTTCCTTTGTCTTGCGTGCAGCTTGCTTGGTTCTCTGCATAGGCTGCACCAGTTGTGCACTTGAGGTAGCACCAACATCCTCAGAAGTGTGATAGCGCTTGGAACCCATTGGACACTCTGGATTCTTGCGACGGGCTTGATACCCAACACTGCTATTACCTGGAAACCACAACAAAGAACATTGGAAAGCAGGTGTAAATCATTGCATAAACCAATAAAAAGGAAGCACCATGGATTATCGGTTGATACGAGAGAAGTGGAAGTTGGCAGCCGCATGCGGTAGTACCGCCCATCAGGAGCGGTAGTGCCGCCTACACGCGGTAGTATCGCTCTGGAGGAGCGGTAGTACCTTCTGAGGCGGAAGTCAACAACATGACCACAACCGCGGCCAGATCAGGTACTACCGAGTGTGCCAAATTCAAATTCCCTCCAACCAAACTTTAAACCACCTAGTCTAGCAGTCTTCTATGTCCTGCTCAAGCCTCGATTTGACCAAAAATTGACTAATCCCAAAAATATTGCCCTAAAACCTAGATTCAAAGAATATAACCATAGGAGAGGAAAACGGGGAGCAATACCAGCATCCATGGGAAGAGGAGAAGGTGGCGATCGATTCCACCAGATGGAATCGCGGGAGACGGCACGAAATCGGTGGCCCGACAGTGGCCCCCGGAGCTCGTTTATCGCCTATGAGAGAGGACAAGGAGTGGGGGACAAACGAGTATGGGGGAGTTGGAACTCCCCCTTCCCAACTCATAACCCCCACGCCCGGCCACAGAGCGATAGTACCGCTCGGAGGAGTGGTAGTACCGCCCGGGTACTATTCCGCGACAGGTGGCCAGGTAGTACCAGTCAAGTGGTAGTACCGGGGTGCTCGGCAGTAGTACCGCTTACAAGCGGTAGCACCGCACAAACACCGTAGTAGTACCGTGCAGGCGACAACAAACAAGATTAAGGTTATAACAAGGCATGCTTATGAAATTTTAGACAGGGTTGGAGAGAAGAAACACCAGCAAAAGGAAAGAGACACTCCAAGTTCAAAGTGAGAAACCAAAGGGAAGCACACTTGGAGTTTCTCAAAGTGCAAACGAAGTCCAAAGCAACTAGATAGAAACATGGGACTAAACAAACTAGTCCCTTAACAAGGTAAGGTCGGTGGCCAAAGCCACCTATATTTGAGTCAAATGGTATGACACCGCAAAGATTTTAACCTTGATTCCAAGACAAAAACTCATCCTTGAAGCACAAGTACCATCAAAATGGCTAATGTGAAAGACTAGATCAATTTATGGATAATGGGGGAGGAAGAGTTCATTGAGAGAACAACACTCCCCCTATGTCCATGCCTATATCTAAAACAAGGTAATATGATGAATGACATGGGGGTGTGCCTAGGTTCAAGTCACATTGCTTGAATCAATGATATTTAGCTCATGCCTTAACTCGCAAAATCTTGCTTCATCCAAAGGCTTCGTGAAGATATCAACTATTTGCTCTTGAGTGTTGACGTAGATACTCTCAATCTCCTCATTATTGATGTGATCCTGAATGAAATGATGACGAATCGCATTATGCTTCATCTTGCTATATCGCACCGGGTTGCGGGAAATCTTGATTGCTATTTCATTGTCACATAAAAGAGGCACTTTGTCACAAGTGACACCGTAATTGTCTGCGGATCATTCTGGTGGAGAGACGTGATGAAGCTAAATGACAAATACAGAGGAATTACCAGGGTTGTGGTGGGTGATGGATCGTCGACGCTATTCTGGAAGGACTTATGGCTGGCCGAAACCCTCGAGCTCTCGCATCCGAGGGCTTTTTCTTTCACTACGAAGGAAGATGCGTCTGTCAGAGAGTTCCTGTCCATCACCAACATACAGCAGGGGTTCTGTCTACCCCTTTCTCAACAGGCTAGAGATGAGGTGCTGGAGATACAAGACCTCTTGAGGGGCATCACCCGCCAGGATGATCTAAAAGACTCGTGGAACTGCTTGTGGGGGGAACGGTACTCCTCTCGGAAATACTACGCAAACTACTTCAAAGAAACGATAGCGGATGCGGCCTTCAAATGATCTGGAAGAGTAGATGCACAATGAAAATTAAAGTGTTTGCGTGGCTGATGCTGGCTGACCGTGTGAACACCAAAAACATGCTCAAAAGAAGGCATTACAATGTTTCGGAAGGGGTTGAATGCGAGCTATGTGCGAGTAGAGAGGAAGAAACTGTTGAACACCTTTTTTCTGCTGCGCCTTCAGCAGAGCCTGCTGGAGGCGGCTGGGGATGGACTAGACATATAGTGGAGATCGCCTGCATATCACACACTCCGGGCGGCGGTGCTGGACAAAACCCATGTTTATGGAGATCTTCCTGACGGCGGCCTGGAGTATATGGAAAGAGCGTAACAGCAAAGTGTTTAGGGCGGTCCCCCCTTCAGTAGTCTCTTGGCAAGAGAGATTCAAAAAAGACTTTGGTTTGCTTGTACATCGGGTTAAACCCTCCTTAGAACAGTTTGTAGGAGACTTCTTAAGAACACTAGTGTAAACGGTTAGACTCTTGAGTCAGATAGAATTGGGGTGCTTGACATAGTGATGGGTCTTTGACCATGCCCTGTTGGCTGGTCTAGGGGGGGGGGGCCCGCAATGTCTTGCATGAAAACCCTGGCGCTGTGTAACCTTTGCTGATATATGGGAAGTCAGTAGGATGCTCTCCTACTGTCATTGATAGTTCAAAAAAAAAGTGACACCGTAATCCTTTAAAGTTTGCCTCATCCATAGCAAGTGTGCACAACAACTTGCGGCGGCTACATACTCGGCCTCAGTGGACGACAGAGAGAAACAAATTTGCTTCTTAAAAGACCAACTCACCAAAGAGCGGCCAAGGAATTGGCACCCTCCAGAAGTGTACTTCCTATCCACCGCATATCCCGCCCAATCCGAGTCCGGATAACCAACGGGATCAAAACTTGCTCTCTTTGGGGTACCATATGCCAAAGTTTGGGGTATGAGCCAAACATCGAAAGATTTGCTTGACTACCACATAGTGACTTTCCTTATGCGCGGTTTGGAACCTTGCACACATTTCCACACTCAACATAATATACGGTCTAGATGCACAAAGGTACAGAAAAGGTCCAATCATGGAGCGATATACCTTTTCATCCACCGCTTTACCATTGGATCAATGCCGAGCTTGCATTTGGTGGGCATAGGAAACTTTACCGGCTTGACATAATTGAGCTTGAATCTTTTGAGCATGTATTGGGTATATTTGGATTGGTTGATGAATGTTCCTTTTCTTGTTTTCTCGACTTCAAATCCAAGAAAGAACTTCAACTCTCCCATCATAGACATCTCAAACTTCTCGGTCATTAGTGCGACAAATTCATCACTAAGAGATTTGTTAGAAGAACCAAACATAATGTCATCAACATAGAGTTGACATATGAACAAATCCCCTTTAATCCTCTTAGTAAAGAGAGTGCGATTGAATTTCCCAATTTCAAACCCACGATCTTGCAACAAGTCGGTAAGGTGCTCATACCACACACGTGGGGCTTGCTCATGGCCATAAAGTGCATTGTTGAGCTTGTATACATGATTGGGGAGCTTGGGATCCTCAAATCCCGGAGGTTGTTTGACGTATACAAACTCATTTAAAGGAACATTAAGAAATGCACTCTTCACATCCATTTGTTGCAATTTAAAATCTTATGAGATGCATCGGCAAGCAACATGTGAATAGATTCAAGACGAGCAACCGGGCCAAACGTTTAACCGTAGTCGATACCCTCGACTTGGGAGTAGCCTTGTGCCACCAATCATGCCTTGTTTCAAACAACCAAGGCGTTCGTATCTTGGTTGTTCCTGAAGATCCACTTGGTCCCAATGACATTGTGATCCTCTGTTGGCCTTGGCACTAATTCTCAAACTTGGTTGCGCTCGAAGTTATTGAGTTCATTATGCATGGCTTCAATCCAATCCACATCATCGAGCGTCTCATGTAACTTTTGGGGTTCAACACACGAAACAAACGAGTGATGCTCACAAAAGTTTGATAATTGTTTATGAGTACTTACCCCTTTTCTCAAGCTTCCAAGCACATTATCAATGACATGTTGTTGACACTCGAGCTTGGAAGCCAACTTGGTGGGCCGACGCTCTAAAAATTCCTCAATAGGAAATTGAGGACAATCATCTTGAGCACCGTCATGAGCTTTCTCTTGATCTTGAGATTGATGTTGATCTTGAGCTTGCTTGGGGTCATGGACTTGATCTTGGACATAATTTGGTGCATCACCATCTTCATGAGGTTGATCTTGTCATTGATCTTGTTCATTAGGTTGAGGGCCTTCACTTTGTTCTTTTGAGGCGTGTGGGTCTAGCGTTGGTGATGGCTCTGTCGTGGGAGTAAGTATGACAATAAGAATATGGTGTACGTAGGAGGAGGCAAGGCCCTAGCTGCGACGAGGTTGTACACAAGAGTTTTACGAGTTTAGGCCCCTCTCGGAGGAGGTAACAGCCCTATGTCTTGGTGCCCGGAGGGTTGTCAACTGGAATATGTGTGTGAGTTATAGGGGGTCCGAACCCCTTGTAGCGACCATGATCCGAATGGACCGAAGTCTCTGTGTTCTGTGTCATCCCTGGATTGGTAATGCTGACACACACAGTACTTTGAAGGATTTATAACAGAGTGGCAATCACACACTTATTACATCGAATGTCTCAAAAGAGAACTTAATAAAAAATAAAATGGCATAAGGCCATCTAAAACGATAATAGCGGAAGGCTTGGAAGATAAGTGAGTCCATCAACTCGAACGGCATAGCTGAGTGCATGACAAACGACCTAGCGCACCTTACTCTTCTTCTGAAAAGTCTGCAACGTAACATGTTGCAGCCCAAAACGAGTCAGCACATGGAATATGCTGGCAAGATAACACAGTAGAGCAAGTAATAGAATAAAGGCTAACACTACATGCATATATGGCTGGTGGAGCCTCTAAGGCTAAAGTTTTTGTATAAAGCCAATTTTTCCCTACAACAAAGGATACATTTTATTTTAACTATCCTGGTAGTTGAAACATCATTGATAAGGTACCTCCAACTCAATCCCAATTAAAGTAGTCATTAACAACCCAACAATTTAGTTTTAGAGTGATGAGATCAACCAATAATTCAAGTGCGAGATACTCAAGATGTCCATAACCGGGGACACGGCTAATCATGATTAGTTTGTACACTCTGCAGAGGTTTGCGCACTTTTCCCCACAAGACTCAATCTCCTCCGTTGGATTTCTCGCACTGCATGATGTTTGAGAAACGGATGACCGAGCCACAGTATTTCATAAGCATTTACTCTTTACCCCGGGTAGACCCGTACACCTACTTCCCCTACATCTGCTAGTTCACCACTGAAAGAGCTACAACATACTCAACTATGCCAGAGCCCATAATGGCATTGTGACTGCACACGGAAGTTTCTAGCATGAATAGTTTTATGATCCCTTTGAGCCTGGGTGGCATTCCATAGGAAAATTCACACGGTACCCCCAGGATTTCCTAGGACAACACTGGATTCTCCATGTGCCCTGCAACCAATCCACCAAGATGTGTATTAAAGTAGCCACCTTAAGTTGAACCATTAATTAACAATCTCACATCTGTCATGGATACTCTCTAACCCAATCCACGTCTACGAGCATAGCATGGCAATCTAAGCATAACGTAGAAGTAACTCCCAAGGGTTTGAAAATAATGCAGGTAATAGGTTCTACCACAATCTACTTCCCAGACCCACAAGTTAAGAGATCCTACTCATGCAATGTGTGAGGGTTGATGTAATGCATAAAAACTGGGTAATAAAGGGGTATGATCAAAGTGTTACTTGCCTTGCTGATGATTCACAAAACCTATGGACTTGTAGTAGCACGCTTCACACTCTAGGAATTCTATCGCAAGCAAACAATAGCATACATAAGGAACCAAGCAAATATGCACAGATAAAACTCCAAAGAAGAAGATCTAACCAGAAAGTTCAACTGAAGAACTCCGGTTTGCAAAAAGAATCAAATAAAATGGAGCAAGGAAACTCAAACTATGAAAGAAACAAGATCCGTTTACTAGATTGAACTAAAGTCAAATTTTATAGTATCAAAACCTTGCTCAAATTGGTTAAACGCAAAGAAGGCTTCGAGACGAAGATCTAGGCACTTGTATCGCCTAATTCCGACTTACGAGCGAAAAGAAAAACTAAAAGGAAGATCAGGGCACAGATCGCGATCGAAAACAATCGCGGGAAAACCCTGAAAAAGAAAAACTGACGAATAGGCTAATGAACGAATGTTCGTTGTCTGTGATTAACAGGCGAACTAACGAACGTACGGACGAACGTCCGCTAAGTAACTAAACCGAGAAAAACCGAATGAACCGATCTAAAAAACAGATCTAGGGTTTCGAAAAAACCGATAGGTTTTCTTTGGAAAACCGGCGGCGGCGACGGCGGAAACTACCTCGGCGTCGGCGGCGAGACTCCGGCAGCGGCTGCGTCCGGCGGGGCCGGCGGCTCGGGTGGCGGGGAGCAGTGGCGGCAGCGCGGTGGGCTGGCGGCGGCTAGGGTTTGCTGCTCGGGCGGGGGTGGGATGGCGGGGCGGCCGGTTGGGCTTTTAAAGGCCCCCCCGGGCGGAGTCCTAACCGGACACGGCCCAGGTAAGTCGGTTCACTTTTTTTATACAAATAGTCCCGGCACAACAAAACGGGTGAAAAAAATACTGAACGGACTCAAAAAATTCCGAAATAATTTTTCACCATCCTCTATTAATATTTAGGACAAAGTGAACATTTTTCCTCGACCTAAATGTAATTTTAAAAAACACGCATTTTTCCTATGCAAATAAAATTGCAAATAAAGCCGAATAAAATACCAAAATTGATTTTAATTTTTTTCCTCCAATATTTCATTTGTTTTGGAGAAGTCATATTATCTCTGCTCATATATTTTATTAAGAAATATTTTTCGGAGAGAAAAACAATTAAAACCAAAGTGATCCTCGTACCGGTATTTGAGATAAACTCAAATATGAAAACGGTAAAATCCCCAACTCTCTCCGTGGGTCCTTGAGTTGCTTAGAATTTCGAGGATCGCAACACACGAATGCAATAAAATATGATATGCAATATGACCTATGTATAACATTCCAAACTAAAAATTTGGGATGTTACAAACCTACCCCGCTTAGGATGAATCTCGCCTTCGAGATTCGGGTTGGCTAGGAAATAGGCGTGGGTGGTCCTTGCGTAGATAATCCTCTCGTTCCCAGGTGGCTTCATCTTCGGTATGGTGACTCCACTGGACTTTGCAAAACTTGATAACCTTGCTGCGGGTGACTCTACTTGCAAACTCGAGGATATTGACCGGTTTCTCCTCGTAAGTTAGATCACTATCCAGCTGAATTGCTTCCAGGGGCACCGTGTCTCTCAGAGGAATATCGACCATCTCAACATGGCACTTCTCGAGCATGGGAAACGTGAAACACGTCATGAACTCCTGACAATCCTTCTGGTAACTCCAACTTGTAGGCAACCTCTCCCATGCGTTCCAAAACACGGTATGGCCCTACAAACCTCGGGGCTAACTTTCCCTTAACTCCAAAACATTTAACTCCTCATAGAGGTGACACTCTTACGTACGCTCTGTCTTTGATTTCATAGACTACTTCCTTGCACTTTGAGTCTGCATAACTCTTATGCCTGGACTGAGCTACCTTCAGTCTATCTCGAATCAGCTTAACCTTCTCTTCCGACTCTTTGATCAGATTTGGTACGAATAACTGATGGTCTCCGAATTCATCCCACATCAATGGCGTTTGGCATCTCCTCCCCTACAATGCTTCGAACGGTGCCATCTTCAAACTGGCCTGGTAACTATTGTTGTACGAAAACTCCGCGTAGGGCAAGTTGTCATCCCAACTAGATCCATAATCTAGCGCACAAGCTCTCAACATGTCCTCCAGAATCTGATTGACTCTCCCGGTCTGTCCATCAGTATGCGGGTGAAAGGATGTACTGAACTCTAGCCTGGTTCCCAAAGTCTGGTGCAACTGATGCAAAAACTTTGAAGTAAACTATCTTCCTTTATCTGATACGATGGTCCTCGGAACTCCGTGCAGACATACGATCCTGGTCATGTATATCTTGGCCAACTTCGCACTAGTATAGGTGGTTTTTGTTGGAAATATGCCCTAGAGGCAATAATAAAAGTGTTATTATTATATTTCCTTGTTCATGATAATCGTCTGTTATTCATGCTTGAATTGTATTGTACGGAAACAGCTATACATGTGTGAATATATAGACCACAATGAGTCCCTGGTGAGCCTCTAGTTACCAGCTCGTTGATCAACAGATGGTCACGGTTTCCTGACCATGGACATAAGATGTCAGTGATAACGGGATCACATCATTAGGAGAATGATGTGATGGACAAGACCCAATCCTGACCATAGCACGAGATCGTTTAGTTCGTAATGCATAAGCTTTTCGGTGTCAAGTATTTATTCCTTGGACCATGAGGTTGTACAACTCCCGGATGCCGTAGGAATGCTTTGGGTGTGCCAAACGTCACAACGTAACTGGGTGGCTATAAAGGTACGCATCGGGTATCTCCGAAAGTGTCTGTTGAGTTGGTACGAACCGAGTCTGGGATGTTGTCACTCCATATGACGGAGAGGTACCTCTGGGCCCACTCGGTAAGACATCATCATAATGAGCTCAATGTGACTAAGTAGTTAGTCACGGGATGATGGATTATGGATCGAGTAAAGAGACTTGCCATGACGAGATTGAACAAGGTATCGGGAATACCGACGATCGAATCTCGGGCAAGTACCGTAACGATGGACAAAGGGAATAACATACGGGATTAAGTGAATCCTTGACACGGTGGTTCATCCGATGAAGATCATCGAGGAACACGTGGGAACCAATATGGGTATCCAGATCCCGCTGTTGGTTATTGACCGGAGAGTGGTCTCGGTCATGTCTGCGTGTCTCCCGAACCTGTAGGGTCTACACACTTAAGGTTCGGTAACGCTAGGGTCGTAGAGATACATGCACGTGGAAACCCGAAAGTTGTTCGGATTCCCGGATGAGATCCCGGACGTCACGAGGAGTTCCGGAATGGTCCGGAGGTAAAGAATGATATATAGGAAGTCCAGTTTCGGCCATCGGTGATCTCCGAGGGTCACCGAGAGTGTCCCGGGACCACCGGAGGGGCCACGGGGGTCCACCGGGTGGGGCCACCCATCCCGGTGGGGCCCCTAGGCTGCGTGGGGGAGGTGGCCAGCCCCTGGTGGGCTGGCACACCACATGGACCCCCCTCCCTATGCGCCTAGGGTTGAAATCCTAGGGGGAGGGGGCGCCCCCCTTGCCTTGGGGGGCAAGACTCCCCCCCAGGCCGCCGCCCCCCTGCAGATGCCATCTGCAGGGCATGGTGCACCCCCTGGCCCCTATATATATGTAGGGGGGGAGAGGGCAGACGCACCCTTGCCCTGGCGCCTCTCCCCCTCCCGTCACACCTCCGTCTCCTCAACGTAGGGCGCCCGACGAAGCCCTGCAGGAATCTCCACTGCATCCACCACCACGCCGTTGTGATGTTGGATCTCTGACGAATTCTCCTCCTCCCTTGCTGGATCAAGAAGGAGGTGACGTTGCTGCACCGGACGTGTGTTGAACGCGGAGGTGCCGTCCGTTCAGCGCTAGATCATCGGTGACGAAGAACGCGAAGAGTACGACTACTTCATCCACGCTTCTTCGAAAGCTCCCGCTCGCGATCTACATAACGGTATGTAGATGCACTCTTATTTGCTTGTTGCTAGATGTCTCCTTAGTTGGATCTTGGTGAAAGCGTAGAATTTTTTTGAATTATGCTACGTTCCCCAACAGTGGCATCTGAGCTAGGTCTTATGCGTAGCATCTTGCACGAGTAGAACACAAAGTAGTTGTGGGCGTTTGAGTTTGTTCAACTTTCTTGCCGTTACTAGTCAATCTTGATTCGGCGGTATTGTGGGATGAAGCGGCCCGGACCGACTTTACACGTATGCTTACGTGAGACTGGTTCCACCGACAGACATGCACTAGATGCATAAGGTGGCTGGCGGGTGTCTGTCTCTCCTACTTTAGTCGGATCGGATTCGATGAAAAAGGTCCTTATGCAGGGTAAATAGAAATTGACAAATCACATTGTGGTTTTGGCGTAGGTAAGAAACGTTCTTGCTAGAAAACCTATAGAAGCCACGTAAAACTTGCAACAACAATTAGAGGACGTCTAACTTGTTTTTGCAGCATGTGCTATGTGACGTGGTATGGCCAAAACGAAGATGTGATGAATGATATATGTGATGTATGAGATTGATCATGTTCTTGTAATAGGGAATCACGACTTGCAAGTCGATGAACTTGACAACCGGCAGGAGCCATAGGAGTTGTCTTAATTATTGTATGACCTGCGTGTCACTGAATAACGCTATGTAATTACTTTACTTCTTCAAGACACGATGATGGAGATCATGATGATGAAGATCATGGTGTCGAGCCGGTGACAAGATGATCATGGTGCCCCGAAGATGGAGATCCAATGAGCAAGATGATATTGGCCATATCATGTCACTTTAATTGATTGCATGTGATGTTTATCATGTTTATGCATCTTGTTTACTTAGAACGACGGTAGTAAATAAGATGATCTCTCACTAAAAATTTCAAGAATTGTGTTCCCCCTAACTGTGCACCGTTGCTAAAGTTCGTTGCTCCGAAGCGCCACGTGATGATCGGGTGTGATAGGTTCTAACGTTCACATACAACGGGTGTAAGCCAGATTTACACACGCAATACACTTAGGGTTCACTTGACGAGCCTAGCATGTACAGACATGGCCTCAGAACACGGAAGACCAAAAGGTCGAACACGAGTAGTATAGAAGATACGATCAACATGAAGATGTTCACCGTTGATGACTAGTCCGTCTCACGTGATGATCGGACACGGGCTGGTCGATTCGGATCGTGTATCACTTATATGACTAGAGAGATGTCATTCTGAGTGGGAGTTCATTAAAATTTGATTAAGATGAACTTAATTATCATGAACTTAGTCTAAATTATTTACAATATCTCTTGTAGATCAAATGGCCCACGCTCCAGTTTCCCTCAACTTCAACGCGTTCCTAGAGAAAACCAAGCTGATAGATGATGGTAGCAACTATACGGATTGGGTCCGTAACCTGAGGATTATCCTCATAGCTGCCAAGAGAACCTATGTCCTAGAAGCACCGCTAGGTGACGCTCCCGCCCCGGCAAACCAAGACATTATGAACGCTTGGCAGTCGCGTTGTGATGATTACTCCCTGGTTCAGTGCGGCATGCTTTACAGCTTAGAGTCGGTGCTCCAAAAACGTTTGGAGCACCACGGAGCATATGAGATGTTCGAAGATCTGAAAATGGTTTTCCAAGCTCATGCCCGAGTCGAGAGATATGATGTCTCCGACGCATTCTACAGCTGTAAGATGGAGGAGAATAGTTCTGTCAGTGAGCACATCCTCAAGATTTCTGGATTGCACAACCGCTTGTCTCAGCTGGGAATGAATCTCCCAGATGAAGCGGTCGTTGACAAAATCCTCCAGTCGCTCCCACCAAGCTTCAAGAGCTTTGTGTTGAACTTCAATATGCAGGGGATGGAGAAGTCCATTCCCGAGGTATATACGATGCTGAAATCAGCGGAGGTGGACATCAAGAAAGAACATCAAGTGTTGATGGTCAATAAAACCACTAAGTTCAAGAAAGGCAAGGGTAAGAAGAACTTCATGAAGGACGGCAAGGGAGTTGCCGCGCCCGGCAAGCCTGTTGCCGGGAAGAAGCCAAAGTATGGACCCAAGCCTGAGACAGAGTGCTTTTATTGCAAGGGAACGGGTCACTGGAAGCGGAACTGCCCCAAATATTTAGCAGACAAGAAGGCCGGCAACGTCAAAGGTATATATGATATACATGTTATTGATGTGTACCTTACCAGCACTCGTGGTAGCTCCTGGGTATTTGATACCGGTGCAGTTGCTCACATTTGTAACTCAAAACAGGAGCTGCGGAATAAACGGAGACTGGCGAAGGATGAGGTGACGATGCGCGTCGGGAATGGTTCCAAGGTTGATGTGATCGCCGTCGGCACGCTGCCTCTACATCTACCCTCGGGATTAGTTTTAAACCTTAATAATTGTTATTTAGTACCAGCTTTGAGCATGAACATTGTATCTGGATCTCGTCTTATGCGAGATGGCTACTCTTTCAAATCGGAGAATAATGGTTGTTGTATTTATTTAAGAGATATGTTTTATGGTCATGCCTCGCTGGTCAATGGTTTATTTTTGATGAATCTCGAACGTGATGATACACATATTCATAGTGTAGATGCCAAAAGATGTAAAGTTGATAATGATAGTCCCACATACTTGTGGCATTGCCGCCTTGGTCATATTGGTGTCAAACGTATGAAGAAACTCCATTCAGATGGACTTCTAGAGTCTCTTGATTATGAATCATTTGACACGTGCGAACCATGCCTCTTGGGCAAGATGACCAAGACTCCGTTCTCCGGAACAATGGAGCGAGCAACCAACTTGTTGGAAATCATACATACCGATGTGTGCGGTCCAATGAGTGTTGAGGCTCGCGGAGGATATCGTTATGTTCTCACCCTCACGGATGACTTGAGTAGATATGGGTATATCTACTTGATGAAACACAAGTCTGAGACCTTTGAAAAGTTCAAGGAATTTCAGAATGAGGTTGAGAATCAACGTGACAAAAAAATAAAGTTCTTACGATCAGATCGTGGGGGTGAATATTTAAGTAATGAATTTGGCACACACCTTAGGAGCTGTGGAATTGTTTCACAGTTGACACTGCCCGGAACACCTCAACGTAACGGTGTGTCCGAACGTCGAAATCGTACTCTGTTGGACATGGTGCGATCTATGATGTCCCTCACCATTTACCGCTATCTTTTTGGGGTTATGCTTTAGAGACTACCGCATTCACTTTAAATAGGGCTCCGTCGAAATCCGTTGAGACGACTCCGTATGAACTTTGGTTTGGCAAGAAACCGAAGCTGTCGTTTCTAAAAGTTTGGGGTTGCGATGCTTATGTCAAGAAACTTCAACCTGAAAAGCTCGAACCTAAATCGGAAAAATGCGTCTTCATAGGATACCCAAAGGAAACGATTGGGTACACCTTCTACCACAGATCCAAAGGCAAAGTCTTTCTTGCCAAGAATGGATGCTTTCTGGAGAAAGAGTTTCTCTCGAAAGAAGTGAGTGGGAGGAAAGTAGAACTTGATGAGGTGATAGTCACCCCTCCTGGACCGGAAAGTAGCACAGCGCATGAAACTGTTCCTGAGGTGCCTGCACCGACAAGGGAGGAAGTTGATGATAATGATCATGAAGAAACAGATCAAGTTACTACTGAACTTCGAAGGTCCGCGAGGGCACGTTCCGCACAAGAGTGGTACGACAACCCTGTCCTGGAAATCATGTTGTTAGACAACGGTGAACCTTCGAAGTATGAAGAAGCGATGGCGGGCCCGGATTCCAATAAATGGCTTGGAGCCATGAAATCCGAGATAGAATCCATGTATGAAAACAAAGTATGGACTTTGGTGGACTTGCCTGATGATAGGCACGCCATAGAAAACAAATGGATATTTAAAAAGAAGACAGACGCGGATGGTAATGTGACCATCTATAAGGCTCGGCTTGTCGCTAAGGGTTATCGACAAGTTCAAGGGATTGACTACGACGAGACTTTCTCTCCCGTAGCGATGCTGAAGTCAGTCAGAATCATGTTAACTATTGCCGCATTCTATGATTATGAGATATGGCAAATGGACATCAAAACAGCATTCCTTAATGGCTTCCTCAAGGAAGAGTTGTATATGATGCAACCGGAAGGTTTTGTCGATCCAAAGAACGCTAACAAGGTATGCAAGCTCCAGCGCTCGATTTACGGGCTGGTGCAAGCATCTCGGAGTTGGAATATTCGCTTTAATGATGTGATCAAAGCGTTTGGCTTTATACAGACTTATGGAGAAGCCTGTATTTACAAGAAAGTGAGTGGGAGCTCTGTGGCATTTGTCATATTATATGTGGATGACATATTGCTGATGGGAAATGATATAGAATTCTTGGAAAATGTAAAGGCCTACTTGAATAAAAGTTTTTCAATGAAGGACCTTGGAGAAGCTGCTTACATATTAGGCATCAAAATCTATAGAGATAGATCAAGACGCCTCATTGGTCTTTCACAAAGTACATACCTTGACAAAATATTGAAGAAGTTCAATATGGATCAGTCAAAGAAAGGATTCTTGCCTGTTTTGCAAGGTATGAGATTGAGCAAGGCTCAGTCGCCGACCACGGCAGAAGATAGAGAAACGATGAGTGTCATTCCCTATGCCTCGGCCATAGGTTCTATCATGTATGCCATGCTGTGTACCAGACCTGATGTGAACCTTGCCATAAGTTTGGTAGGGAGGTACCAAAGTGATCCCGGTACGGAACACTGGACATCGGTCAAGAACATCCTGAAGTACCTGAAAAGGACTAAGGATATGTTTCTCGTTTATGGAGGTGACGAAGAGCTCGTCGTAAAGGGTTACGTCGATGCTAGCTTCGACACAGATCTGGATGACTCTAAGTCACAAACCGGATACGTGTATATTTTGAATGGTGGGGCAGTCAGCTGGTGTAGTTGCAAGCAGAGCGTCGTGGTGCATTCTACATGTGAAGCGGAGTACATAGCTGCTTGCGAAGCGGCACAGGAAGGAGTCTGGATGAAGGAGTTCATCACCGACCTAGGAGTCATTCCAAGCGCGTCAAGCCCGATGACTCTCTTCTGTGACAACACTGGTGCTATTGCCATTACCAAGGAGCCCAGGTTTCACAAGAAGACCAAGCACATCAAGCGTCGTTTCAACTCCATCCGGAATTATGATCAAGATGGAGACATAGATATTTGTAAAGTGCATACGGATCTGAATGTTGCAGACCCTTTGACTAAACCTCTTCCACGGGCAAAACATGATCAACACCAGAACTCTATGGGTGTTCGATTCATCACAATGTAACTAGATTATTAACTCTAGTGCAAGTGGGAGACTGTTGGAAATATGCCCTAGAGGCAATAATAAAAGTGTTATTATTATATTTCCTTATTCATGATAATCGTCTGTTATTCATGCTTGAATTGTATTGTACGGAAACAGCTATACATGTGTGAATATATAGACCACAATGAGTCCCTGGTGAGCCTCTAGTTACCAGCTCGTTGATCAACAGATGGTCACGGTTTCCTGACCATGGACATAAGATGTCAGTGATAACGGGATCACATCATTAGGAGAATGATGTGATGGACAAGACCGAATCCTGAGCATAGCACGAGATTGTTTAGTTCGTAATGCATAAGCTTTTTGGTGTCAAGTATTTATTCCTTAGACCATGAGGTTGTACAACTCCCGGATGCCGTAGGAATGCTTCGGGTGTGCCGAACGTCACAACGTAACTGGGTGGCTATAAAGGTACGCATCGGGTATCTCTGAAAGTGTCTGTTGAGTTGGTACGAACCGAGACTGGGATGTTGTCACTCCATATGACGGAGAGGTACCTCTGGGCCCACTCGGTAAGACATCATCATAATGAGCTCAATGTGACTAAGTAGTTAGTCACGGGATGATGGATTACGGATCGAGTAAAGAGACTTGCCATGACGAGATTGAACAAGGTATCGGGAATACCGACGATCGAATCTCGGGCAAGTACCGTACCGATGGACAAAGGGAATAACATAAGAGATTAAGTGAATCCTTGACACAGTGGTTCATCCGATGAAGATCATCGAGGAACACGTGGGAACCAACATGGGTATCCAGATCCCGCTGTTGGTTATTGACCGGAGAGTGGTCTCGGTCATGTCTGCGTGTCTCCCGAACCCGTAGGGTCTACACACTTAAGGTTCGGTAACGCTAGGGTCGTAGAGATACATGCACGTGGAAACCCGAAAGTTGTTCGGAGTCCCGGATGAGATCCCGGACATCACGAGGAGTTCCGGAATGGTCCGGAGGTAAAGAATGATATATAGGAAGTCCAGTTTTGGCCACCGGGTGATCTCCGGGGGTCACCGGGAGTGTCCCAGGACCACCGGAGGGGCCCCGGGGGTCCACCGGGTGGGGCCACCCATCCCGGTGGGGCCCCTAGGCTGCGTGGGGGAGGTGGCCAGCCCCTGGTGGGCTGGCACACCACATGGGCCCCCCTCCCTATGCGCCTAGGGTTGAAACCCTAGGGGGAGGGGGCACCCCCCTTGCCTTGGGGGGCAAGACTCCCCCCCAGGCCGCCGCCCCCCCTGCACATGCCATCTGCAGGGCATGGCGCACCCCCCTGGCCCCCTATATATATGTGGAGGGGGGGGGGAGAGGGCAGCCGCACCCTTGCCCTGGCGCCTCTCCCCCTCCCGTCACACCTCCGTCTCCTCAACGTAGGGCGCCTGACGAAGCCCTGCAGGAATCTCCACTGCATCCACCACCACGCCTTTGTGCTGTTGGATCTCTGACGACTTCTCCTCCCCCCTTGCTGGATCAAGAAGGAGGCGACGTTGCTGCACCAGACGTGTGTTGAACGCGGAGGTGCCGTCCGTTCGGCGCTAGATCATCGGTGACGAAGAACGCGAAGAGTACGACTACTTCATCCACGCTTCTTCGAAAGCTTCCGCTCGCGATCTACATAACGGTATGTAGATGCACTCTTATTTGCTTGTTGCTAGATGTCTCCTTAGTTGGATCTTGGTGAAAGCGTAGAATTTTTTTGAATTATGCTATGTTCCCCAACAGTTTTCATGGGGATAAAGTGGGCTACTTTGGTCAAGCGATCCACTACTACCCAGATTGAGTCATATCCCGATCGGGTCCTTGGTAATCCGGTGATAAAGTCCATGCCAAGCTTATCCCACTTCCATTCGGGTACGGCATAGGCTGCAGTAATCGTGCTGGCTTCTGATGTTCCGCCTTCACTCTCTGGCATACATCACATACAGCTACATACTCGGTAATGTCCTTCTTCATTCCCGTCCACCAGAAATGTTCCTTCAAATCCAAATACATCTTAGTGTTTCTGGGGTGCTCTTGAGTGTGGTGAATCATGTGCTTCCTGTAGTATCAACTTCCTGATATCGGCGTTGTTGGGCACATAGACTCGGTCCTCATACCACAAGGTGTTGTGTTCATCCTCACGAAAACCCTTGGCTTTTCCTTCACTTATTTTCTCCTTTATATCGGCAATATCTTTGTCATCTTTCTGAGCTTCTTGTATCTTTCCCAATAATGTTGGCTGAAGTTCCAAGGCTGCAACAAAACCTCTAGGAACTATCTCCAAACGAAGCTCCCTGATATCTTCTGCTAATTCCTTCGGCAATCCTCAATTTACTAGGGTACTGGCATAACTCTTCCGGCTCAAAACGTCTGCAATGACATTGGCCTTGCCTGGATGATAGTGTAGCTTCATATCATAATCCTTTATGAGCTCCAACCATCTCCTCTGTCTGAGGTTCAACTCCTTCTGAGTGAAAATGTACTTCAAACTCTTGTGATCTGTGTACACATCCCAACGATTCCCAATAAGGAAATGTCTCCAGGTTTTGAGCGCATGAACTACTGCTGCTAACTCCAAATCATGCGTAGCATAATTCAACTCATGCGGTCGAAGTTGACGAGATGCATACGAAACAACTCTTCCGTCCTGCATGAGTACTCCTCCAAGTCCTAAGCGTGAAGCATCACAATACACTTGGAAATCCTTGTGTATATCTGGCAAGATCAGCACTGGGGCTGTCGTCAAACGTTTCTTCAACTCCTGGAAACTTTCTTCGCACTCTTCAGTCCAATGAAACTTTGTGTCCTTCTTCAACAATGCTGTCATAGGCTTTGCAATCTTGGAGAAATTCTCTATGAACCTCCGATAATATCCCGCGGGTCCAAGAAAACTGCGGATTTCTCCAACTGAGGTGGGTGCCAACCACTCAGTGATTGCCTGCACCTTGATAGGATCCACGGATATACCTTCTCCTGATATAACATGTCCTAAGGATCCAACTTCCTTCAACCAAAACTGACATTTGCTAAACTTGGCATATAGCTGATGTTCTCTGAGCTTCTCAAGAACCAAACGCAAATGTTCCTCGTGTTCCTCTTTGTTCTTCGAATACACCAAGATATCATCAATGAATACCACGGCAAACTTATCCAAGAACTCCATGAATACCTTATTCATCGTACTCATGAAATAGGTAGGGGCGTTAGTCAATCCAAATGACATAACCATATACTCATATAGCCCATACCTTGTGGTGAAGGCTGTCTTAGGCATATCCTTCTCTCGGATCTTCAACTGGTGGTATCCTGATTGTAGATCAATCTTGGAGAATACTTTAGCTCCCTGAAGTTGGTCGAACAAATCATTGACCATCGGCAGCGGGTACTTATTCTTAATCGTCACTTCGTTCAGTGCCCGATAATCAACGACCATCCTTAAAGATCCATCTTTCTTCTCGACCAAAAGCACTGGGGCTCCCCAAGGTGATGAACTTCGACGAATAAATCCTTTCTCCAATAAGTCCTTAATCTGCTTCTTGATCTCCTCTAAATCATTCGCTGGCATCTGGTATGGTCTCTTCGATATTGGTCCAGTGCCTGGCAATAGCTCCATTAGAAACTCAATATCCCTATCCGGCGGCATGCCTGGTAGCTCCTCTGGAAATACATCCGGATAATCCTTTACTACAGGCACTTCCTCCTGAACAATTCCCGAGAGAGAATTTACTTGTGTCCTCCTAAGCGAATGCCTAGATACATACTTGATCCTTTTTCCTTCCTGGGTGGTAAGTAAAATCGACTTACTGGCACAATCGATGTTCCCTCCATACATCGATAGCCAATCCATACCTAGTATCACATCCAATCCTTGTGACTCCAAAACTATCAGGTCCGAGGGGAAAACATGGCATCCAATGGTCAATGGCATCTGAAAACATCATTAATTTACCATATATTCCACTCCTGGTGAGCTTACTAACATAGGAGTCATAAGTACTTTGGTGGGAAACTTATATCTATTCACGAACCCCCTTGAAATGAATGAATGCGATGCACCAGTATTAAAAAGAACTACTGCGGTAAATGACTTAACCAAAAACTTACCGACAACTGCATCAGGCTGCTCTTCAACCTCCTCCATGGTCACGTGGTTCACTTGTCCCTTGTTGAAAGGGTTGGGCTTCTTCCCAGCGCTTCCATTGCCGTTCCCATTCTTCGCTTCAGGGCACTCACCGGCATAGTGTCCATTCTTCCCGCACTTGAAACAGGTAATCTGACTTAAATCCCTCTTGGGGTGTGTGATTGGAGTAGAGCGGTTCTGATTATTGCTTGCTCCATTCCCATTCCCATTCTTGGAGCCATTGTGGTTATGAGAACTCCCTCCATTATGGGTGTGGCTTCCATGGCTATGGGTGTATCCTCCCGAGTTTGGGGTGAAACGGGGCTTCTGCTGGGCTCCAGAATTATTCTTTCCTTGTCCATACTTCCTCTAGCGGCTCTCAATCTGCTGCTGCTTCCCTTCAATCATAAGAGCCCTGTCTACCAACTCCTGGTAGTTGTTAAATGTTGCCACCATCAACTGTATGCTCATCTCATCATTCAACCCTTCCATAAATTTCTCCTGCTTCGCGGCATCTGTGGCCACATCATCAGGGGCATAACGGGATAGAGTACTAAACTCATCTATGTAGTGAGCCACGGTTCGATTTCCTTGGCGCAATTTGTGAAACTCTCACTTATTCATGCTCATGGCTCCAGTTGAGACATGGGCGGTGCAAAAAGCTTGCTGAAACTGATCCCAAGTGACATTGGCGATAGGGAAAGTGGCTGTGTAATTCTCCCACCATGCTGCTGCTGGTCCAGCCAATTGATGTGCGGCAAAACGCACCTTCTCGGCATCCGTGCAATTTGCGGTGGTCAACTCCCTTCCAATCTTGCATAGCCAGTCATCAGCAACTATTGGTTCAATGCTACTAGAAAACACCGGTGGTTGCAACCTTAGAAAATGGGTCAGGTTTTCCACTGGTGGTGGTGGTGGAGGGTTGTTGTTGTTGTTCTGGTTGTTCTGGACAAGAAGTTGTATCAAAGTGTTCTGCTGCTGGATCAGCTGAGTGAGCTCAGAGGGAAACTGAAATCCGGGCTCACGTCTCGGAGGCATCTGATGGGTGTAGAGGGAAGAGATTAGAATAGAAGTTAGATCTAGGGGGAAATTCACTACCCATATGCACATGAGACAAACACAATCATATCACACCAATCAATTTCAAGCAAGGGCATACAAAAATCTAAACTAACGTTACAAAAGTGCTCTAACTTCTACTTTATGGGGGAAACTACTAGTCATAGGGTGGTCGTCTAGAAATTTTGATCGGAAGATTCCATGATATCTACTCCAGCTTCATCTTCATAGTCATCATCACTATCATCGGGGTCTCAGTCGGTGTCGTCGATGATGATGTAGTCCTTAAAATGAATCTCCTGGGGTTCTTCTTCTTCTTCTCCTCCTGGCGCTAGATCTCCCATGAATACTCCTAGCTTCCTTGTCAGATCGTCATTCTTCTCCACAAGTATTGTCATTTCCTCCTCATATCCGTCACGTGTAGACTTGAGTTCCTCTTCTAGCTCCGAGTTCTTGGTTAACATCTTCTTAAAATCTTCATGCCTGCGCACATCTGGTGCTCCTGTCGACGAATGTGCTGGTTTAACTCCTGGATGAAAGCTGCAATGGACCAGTCCTTGCGAGTGTTGATCATGTCCCATTGCTCATCTCGGCGTCCACATATCTGGTAGATAGTGTCCTTCAGCTCCTGCTTGTAGACTTATCCAACACGTCCCAAAGCAATGTGGGCTGCCATACTCTTACCTAGGCTCCAGGTTGGTGCATCAAAGGAAAACTCTATGGGCTCAGTGGATGGTGCGAATGTCCTCTAGGGAATTTGTTCGTGAATATTCCATCGCTCCTCATTTGGTAAAGTGGCGGTGTAGGTCCCGGTGAAGCTTGGTATTCTGATGTTTAGGTACCTAGTGACTTCCTTCAAGTGACGTCCAAAAGGTGTGTATTCATCCGGTTGAGTGAACTTGTTCCTTGGGTCCACCATCCTAAGGAGTAGAAAATGGAGAGGAGTCAGAAATGAGTAGAGAAGAGTGACTTCTGGCTAATCATAGTGGTCGTGTCCTACATTCAGCGTGATCTCTGATACCATCTTGTAGCGACCACGATCTGATTGGACCGAAGTCTCTGTGTTCTGTGTCATCCCTGGATCGGTAGTGCTGACACGCACAACACTTTGAAGGATTTATAACAAAGTGGCAATCACACACTTATTACATCGAATGTCTCAATAGAGAACTTAATACAAAATAAAATGGCACAAGGCCATCTAACACGATAACAGCGGAAGGCTTGGAAGATAACTGAGTCCATCAACTCCAACGGCATAGCTGAGTGCATGAGAAACGACCTAGCGCACCTTACTGTTCTTCTGAAAAGTCTGCAACGTAACATGTTGCAGCCCCAAACGGGTCAGCACATGGAATATGCTGGCAAGATAACACAGTAGAGCAAGTAACAGAATAAAGGCTAACACTACATGCATATATGGATGGTGGAGGCTCTAAGGCTAAAGTTTTTGCATAAAGCCAAATTTTCCCTACAACAAAGGAATAAATTTTATTTTAACTATCATGGTAGTTGAAATATCATTGAGAAGGTACCTCCAACTCAATCCCAATTAAAGTAGTCATTAACAACCCAGCAATTTAGTTTTAGAGTGATGAGATCAACCAATAATCCAAGTACGAGATACTCAAGATGTCCATAATCGGGGACACGACTAATCATGATTAGTTTGTACACTCTGCAGAGGTTTGCGCACTTTTACCCACAAGACTCGATCTCCTCCGTTGGATTTCTCACACTGCATGATGGTTGAGAAACGGATGACCGAGACACAGTCTTTCAGAAGCATTTACTCTTTACCCCGGGTGGACCCGTACACCTACTTTCCCCTACATCTGCTAGTCCACCACTGAAAGAGCTCACACAACATAGTCAACTATGTCAGAGCCCATAATGGCATTGTGGCCGCACACGGAAGTTTCTAGCATGAATAGTTTTATGACCCCTTTGAGCCTGGGTGGCATTCCATAGGAAAAATCACACGGTACCCCCGGGATTTCCTAGGACAACACTGGATTCTCCAGGTGCCCTGCAACCAATCGACCCAGATGTGTATTAAAGTAGCCACCTTAAGTTGAACCATTAATTAACAATCTCACATCTATCATGGATACTCTCAAACCCAATCCACGTCTACGAGCATAGCATGGAAATCTAAGCATAACGTAGAAATAACTCCCAAGGGTTTGAAAATAATGCAGGTAATAGGTTCTCCCACAATCTACATCCCAGACCCACAAGTTAAGAGATCCTACTCATGCAATGTGTGAGGGTTGATCTAATGCATAAAAACTGGGTAATAAAGGGGTATGATCAAAGTGTTACTTGCCTTGCTGATGATTCGCAAAATGTAGGGACTCGTAGTAGCACGCTTCGCACTCCGAGAATTCTATCGCAAGCAAACAATAACATACATAAGAAACCAAGCAAAGATGCACAGATAAAACTCCAAAGAAGAAGATCTAACCAGAAAGTTCAACTGAAGAACTCCGGTTTGCAAAAAGAATCAAATAAAACGGAGCAACGAAACTCAAACTACGAAAGAAACAAGATCCGTTTACTAGATTGAACTAAAGTCAAATTTTACAGTATCAAAACCTTGTTCAACTCGGTTAAACAGAAAGAGGGCTTCGAACGAAGATCTAGGCGCTTGGATCGCATGATTCCGACTTACGAGCGAAAAGAGAAACTAAAAAGAAGATCAGGGCAGAGATCGCGATCGAAAACAATCACGGGAAAACCCTGAAAAAGAAAAACTGACGAACAGGCTAATGAACGAACGTTCATTGTCTGTGACTAACAGGCGAACAACGTTTGTTAAAACGAACGTACGGACGAACGTCTGCTAAGTAACTAAACCGAGAAAAACCGAACAAACCGATCTAAGGGTTTCGAAAAAAAAAACGATCAATTTTCTTTGGAAAACCGGCGGCGGCGACAACGGCAACTACCTCGGCGGCCGTGTCCGGCGGCCCGGGCGCCGCCAGCGGCGGGGAGCAGTGGCGGCAGCGCGGGCGGCGGCGGCGGGCTAGCGGTGGCTAGGGTTTGCGGCTCGGGCGGGGGTGGGCTGGCGGGGCCGACGGCTGGGCTTTTAGAGGCCCCCTGGGCGGAGTCCTAGCCGGACACGGCCCAGGTAAGTCGGTTCACTTTTTTTTTAAATAGTCCTGACGCGGCAAAACGGGCAAAAAATAAAAATACTAAACGGACTCGAAAAATTCCGAAATAAATTTTCACCGTCCTATAATAATATTTAGGACAAAGTGAACATTATTTCCCGGACCTAAATGCAATTTTGAAAAACGCGCATTTTTCCTATGCAAATAAATTTGCAAATAAATCCGAATAAAATACGAAAATTGATTTTAATATTTTTCCTCCAATGTTTCTTTTGTTTTGGAGAAGTAATATTATCTTCGCTCATATATTTTATTAAGAAATATTTTTCGGAGGGAAAAACAATTAAAACCAAAGTGATCCTCGTACCGGTATTTGAGATAAACTCAAATATGAAAATGATAAAATCTCCAACTCTCTCCGTGGGTCCTTGAGTTGCTTAGAATTTCGAGGATCGCAACACACAAATGCAATAAAAAATGATATGCAATATGACCTATGTATAACATTTCAAATTGAAAATTTGGGATGTTACACCCCTGTGCCAGAGGAGGGGGTGGCTTATATAGAGTGCGCCAGGACCCCTCAGGCCCTCGGTTACACATGGGTTAATGAGAGTTCAAATAGAGACGTTACTTGTAACGCTAGCTATTAATGGCCTTTAAGACTACGGAGTAAATGCCCGACCGTAGCTATACTGGGGTGACTTTAGGTCTTCTGTACTCCGAGTGTTTCTTCATTCCGTCGAGTGACGCTGCTGTGATTGAGTGGATTTTCAGTATCCGAGTGGAACATGCCATTGAGTGGATTGTACTTCGAGGTGATTTCAGTCGGTATCTTCTATTAGACTTCAAATGCCTTCGACTCTAGGGCAGTGTCCTTGGGTAGGGTATCTAGGTCAGGCCTAATACCCTACCCTAGGTACATGTCTTTGTCATTAGCCCCCGAATGTATTGAGGGTCGACTGGAGGGAGGTTCGCTGGAGTAGATTCACCTTGCTCCAGCATACTGAGCGAGCCTTTTTGAGGCACCCGGAGGTGTGTTCATGGTACACTTCTTCAGCAGTCGCCTCTATCCAGTCAGGTCTTCAAGGGATTGTCGAGTGGGTTCTGTCAGTTTGCTTCTGAGCCAGCCGGGCCGGAGTATCTTAGGTGCGGTTTGCTGGCTCTGCGTATCCCAGATATGTCAGGATTTTTTGAACTACGGAGATGCGCGCGGGGCGGGATGGGACGTTGGCGCAGTAAATGGAGCAGGAGGATAGGGGCTCCTCGATCCCCGCACCACCTTTTTAGCCACGTATCAAGCAGCCGCCCATTGCGGGATGCGACCGGATCGCCTGGTCCCATGGGTCAGCCAGTCGGAAACGCGGTCATAAAGGGCGCCGTCACCGAGATGTTTGCACTATGCCTCCCATTTCTTTCTCCACTCGCCTACCTACTCTTTCCTTTCCCTCGTCACGCTCGAGCTCTCCAGCAATGACGAAGGACGGACCAGCCAAGAAGACGGCGTCCAAGGGCAAGAAACCGGCAAAGGGGTCGTCCTCGCGGTCCGCCCTACCACCAGGCTGGATCCAGGGGGATTGGACCCACTCGACCATCACAAAAGAGGATCCGGAGGGTCTTGCCGCCGACGGCCTCATTGCGCCTGGGTCTTGGAGGTTGCCGGGGAGGGAGACCGAGCCCGAGCCGCGCAAGGGCGAGCGTGTCCTACTCACAACCCACGTCGACCGAGGTCTTTCTCTGCCTCCCCATCCGTTCTTCCGTGGCTTTTTGAACTTTTTCGGTTCTCAGATCCACCACTTTCCTCCCAATGCCATTTCCTATCTTGTCGCGTTTATCACAATGTGCGAGAGCTTCCTGGGATGTCAACCCCATTGGGGGTTGTTCAAACATTTCTTCACTTGTTGATCTCAGTTAGTGAAGAAGGCTAATCCGACTGACGAAAAGACGCGTGTGATCCAGATGTGTGGGGGGTTGGGTCTCCACACTAGAGGTAGGAGCACATTCCCTTCGGTAAAGTTTCCCGAGTTGGTCAGGGGTTGACAGTCGACTTGGTTTTACTGCAAGGATGTTCTGACTCCAGGCTATCTAACTGGACTTCCACCTTTCACCTTAGAAAGGATTATCAAAGCACGCTCTATGCTAGTTACTTCGAAGGAGAAAGGCGAAGTTGCCATTTTGGTCGACGCAGTTGTCGCGCTAGTTCAGGGTGCAGTGACTGGCATAGACCTGCTGAAAGTATTCCTCAGTCGACGCATCCAGCCTCTGCAAGCTCGCGACCATCCCATGTGGATGTACTCGAGCCCAAATGATACTGCTAGGGCTCACCCATAGGAGGTGGACGAGAAGACGGTAGCCTAGTGGTTGACGGGCATTACTGGGAACAAAGACAATCCCCGTGGAGCCAGGAGGATCTTGCCATTCGACGCTGAGCATGCTCCAAGAGAGGTTAGGCTGTGTTTTGTCGAGTGATTTCTTTCCTAGTTATCTTTCATCTGCAATCGTTCTTGGATATGTCTAAATTTATTCGATCGGTGCCTTTAGGTCTTCACAAGTATGTACTCTATGCCGAATGGGGAGCAGCAGCTGGAGGAAGGTGGGAGCGAGGACGGGAGTGCCAGTGTTGACCACGCTGATGACAGCGACGACGATAACTCGAACTCGGATAGTAGCGACGAGGTCGAGTCACCGCCCCGTACTAAGAGGCGCTCCAAGCAGTCACATGATCCTGTAGGTGATCAAAGCAAGGTGACGACGTCGATTGCCAGGACCTTGAAGCGCACTCGTACGTCGACTTCTGAGCCGACTGAGATGACCGCGAAGCTAGCCAAGGTCACCAGCGCCAAGCCTCAGAAGGCTTTTCCCAAGATCAAAGTGGATGTACCCATTACTTCTGGGTGAATGCTTATATTCTTTGCTTCTCGTTGTTGTTACAGATCCTTCGTTTGTCTAACCGAGCGGGATTTTCATACTTTCAGGGCAGCCACTTCCGCAACGTCTCACATGGAGATAGATGAAGAGCAAGGCGACCCAGACATCGCCGATGCTACGACTTCTCGAGCAGGTAAACTATATCAGACGTCGTTGTCTATCATCAGCTGGTTTGAATGGTCGATTGGAATTTTATTCGAGATATTTGCAGAGCGAGCAGAAGTTATCCAGCTTCCGAATGACGACGACGATGATGATGAACCCTATAGGAGCACATGGAGGAGGGGTAGGACTCATAGCCAGAATGTGTGTGCCAACCGCACGTCTCGTTTATCTGCTGAGCCGATTGTCAAGGAGATCGGCGGCTCGTCTCGAGCCGCTGTTACTTTTGCTGGCCCTTTGTCGACTGACCAGTCTCCTGCACCGACTATTCATGCATTGGACCTGACTGGGCAGCCCCAAGTTTAAAGCTCGTCAGCAGTGCCCCAAGTTCCAACTCCGCCACTGATACGTCCAAAACGTATCTATAATTTCTGCTTGCTCCATGCCTCTTTTGGGTGATATTGCTATGATATTTATACACTTCCATACACTTTTGATCATATTTGGACTAACCTATTAACTCAGTGCACCCCAGTGCCAGTTTCTGTTTTGGGCTGTTTTTGTATTTCAGGTTTTCATGTTACGAGAACTGCCAGGAAAAATCTAGAAAAATTATATAAAAAATCAGTGTTCCAGAACCTACCGTGCGCCCGAAGGACACCCGGGGGGGGGGGGGGGG
>LR738710.1:544702448-544716506 GCA_902687465.1 Secale cereale | reverse complement strand
AGTGAGAGGGTTGCTCTTCATTCGGAGTGTTTTTGAAACTTAGCTGAGTACGAGATCGCAGCTAAGCCCGTGAGTGAAATGGCTGCTCTACACTCAGAGTGTTTTTGAAACTTAGGCGAGTAGGAGATCGCAGCTAAGCCCCAGAGTGAGATGGTTCCTCTTCACTCGGAGTGTTTTTGAAACTTAGGCGAGTATGGGATCATAGCTAAGCCCCCCGAGTGAGAGGGTTTCTCTTCACTTGGAGTGTTTTCGAAACTTAGGCGAGTACGGGACCGTAGCTTAGCCTCCAAATGAGAGGGTTGCTCTTCACTCGGAGTGTTTTTCAAACTTAGGCGAATCGGATTCGCGGCTAGGCCACCCATTGGGGTATTTGAACATTCATGTTTTTGTGAAAACGATCATTAATGATACTGCGAAAATCATGTCTTTGATAAGCAATCTGAAGGATTCTTATTACAACTCGTCGATCTGAGTGTTTAGGAGTAAAAATGGCGGAGTAGATCCACATTCCACGAGTGTGGTCTGTCTTCTTTCTTGGATACGCTATATAGGTGGTACGCTTCGTTGTGGAGCACCTTGGTGATAATGAAGGGCCCTTCCCAGGCCGGGGCGGGCTTGTGAGGTTGTTTCTGGTGTACTCGGAGTACAAGGTCTCCTTCCTGAAATGCTCGACCTCTGATATTTCGGGCATGTAATCGACGCAGGTCTTGCTGATAGATGGTCGGCCGGATCAGAGCCATTTCTCGTTCCTCTTCTAGGAGATCAACGGCGTCCTAGCGTGCTTGTTCTGCTTCAGCTTCCGAGAAGAGTTTGACTCGAGGGGCATTGTGCAGCAAATAACTCGGAAGCACGGCTTCAGCTCCATATACCATGAAAAAAGGGGTTCGATCAGTCGACCGATTGGGAGTTGTTCTCAATCCCCACAGAACAGATGGCAACTCAGTTACCCAAGCTCTAGACGCGTGCTTGAGGTCGCGCATCAATCAGGGTTTCAGCCCTTGCAAGATCAAACCATTCGCTCTTTCTGCCTGCCCATTCGACTGCGGGAGTGCAACAGACGCGCAATTGACCCGAGTGCCTTGGGAAGCGCAAAATGCTATGAACTCATCAGAATCAAAGTTGGAGCCGTTGTCTGTGATAATGCAGTGAGGAACTCCATATTGGAATACTAGCTCTGTGACAAAATTGATGGCGGTGCTGGAGTCAAGATTCTTGATGGGCATGGCCTCGATCCATTTGGTGAACTTGTCGACTGCTACGAGCAAGTATGTGAATCCGCTTCTGCTGGTCCTGAAAGGTCCAACCATATCTAACCCCCAAACCGCAAATGGCCAGAAGAGTGGAATAGTCTTCAAGGCGGATGCAGGCTTGTGAGACATGTTTGAGTAAAACTGACAGCCTTCGTACTTGTCGACTATATCTTTAGCCATCTCATCCGCACGTGGCTAGTAAAAAGCTGCTCGGTATGCTTTGGCCACGATGATCCAAGAAGACGTGTGATGACCACAGGTCCTTGAGTGAATTTCATTTAAGATCAGCCGACCTTCTTCTTGAGAGATGCAACGCTGAGTAACTCTGGTAACACTTTCTCTGTAAAGCTGTCCACTTATCACAGTGAAGGCTTTGGATCTGTGGACGATCTGGCAGGCTTCGCCTTCATCCTCTGGGAGTTCCTGCCTGAGCTGCATGCAATATATGGCACCGTCCAGTCAGGAGTAATTACTAAAACCTCCATGATCAAGTCGACTACTGCTGGAACTTCAACCTCAGTCGGATTGGTTGAACTTATCGGTTGCGGGGGGCTCCCTGTAAAGGGATCTTCTTGGACTGATGGGGTATGGAGATGCTCCAAGAACATATTACTCATAATAGACTTCCGAGTGGAGCCTATCTTTGCCAGATCATCACTTGCTTGATTCTTGAGTCAGGGTATGTGGTGGAGCTCCAACCCTTCAAACTTCTTCTCTAACTTTCTGACTGCATTGCAGTAACCAGTCATGGCAGGGCTCCTCACGTCCCACTCCTTCATTACCTGATTGACCACCAGATCTGAGTCGCCATAGACCATCAGGCGACGGACGCCGAGTGAGATGGCTATACGCAACCCATAAAGAAGTGCTTCATACCCAGCCTCATTGTTTGAGGAGTCGAAGTGAATCTGGAGGACATAACTGAGCTTATCACCTCTTGGGGATACTAGGACAACTCCAGCACTAGACCCGCTCAACATCTTGGACCCATCAAAGAACATGGTCCAATGTTCTGGATGAACCTGAGTCGGTTGCTGCTGTTCAATCCACTCGGCAAGGAAATATGCTATTGCTTGTGTTTTGATTGCTTTCTTTGCTTCAAACTTGATATCTAAAGGAAGAAGTTCAGTATCCCATTTGGCCACTCGACCGGTGGCATCTCGATTGTTCAGAATTTTTGATAATGGAGCGTCGCCGATGACTAAAACCGAGTGGTCTGCGAAGTAGTGTCCAACTTTTTTCGTGGTCAAATAAATCCCGTAGACAAGTTTTTGGTAATTCGGACACCTTTGCTTGGACGGACTCAAGACTTCATAAATATAATACACTGGGCGTTGAACCTTATAGGATTTTCCTTCTTCTTGCCGCTCGACTGTAAGCACTGTGCTGACAACATTGGCTGCGATATATAACAATAGAGGCTCTTCGCTGATTGGGGCAGCAAGCACCAGCTGGGTGTTGGCTCTAGAAGGAGGGCCAGGCAGGCCCGATTGATGTGCTTGAAATCGATACACATACAGAGTGAACTATCTTTCTTGGGGACCATGACAACATTGGCGAGCCACTCGGAGTGGTATATCTCGCGGATGAACCCAGCTGCCAGAAGCCGATCTACCTTTTTGCCAATTGCCTTCCTCTTCTCTACGGCGGACCGACGGATATGTTCCTTGATGGGTTTTACTTTTGTGTCGACTCACAAACGGTGCTCAGCCAGTTCCTTGGGTACACCCGGCATGTCAGATGGTTTCCATGCGAAGATGTCCCAGTTCTCACGGAGGAACTGGATGAGCGCTTCTTCCTATTTGCTGTCGAGTGTTGTTGATATGTATGTGAGAGTAGCATTGGGATCAGTCGGGTGAATATGCATAGGCTTTGTCTCTCTGGCCGACTGAAACGTAGACTCTGAAGCAGGCTTCTTGGCTCGCAACAAATCACTCAGATCTGCATGCTTTTGATATTCTTCCATTTCCACAGCTACCATGTGTTCGTCGGCGATCTTTGAGCCCTTTTGGAGGCACTCTTCTGCTCTTTTCCTATTTCCTTAGACTGTGATCACGCCTCTGGGACCAGGCATCTTCAACTTGAGGTATACGTAACACGGTCAAGCCATAAAACGGGCATATGCGGTCCTGCCCAGAATAGCAAGGTAGGCACTGTGAAAATTCACCACCTCAAATGTCAACTTTTCCTTGCGGTAATTCTTTGAATCACCGAAAACCACATCAAGAGTTATCTGACAGAGTGAATCTTCTTTCTTTCCTGGGATGACTCCATAGAATCGCATGTTGCTCTCACTGAGTTTAGACATCGGAATTCCCATGGAGGGTCTCAGCATACATAATGGTCAATCCACTACCACCATCCATGAGAACCTTGGTCAGTCGCATGCCCCCAACGACTAGTTCAACCACCAATGCTTGCCGCCAGGGAGTAGCAACGTGTGCTGGGTGGTCGGACAGGTCGAATGTGATGGGAGTTTTCGACCACTTCAAATACGTCGTAGTTGCCGGAGCAACTATGTTCACTTCTCTGTTAATGACATTCAGTTACTTGCTCTCTAAGTCAGCAAAAATTACCAAAGTAGCATTCACATTAGGGTAACCATCATCCTCTTATTTCTCTTCTTCCTTATCAGAGTCCTTCTCAAGGGGCTGAGCCTCTCAGAATTGCTGAATCAGGAGCCGACACTGTCGAGTGGCATGCTTGGGCAGAATCAGATTACCCTCTTCATCTTTCTCCGTGTGTATGTGGCACGGTAAATCCAGAACATCATTGCCGAACTGATATTTCACTTTTTTGGGCACCCACGACCCCTTAGGTTTTTCTTTAAATTTTCCCTGATTCAGAACTGCTGCTTCAGCGGGACATGCCACTTCAGCTTTACATTTCTTTTTCTGACCGGAATTTCCACCTCAAGTGTCCTGACTTTGTCGGACTGGTTTTCCCTTGCCACTGTGGAGTCAATCTTATTCTTTGCCATTGGCATACCGAGTAGAAATCTCCATCATTTGGCCTAGAGACATATCTCCTGAATAACCAAACTTCAGATTAAGCTCTTTGTATCGTACGTCCTCTTTGAAAGCGCAAACTGCTTGGTGTTCTGACACATTCTCTAGTGTATGATGAAGAGTGGTCCATCTCTGGTTGAAATCTCTCGGAGTTTCATTTGTTTCTGGACACAATGCTGCAGCTCGGTCAGCCTGGCTGGTCACTTGCAAGTGCCCTCGAATGTCTGTATGAACACCCGGGCCAACTCATCCCAACAGAAAATACTTCCAGGGGCCAACTGATTCAACCAGGCCCTGGCCGAGCCCTCAAGCATCAGGGGGGGGGGTGTTTCATGGCTACGTCTTCGTTGCCTCCACCAATATGAATGGCGACTCGATAATCTTCCAACCATGTGTGGGGTTTCGACTCACCGGTGAACTTAGTCACCCTCGTTGCCAACCTGAACTTTGGAGGGATTTTAGCAGCTCGGATGGCTCTGCTGAAACACTCGGGCCCAGAAACAAAAACCCTACCGCCGACCGGACGTTCTCTATCTTGTCCTTCCCTGTGCGCTCTGCCTCTACTAACTAAACCCTCGACCAAAACTGACCTTGCATCAAATCCATGCTCTCTAGGGTTAATCGGAGCCTACACTCATCGTCATACGGGTGCCTATCATCATACCGTCAGGGCGCGTACGATCCGCCCCTCGAAGACAAACTGACACCCCGACCCCGGCAAGCCAATGCTGTCGGGGGTAGCAGATTCAGATAAGTCCTTTCTTTCCCCCTGCTGCGTACTTCCATATAAAGCTTGAACGTATGAAACTTCGCTCGATCCCATGCCACCGTGCTCCCTCCTTCCTATGCCCGAAACCCCCTTTTTTGGGCTGGAATTTGGTTGTAGTTGTGATGGAAGGGGGATGGGCGAAGGGCCTAATCCTACGTTGCTCCTACCTTCGCCAAGAGTGTGGGTGTAGCCGGTGTCTGAAGCAGGAGGACGACAAGGCCTGTTGCCGGGTGACGTTGTTTACTTGAAAAATCACAAGGACTCGTTCCTTGGTGTGAGCCTCGCTCACGCACAAACGAACCTGGCAAATATCCTTTTCTTCATTAGTATGTTGATTAACAAGTACAATTCATACAGAATATAAGCGTGAGCGAGGGGTTACAAAGTTTAAATTCAACAAGTGCCCGCGGGCTTAAGATCTAAAAAAGATAAGATGCCGGTAATCCCTTTCTTGTCCGTCCCCTGAGGAAGCGGGTCAAGATAGCAACAGGGAAAAAAGAGTGCCCAGTCGAGGTGCACGCGGCAGAAGACACCAAGAGAACATCCCGGCGGTCACCCAGAAGAGGGCTGGTGATGATGGAGCCGGGAGAGAAGCCGAAAGATGAGACAGCGGGCTGGCAATGCGAGACGAAGGCGTTGGTGCCGTCGTACTCCGACATGACGACCCGCCACCCGCCTTCTTCGTCTTCTCCGGCCTTGCAGCGCTAGCCGCCAGAAGCGACAGCCCCGAGAAGTTCAAGGAGCTGGCTTAAGGGGCAGCGCCAAGAACTTCCTCCTGGCAAGCTGCTCTGTTGGGGAGAGGGCCAGGTGCAGATGGTGGTGTTGCTGGCGTCGCCTGGTAATGGGGGGTCCAACATCTAGTTGGACCCGCCCCCGTCGTCCTCCCCACTGGTCTCCTCCTCATCGCTATCGCTGGAGGAGGAGCTTTCGTCGTCGGTCGAGCTATCCGTGCAGCACCCTAACTGGATTCCCGAGCGCCCAAAGACCTTGACGGAGAGTAGGTCGGCCCCCACCAATTTGAAGCGAAGGGCGTGCCCCTTCATCAAGCAATGGGCGTGTGCGAAGGTTTCCAACCACGATGAAGAAGCATTACATGAGGAACGAGGAACTTCACGTTCGCCCACATAGCACTGTTGCAACATCCCTTCATGTGAAGCCTTAACCTCGATGGCTGGTCAACATCCAACACCCACGCGAATGGCTCGGGAAGGCGAAGATGGCTGCATGGCGGTTCGCGCAACTGAAGATAAACTCCAGCGTCGTGTTTCCAATATGGCCGCTCGGCGAAGCGGGAGGAGACAGCGGCACCGCAGGTGCCCCACTTCCACGCCCCCTCTGCCTCGACCACCTCGTCGACCGCGACCCCGCCCAACATCTCCACCTTGGGTGCTTGGCTCTTCCCAGTGGGTGCTTGGCTCTTTCTTCACCACCGCGGCTCTCTGGCGAGAGGAACATCTAGTCGCCTCTGCAGAGGTACGGCCGCGACTGCGCCCTCTTGGCATGATGATGGATGGAGAACAGGGAAGAAGAGAAGACGCAGGGGATGCCCCTCCTTTCTCCTCCCGATTCCCCTTTTATAGCCAAGCAGGAAGGACTAAGGGCTGGCTCTATACCTTCTCTAAAGGGCTCTTTCGAGTCTGGCTCATTAAAGCCATTGGCAACATGCGAGGTCGTCGACCGCCCTTCCCGCGCCAATCAAAGGCGCATGGGTATCTGCCATGGCACGCCTCCCCATATCCCATGTGTCCGCCACCTACCCCGCACCATGCATGCGGCGTATGTGGCGAACGAGGTGGGCATAGTGGGAAGCGTGAAACGACGATTACCATCACGTGAATAAAGGCTATTCACGGGCCACTACGAGCGCGCCAGGCGAGAAGATTACAATAGTCGTCCCCTGCCCGTGCCCGCGCACTGTTTGGGCCTGGCCCAACGACGCTTCGCACTCGTGTGTGGCCCAGGCCCGGGGGCTCCTATCGGTGTACAAAAGTTTGGGCCCTTTAGCACACCATACTTGTGCACGGGTAGCCGTAGCCACACCTGCAGCGAGACCTGGCGGGGGCGATCGAGGAGAGATGCAAGGTAAAGAGAAGCGGCCAAGCCAGAGAGCGGAGGACGGGCTGGACCCTCGGCAAGATCCTTGCCGGGACAGCTTGCGAGACCCCGGCAAGATCTTTGCCGGGACTACTTGCCGAGCACTAACAAAAGCACCACCCTCGGGGTTGAGAGCTCCGACACCATCAACAACGTTAAGGCCAAGATCCAGGGGTGTGCGCGTAGTGATGTGCAGATCTTTATGAAGGCCAAAAGACGAGGTACCTAGCAAAATCCTTGCCGGGGGCGCCTGTAAGGCTCCGACAAGATCCTTGCCGAGGACATCGGCAAGACCGTGGCAAGGCTCCACCACCCCGTCACCACTCTGGCACAGTAGCCGGCCTGCCAGCCTAGCAGGCATCTGCGTGGTGGCATGCAGATCTTCGCGAAGATCCTGCCACCTCTCCAGCGTAGCAGCTGGCCAGCCAACTTGGCGTTGCATGCCTCGTCAGCATGAATGCGTGTCAAGACGGAGCGGGGCGGCGACGGATGGGACGTGTTCTACTCCAGTCACCGATAAAGCTGGAGGGCACATAAGCAACACATTCAATGTGTTTGTCCTAAGACGCAGGTGATAACCATAGACACTATAGCTACTTTACACCTCATGTATGCCACTGTGGCAGCCCCATTGACATATAAAAGGAGGCCCATGCCGTACTGGAGGAGGATTCGATCTTTTGAACCTCTCTGCCCAGTTCACATGCATAGCAGCGAGCCAAAGCTCAAGAACACAGAATATACACTAAAGTAGGACTAGGGTTTTACGCTTCTCAATGGCCCGAACCTGGGTAAAAATCCGCCGTGTGGATCGTTAGATTCGCTCTTTGCTCTACTCCTCTTCCTTGCCAACAGCAAAAGGGATCCACGGACCCCGTAGGTGTCGTTCTACGCCGACATCTAGGCGCATAGCGTCCAAGGCCCGAGCCTCGAAAGTTTCTCCAATGATGGGGGTATGGAGTGCCTCCTGGTTGCGACGATGCAGCTCCTCCCTCTGCTCCGTGGTGAGGGCTTGGGGATGATACTCATCGTGATCACGGGACATGCTGCTTCCTCCATCGCCGCCGCCACCAAGACGGAAACCAGGCGGGCCGTGGGGCGAGTCGACCATGAGAACTTCTGCTGCAGGGCCGCTGCTGCCGCACTCGAAAAGGGTGTCTGTGGAACCAGTCGACAGGTCAAATGGCCCGTAGAGAGACTCGTCGGGCTCGATGGCCGCAAGTTGAGAGGTGGCCGACTAGCGGGCCATCGTGTGCTTCACCCACCACTAGAGCCGCGGCCGGTCATACCGCTTGCATCAGCGTGCAGCGGGGAGAGCAGATGACGCGGGAGTCGACCGGTACTGGGTCGACGGCTGCCGCTGAAGGACGTCACAGGCACTCGCACGGAAATTAGCTGCCCCGCGGACGGGTAGGGCCCCCACGTTGAGGGGAGCTTCTTGGAGCCAGGCGGAGTCATCGGCGACGAAGACGAGCGCGCCGAGACAGATCTCGTAGCCAAAGCCAAACCACCGCCGAAAACCATGTTGATGGAGATCGGAAAAATTGCAACCTCGCCGGAAGTCGCTAAGACACCTGCCCCAAGGTGGGTGCCAACTATCGTGGGAGTAAGTCTGACAATAAGAATAGGGGTATGTAGGAGGCAAGGCCCTAGCTGCGGCGAGGTTGTACACAAGAGTTTTATGAGTGCAGGTCCCTCTCGAAGGAGGTAACAACCCTACTGTAGGATCGAAAGTATGTCTAGAGGGGGGGGGTGATTAGACTACTTGTAAATATAAAAATTCTGCCTTTTGATCAAGAACAGTTTTTGGCAGATTCACAATTATGATCAAGTCAAGTATCACCCTACACATGCAATTCTAGAGTATAAGCAGCGGAAAGTAAATTGCACATGTAGTAAAGAGAGGTGGAGAAGAGCAAACACAATTTGGAGACGCGGTGATTTTTCCCGTGGTTCCGATAGGTGGTGCTATCGTACATCCACGTTGATGGAGACTTCAACCCACGGAGGGTAACGGCTGCGCGAGTCCATGGAGGGCTCCACCCACGAAGGGTCCACGAAGAAGCAACCTTGTCTATTCCATCATGGCCTACGCCCACGGAGGGCTAGCCTTACTCAGGGTAGATCTTCACGAAGTAGGCGATCTCCTTGCCCTTACAAACTTCTTGGTTCAACTCCACATCTCGATGACGGAGGCTCCCAAGCGACACCTAACCAATCTAGGAGGCACCACCCTCCAAAAGGTAATAGATGTTGTAGATGATGATGAACTCCTTGCTCTTGTGCTTCAAATGATAATCTCCCCAACACTCAACTCTCCTCACTGATTTGGCTGTGGTGGAAGAAAGGATTGAGTGGAAAGCAACTTGGGAAGGTTAGAAATCAAGTTTCATATGGTGGGAGTGGAGCAACTTGATCTCAACACAAGGGTAGGTAGTTCTCTTCTCAGAAAGTGTAAGGTAGGAGTGGTAGTTCTTTCTGATGGCTCTCTCCACGAATGAAGAGGGGGTGGAGGGGTATATATAGCCTCCACACAAAAATCCAACCGTTACACACATAATTGAGCAATCTCGGTGAGACCGAAGTGGACAACTCGGTCAGACGGAAAGTTCAAATATAGTGAACGTTGGGGTTTTCGGTGGGACCGAAAATACCATCTCGGTTAGTCCGATTTGAGCAAAGACAGGAACTTGCCAGTTTCGGTGGGACCGAAATCATCAACTCGGTTATTCCGATTTGAGGACAAACGGTTACAGAAGCTTGGCAGCCCGTATTTCGGTGAGACCGATCTCAAACTCGGAATGACCGATTTTTCTAGGGTTTGGCTTATGGCTGAGGTGGTTCATCTCGGTGTGACTGAGTTTGGAAAATCGGTTGGTCCGAGATTACTTATGAGTGTGTATTGTAGTGAAAGTTGCTGATAGTTGAAGGAGATATATCACTAAGCACTTGAGCAACCAGATCATCAACACAACCTCATCCCCTTTTAATAGTATTGGCTTTTCCTATGGACTCAATGTGATCTTGGATCACTAAACCAAAAATGGAGTCTTGAGCTTTTGCCAATGCTTGCCTTAGCATTTTGAGGGGTCCACTTCTTCAGTCATTGCCATACCCATATCACTGAACTTCTCTGAAATGATTCTCAAGTAACTATTAGTTCAATGATATATATGTTGTTATTAATTGCCAAAACCACCCGGGGATTAGTTGCACTTTCAATCTCCCCCTTTTTGGTAATGGATGACAACATATAGATCAAAGCTTCGACAAAGGATATAATCAGTGAATAATATCGTCGCTTTGAGAAGTATGTGATAAACAAGAGCTCCCCCTAAATTTGTGCATTATTTAAAATTTGCGTTTGAATGCAAATGCACAATCGATTAGGATCATGGGTTACTCTTCCATGTCACAGACATCTTGGTGGAGCGCACAAAATGATAAGAATGAAAAGCATGCACCCAATCACCAAGACATGAGTAAATAGCCATACAAGATAGGAAAAGTATAAGATAAGCATTAAGCACACATTAAAGCATAGTATGACCAAGCACTCATAAAGGTAGCATCAAACGTAGTATCAAGCACACTGAAAGTTTCAAGAACCAAAAGTATCTCAAAGAAACCGCAAAAGAACGAAAGAGCACTCTCTCTCTCGAAGCCCTATGATCTATACAATTTCTCCCCCTTTGGCAACAAGTTACCAAAAAGTTTGAAACAGCATAGAGCTAAACGTCACTGTGGGCTCTGCTGGCGGCTCCCGTCTGGGTAGATGTCGGAGTAGATATGACGACATCGGCGAAGACTTCAGTTGATGTCTGCGCGGGAGGAGTGGATACTGGAGCTGTGGCTGGAGTGACTGCTGGAGCTGTAGGTGCTGAAGTGGTAGTCCTGGAGTCAGTCACTGGAATAGCAGCTGATCGGGATCCTCTGGGAACCGGAGCAGTCTGGCGATGAGAGTCCTGGACTAGGTCACCCTGCATGAGCTCTGCCCTGTCCTGCCTTGCTTCCTCCATGTCTGCCTCAAGCTTGTTGACGGTCACTTGAAGTTCAGTCAGCTTCACGTCCAGAGCGTGGACCTTCTCGTCAACAATCCTCTCTAGGCTCTCCTGAGATTGTTCAAATGATTCTCAAGTAACTATTAGTTCAATGATATATATGTTTTTATTAATTGCCAAAACCACCCGGGGATTAGTTGCACTTTCACCTACGTCTCGGTGCCCGGAGGTTTGTCGACTGGAATATGTGTGTGAGTTACAGGGGGTCCGAACCCCTGTGCCAGAGGAGGGGGTGCCTTATATAGAGTGCGCCAGGACCCCTCCGGCCCTCGGTTACACATGGGTTAATGAGAGTTAAAACAGTGACGTTACTGGTAATGCTAGCTATTAATGACCTTTAAGCCTACGGAGTAAATGCCCGACCGTAGCTATACTGGGGTGACTTTAGTTCTTCTGTACTCTGAGTGTTTCTTCATTCGGTCGAGTGACGCTGCTGTGGTTGAGTGGATTTTGAGTATCCGAGTTGAACATGCCGTCGAGTGGATTGTACTTCGAGGTGATTTCAGTCGGTATCATCTATTAGACTTCAAATGCCTTCGACTCTAGGGCAGTGTCCTTGGGTAGGGTATCTAGGTCAGGTCTAATACCCTACCCTAGGTACATGTCTTCGTCAGGCTCCACGTGAGTAGAGCATTTTCCGTCTCCTTCAGCCACAAGGGATTCCCCAATGGGGAGTATTTGACCAATCCCCACTCTTTTTTGGCTCGAAGAGGAATTTCATCACCTACATCACAAAGACCACTTTGCTCCACTTGGGAGCAATTATTTTCATCAAAATTCCACATTACATGTCTCCTCATTGAGTCCAGTGGACTTGTTGAGGACATGGTAAACACGAGAGTTTGTGGCATAACCAACAAATACGCCCTCTTGAGCTCTAGCTTCAAATTTAGACAAATGAACACCTTTCTTGAGAATGAAACACTTACACCCGAACACCCAAAAGTACTTGAGGTTGGGCTTGTTACCCGTGAGTATCTCATATGGAGTCTTGTTCAAGCCTTTGCTGAGGTAGATCCGATTGGATGCATGGCATGCGGTACTGATGGCTTCAGCCCAAAGGTTGTATGGAGACTTGAATTCCACCATCATGGTCCTTGCCGCATCCATCAACGTCCGATTCTTCCTTTCCGCTACACCATTTTGTTGAGGGGTATAAGGTGTGGCATATTGGTGCTTGATCCCCTCATCACTAAGAAACTCATCCAAGGTGTAGTTCTTGAACTCGGTGCCATTGTCACTTCTAATCATCAAAATATTCGCTTCATGTTGACGTTGAGATTCATTAGCAAAGTCGGTGATGGTTTGTTGAGTATCATTCTTCCTCTTGAAGAAATATACCCATGTATATCTTTAGTAATAATCCACGATCACCAAGAAATATTTCTTCCTGCAAGACTATCAAATGATGGAGGTCCAAAGAGATCCATGTGAAGGAGCTCCAAGGGCCTCTTCGAGTAGATGATAGTCATGGGTCGGTGTGCCGTCTCATGAAGCCTTCCTTCGATGCAAGCACGGTCTTTGGCAAAACTCACATTTGTTAGTCCACAACGTGGTCCCCTTTGAGGAGGCTTTGCAAAGTTCTCATATTAGCATGGGCTAGTCGGCCATGTGAAAGCCATCCCACATAAACTTTATCCATTAAGCACGTCGCGGTCTTAGTGGGTCACTCCGAGAAGTTAACCACATAGAGACCGTTCTTAACATGCCCAACAAAGGCTACTTTAAGAGTCTTGCTCCACAAAAGGGCCACGATATCAAGATCAAGGAATGTTGCAAAGCCCATGAGTGCAAGTTGACGAACGAAAATTAAATTGTATGCAAGGGATTCAACAAGCATGGCCTTCTCAATATATAAATCTTGTGAGATGACCACCGTGCCAAGAACTAATACCATAGAAGTTGACACATCACTGAATTGTACATGAGTGGGAATAGATGGGATTTCTTGCACGGCCACCACCAAATCCTAGCTCCCAGTCATATGATTTATTTCTCCACTATCAAGCAACCATGACTCCCCGCCAGAAGCAAATTCCTACAAGAGATTAATACTTGGATTTAGGTACCCATGTTTGAATGGGTCCTTTGATGTTAGCAAAAAGGGTCTTAGGAACCCAAATATACCATTCAATATACTCATAAGGAGAACCAAATTTTTTGGTACAACCATGCCCATCACTAGCACTGCTGGGAACGTTGCATGGGAAAAAAATCCTACGAACACCCAAGATTCAATATAGGAGATGACCATCTACGAGAGGAGAGATTGGATCTACATAGCCTTGTAGATAGCTAAGCGGAAGCGTAAGAAACACGGTTGATGTAGTCGAACGTTTTCTCGATCCAATATGATCCGTCCCGCGAACTCCGATCCAAGTGCCGAACGGACAACACCTCCATGTTCAACACACGTACAACTTGATGACGCCTTCACCTCCTCGATCTAGTGAGCGGTGGTGAAGTAGTAGGTCGAGTCCTCCGGCAGCACGACGACGTGATGGCGGCGGTGGTGGTGGAATCTCAGCAGAGCTTCCCTAAGCACTACAGAGAGGAAGAGGGCTACGAGGGAGAAGAAGGGCAGCGCCGTGGCAGTACTTGGGTGCGGCTGCCCTCTCTCTACCTCTCTATATATAGGGGGAAGGGAGGAGGAGGGGAACCCTAGGGTCCCTAGGGGGAAAGAGGCCACCAGGGGAAAACCCTAGATGGGTTTTAGTGCGCCTCCCCCGGGAGCCTTTGCCCCCAAGGCAAAGGGGGTGGCTGCCCCACGGGAGCACCCCCACCCCTTTGGGTTACGTGGGAAAAGGGTTAGGGGGGGTACACATCCCCTTAGTGGACTGGTTTGCCCCCTCCCCTTGTCCCATGGGGCCCCCAAC